>CM019063.1:82541337-82951964 GCA_009667805.1 Leptobrachium leishanense
GGATGGTGGAAGATTGCTTTTGAGGTGTATTAGGCAATCTAAGGGCCAAAATGTTGGAAGGACTTCTAGTTAGATGACTGGAAGGACACTTTGGCGACTTGCTTAGGGACGTATGAAGTAGCATATCACAGGAATCTCTATAAGGCCTAATGGAATATGCCCTATGAAGATTAATGGAGTCATCTTTCTGGGGACGGTCTGAATCAGTACTTTTAAAATGAGCAGTAGATACCCTCAATACAATTTTGGAAACATCTGTGTGAAGTAAACGAGATGGCACCTTGCAAGGACGAATGGAGTAATGTTTATATGGTCTATGAAGAGAGTCCAAACAAATGTCCTGAGGTACAATGGAATCATCTCTTAACCCAGTGGATATCTCAGTGGATATAGGAGATGGCAAATCAGGGTTATTGTACATCTTGTATGACTGTCCAGTGTCAATGCTTTCTTTACTCCATTTGACAAGATTGCATTTGACCATTATTTTCAAAAGGGCTTTCATTTTGTCGTTTTTATTGCACGCATTACCAATATCCACAACAGCTCCATTTCCATCCGTTTCTCTATCTTCACGCTCAGTAGTTGCAATAATAGTTGGTTGTCTACTTGTAACATCCATGTGCAAAGACGGTGAAGATTTTTTTGCTGAAATTGTTAAAAAAAAACATTATTTAGAACCTAGTCAAAACAAAATAAAAATTCATATAAAATATTTATCTATTAGAATAATGGTAAGCGTATAGGAAACAGAAAACCTGGATTAAAGCTAGAGAGAAATGGGAGGGATCTTGTGTGCCCCATTGTAATTTAAGGCACGCTGATAAAAGAGCAACACATATATAATCGACAAAAATAGATAAACTGGAAAACAAATTTCATTCTTTAGTGTATTATGATGTCAAAGAGTTTGGTTAGCTTTTTAAAGTGGCCAGAGTGTGTTGAGTATAACCCCCTCCTCCCCCTCCCAGATCCCCCGAACACTTTAAAATGCGGGGTGATATAGAGAGATTCTTCCACCCACCCCCTGCAGGACCAGGCAGCCGGGAGGTTTGAACTTCCCAGCTGTCGGTCACTAGTTCGGTCACTTGGGTCGTTAGCAAGTTCCAGCGTGCGGACGTCTCTTTCCTGAGAACACCCGCTAAACCGGCAGTTGCCAGGAAGAAAGCCAAAGAATAGGATCTACGCATGCACGCGCAGCACCGATCCATCGTAGTGTGCAACGCTAAGGGACTTGTGTACACCTAGAGCCTAGGTCCGTTAAGGGGCACAAATTGTGTAGAACAGCTCGGAAACGTCTGGGTTTTGAAGTCTCTGAGCTGAAGAGGAGAAGCGAGGGAGAAAAAGGTAAGTAAAAAACTGGAAAGGGGGGGGGGCTCCAAAATAATTGGACAAAGGCTGCCAGCAGTCTCTGCCCAGTTATTTAAGGGAAAAAAAGGGAACTCAATCTTTTAACAGAGTATTCCATTAAGAAGACTCTGCCAAAAGTTTAAAGAATCACAACATTTGAATGAAGGGGATGCTCTAAGCTGAAAACATGGGGCTCAAAGCCCTGCACTTTCTAAAGCTGGCAAGACCTGACACCTGGGGGAGCACTTAGCTACACTGTCATGGTGGCATGAGGGTCCCTTTAAGCTTAACCAATGATTTCGAAAACCAGGGATGTCCCAATCCGAACCACTAGCTCAGGACCTGACCTTTTCATTTTTTGGGGGGGGTTCAGCTTTTTTTTTTTTTTTATATATTAAAAGTTTTTTATTAGGAAATATAGACAGCAGGACAATCATATCCAAAAACAGCCTCGCAGGGCCAAATCATGTCATCGTAACATCAGAGAAAGGCAACAGGAAAATTAACTAGTCAGCAGTAAATATCGTATTAAAATAATAAAAGAGAAAGAGGTCAGCTGAGTAAGCGTAATAAAAGGGACGAGGGGGGAGGTAGAAGAAAAAAAAAGTGGGGGAGAAATTGGCGAACGGCCAAAACTGTGCCGACCCAGACATATTCCCGTATGACCAAGGACCACAGGGAAGCGCCATGGTGGGGTGAAGGGCACCAGGCCAGGGCACCCGGGGGCAAACTAGACACCAGGCCTCAGTTGCACCCCGCAAGGTAGCCCTTAAATGCCAAAATAAACAAAAATGGGGGGGGGGATAAAAAAAGGGAGGGAAGGTTTGAGCACGTCAGATAGCAAGTCTACAGAAAGTCACCACCAAAAATCAAAAAGAGTCCTCTGAGAGGGGGGGGGGAATTGTCATCCAAAAAGACACCGTGTCATCAAAAAGAAAATAAACTTCTGGGTGTTAGGAAGGGGAGCACAGCACAGGAAAAAAAAAAACAGCACTGCAAAAAAGAAAATTCTCTCAAAGGGGGCTGAATACAACAAATATGGAGGATAGTCCCGCTGAATATTGTAGAGCGAATCACTTCAGCCCGTGTCCAGGAGCGGTACGGGGGCCACAGCAGGTAGTTCTCCGCAGATCGATCCGATTCTCCCGGCCACAGTAGGCGCATAAGCGCGTTGCATCGGTGGGCACATTCGCGCCATTTTGGAAACTGACCAGAGGGGACTGTTTGTCCCAGGTCTGGATGACAGGGCCGTTGGTACCGAATGCGCCAACACAGCTACCTCCCAGGGGATGCAGATCCCAACCTCACCTCCAGGGGTCGTAAGTAAGGACGGGGGACAAGGGTTCCCGGGCCAGAGCCTCAGCTAGGCCGCCGTCCACAAGGTTTCTCTCCGCAGTAACGGCAACCGGGGGGGGGGGGCAGTCATCGCAACAGTTTCAATCGTCTTCGCGACCCCTGCCTCCCGACAGCCACGCAGTATTGCCATTACCTGGCGCCAGACCCCCCTGGTGAGCGGGCCATCATCGTCCTCTCCCGCTAGCAGCAGCAAGCAGGCATCCAGGCCAGAAGCAACTCCTCGGTGGGAGGGGGAGGCCCATCCTGCCCCTGAACCTCGGGTCTCTCCGCTGTCTCCACCAACCCTTTGTCCATGGCATTCAGGAGATGGGGGTCCTCCATCTCCACAGGCATCATCGCAGGTTTGGTCCAGGGTAAAGCAATCAGCTCAGCGAGGTCCCGGAGCGCCCCAGGTCAGGAAAGAGGCCCCAAGATGGCCGCCGTTCCACACCCAGTCACCCAGCAACAGAGGCCAGGGTCGTCTCTCGTCCGGATGGGGGGGCTAAACGGCCTCCGGACAGTGCAGATCAGATGGCCAGCTCCTCAGGCACCTTTAGTTACAAAAATTGCCGTAAATAAAGTCCTCTGGAGGCACCGAAAAGGAGAGGACATGCGGAGCTCCACTAAAACATGTCCGCTCCTCTGAACAGCCGGCCACGCCCCCCGGGGTTCAGCTTTTGAAACCATCCGATCCCTGAGTCCGAGACATGCCGGGCATCCAGACTCCCAGCTGGAATTCCACAGCATCGGCAGTGACTTGCACAGTCATAATGATCAATGTACAAAAAACTGGTAGATTCCATTATTTTTTGAAGTAAAGTGTCCAGACTGCCCTAAACCTAATATATATACAGTGGCAAGAAAAAGTATGTGAACCCTTTGGGATTACGTGGAGTTTTGCATGAATTGGTCATAAAATGTGCTCTGATCTTCATCTAAGTCACAACAATTTGAAAAACACAGTCTGCTTAAAATAATACAACACAAACATTATATGTTTTCATGTGTTTATTGAACAGAACATGTAAACATTCACAGTGCAGGGTGGAAAAAGTATCTGAACCTTTGGACTTAATAACTGGTTGACCCTCCTTTGGCAGAAATAACCTCAACCAAACGTTTCCTGTAGTTGCAGATCAGACCTGCACAACGATCTGGAGTAATTTTGGACCACTCCTCTTCACAAAACTGTTTCAGTGTAGCAATATTCTTGGGATGTCTGGTGTGAATCGCTCTCTTAACCCCTTAAGGACCTCTGACGTACCCTGTACGTCCTGTACTCGGGTCTCCCTTAGACCCGCGGACGTACAGGGTACGTCAGCGGCGCCAAATCCCCCTCCCGCCCGATACTCACCTCCCTCGTCGGATCCCACGGCGATCTGGCAGGGAGGAAGCCTGCCCATTTGATTTACATGGGCAGGCGAGGTTGATGACGTCGACACGCTGCGTGGTGACGTCATCAGAAGGTGCCCCCATGTGTTTCAATGGAGGGGAGGGGGGGGCTCCTTCCGAGCCCTCTATCTCCCCAACCATTGAAGCTAGGGAGATGCCGTTTGCACCGCTGGAGAGGGGAGAGCCTCCCCTTTCCAGCGGTGTATGGCATTAACAGGTTCGCCGCCGGATCGCTTTTCGGCGCCAATTGGCGCCAAAACGCGATTCAAACCTGGAGGGGGCTGACATCTTGGATGTCAGCCAAGCCTCCAGGTCCCCCCCCACCCACTGACAACCTCACCATATGTGTGAGGATGTCAGTGGGCCAGTTAACCCTCTAGCTGCCATGTAGAGATAAGGGGATCCTAAGGATCCCTTTATCTCCCGATCCATGGCAGCTGGATGGTCATATTTGCCATCATTTAAAAGGCCTGATTATGGCCTTTCAAAGGATACCAAACATGAGCAGGTTTGGTTTTAAATTTTTTTTTTTAAAAAAAAATTAAATAAAAAAAAAATAATAAAAAAATTAAATAAAATAAAAAAATGTTTTTTTTTTTAAAAGTTTTTTTTGTCTGGGGGGAGTTTAATTAAATAGGACCTAGGCTGTCATCTAAAAATAATTAGCACAAAATGGTCAGAATGAGCGCAGCGCACATAGGTGAACTGTCTCAGCAGTGAAGGGGTTAAAAAGCAAACGCATGTTAAAATTGGGTATTTCTAGTCTCGGGACAAAATTTTGAACCTATTTAGCAGGGGTCTTTTTGGGTGGTTGTAGATTTTGGGGATTAAATTACGAAAAAGTGTGTTTTTACCATTTTTTTCCTCATATTTCATATTTTTTTTTATAGTAAATTATTCGATATGATGGAAATAATGGTATTTCTAGAAAGTCCATTTAATGGCGGGAAAAAGGGTGTATAATATGTGTGGGTCGAATAAACGAGTAAGAGGAAAAATTGTCCTAAACACTAACAGCGCAGAAACGTAAAAACAGCAGCGGTCACTAAAAGACGGATTTGTGTAAAACCGCCCGGTCACTAAGGGGTTAAGGTCATGCCACAGCATTTCAATCGGGTTGAGGTCAGGACTCTGACTGGGCCACTCCAGAAGGCGTATTTTGTTTTGTTGAAGCCATTCTTTTCTTTAATTACTTGTATGCTTTGGGTCATTGTCCTGTTGCATCACCCAATCCTCTGCGGAGCTTCAGTTGGTGGACAGATGGTCTTACATTTTCCTGCAAAATGTCTTGATAAACTCTGGAATTCATTTTTCCATCAATGACAACAATCCGTCCAGGCCCTGAGGCAGCAAAGCAGCCCCAAACCATGATGCTCCCTCCACCATGTTTTACAGTGGGGATGAGGTTTTGATGTTGGTGTGCTGTGCCTTTTTTTCTCCACACATAGTGTTGTGTGTTTTTTCCAAACAACTCAATTTTGGTTTCATCTGTCCACAGAATATTTTCCAAGTAGTGCTGTGGAACATCCAGGTGCTCTTTTGCAAACTTCAAACGTGCTGCAATATTCTTTTTGGACAGCAATGACTTCCTCTGTGGTGTCCTCCCATGTACTCCATTCTTGTTTAATGTTTTCCTTATTGTAGAGGTGTCAACAAAAATGTTAGCAGGTGCCAGAGATTTCTGTAAGTCTTTAGCTGACACTCTAGGATTCTTCTTTACCTCATTAAGCATTCTGCAATGTGCTCTTGCAGTCATCTTTACAGGACGACCACGCCTAGGGAGAGTAGCAACAGTGCTGAACTTTCTCCATTTGTAGACAGTCTGTCTTACCGTGGACACATGAACATCAAGGCTTTTGGAGATACTTTTGTAACCCTTTCCAGCTTCATGCAAGTCAACAATTCTTGATCGTAGGTCTTCTGAGAGCTCTTTTCAGACGAACGCATTTTTCGCGTTGTCCGTGAAAAAGTGCGTTTGAACGAATGGACGTATTTTTTTCAAGGAATACGCGATAGCGGTCATACGATGCGCATTTTCGTCCGTGATTTGTACGGATCATCAATAAAACACTTTTTGCGTCTGGACGTTATGTTGGCCGGACATTAGCAGCGTCTGACGTCTCCTAATCACACACATATGCCGCTAGCAGACGCAGCGCACTCTGTACGTCAGTATTAGCGGTTTGACGTTCTCGAAAAAATGTGTTCGTTTGCCACTTTCGTGCGGCCGTTCTTCGTATGCTGCCCGGCATTGGACATCATTTGCTGCTAGCACGGCCGTGATTAAGTGCGGCTAAACGCACGTTAATACTGCGCTCGTCTGACCCCAGCCTTATAGGTCGCATTAAAAGGTGGAAGAATTTCTGAAATGATTTATCTTTGTCTCATTTTCACATCCCAGAAACCTGACATTTTAACAGGGGTGTGTAGACATTTGCTTTCCACTGTAAATGTGTTTTGTCAACTGTCTAAGGCTTCCAAATCCGAATAACACAGGGTTAGCAATGCATAGTATAGTGATAAGGTTTCTCATGTGGGCAGGACTGGCCTGAAAATGGTTAGTGCATTTGCAAGCCTATAATATCGCCTTTCTCAAACATTTCTAAAGGCGAGACATCAGAGTATAATTGTGAAATATTGGGAACAAAATTTTCAGACTGTCAAATATAAAAATAGGTAAATTTATATTTTCTTTTAACACCCAAATATCTTCCTTACAAATAAAACTCCTACTTTTTTTAACAAAAAATAAACTTACAATCAAATAATAATAGCAGATTTCGAATATTAACATCCTCTATGTAATCAAAGGCAGATTTTCCTATTTCAGTAACTAAATGAGGATTTGCTCCATGTTCCAGAAGAAGTTTTGCCATCTTAAAAGAAAAGAAAATTATAAGCAATGAAAACAGAACATGGGAAAAAGTTTAGCTTTGTCAGGTTTCATATCTGAAAACCTCAATCGTCTATGATTATTAGTAAACATATTGCATTACTTTCATATAATAAACTGGAGATCTACAAAACAACAATACAGAGATTATTATTATCATCATCATTTATATAGCGCCAACAGTTTCCCAGCGTTTACAATAACCGAAAGGAACAAGATACAGATAAACAAGCAGGACAGAGACAAGAGGTGTAGAGGGCCCTGCTCATAGGAGATTACAATCTAGAGGGATTGGGGTGGAGGGAAACAAGAGGAGTTTTATTGGTTGCCAGGATCATTAGTGCCAGTGATTCAGGAATGGTGGATGTCATGGCAGTGGCATCTATCATGATGTGTAGGTAGGTGAGCAGAGGGATAAATTAGCATCAGTAATGTAGTACACTAATCTGAGGAGATGGGATTTGAGGGATATCTTAAAGGCCTGAAGATTAGAGGAAGAGTCTGATAGGTCAATCCACAAGACCAGAACTTCCATGCAGATGAGAGTTGGCAGTGCGGGTGTATACAGAGGACAGGTGGAGGTTGCCCGCTGATCAGAGTCACTTCTCTCAAATATCTAGGTATGTGGTTAGACCCAAATTTATCCCTTGGTCCTCACATCGAAAAACTCTCATCTAAGCTTTACCCCAAACTAGTTGCCCTGTATAGAAACAAATCCTGCCTGAGCCCCGCGGCAAGAAAGCAGATTGTACAACAAATGCTTATGCTGGCTATTGAATACGGAGATGTAGTGTATGCAGCCGCCCCGCAAACACACTTTCAGAAACTTACTACATTGTATAACTCATTCTGCCACTTTGTGCTACAATGTAACTACATGACCCACCATTGTGACATGTTAAAAGAGCTAAACTGGCCGTCACTGGAATCTAGACGCACTCTTCACCTTTCCAAACCGGTGTTATTAAGAGATTTTCAGGGAAGCTGCCACCCTACCTGAATAGATTGCTTCCCCCAACAGTTCCTTCATCCTATAACCTCCGATCCAGAACCAGCACCTTACTTGCAATACCACAATACAAAAAGAAAGTGGCTCGATGCTCATTTTCCTACAGAGCACCGCAATTATGGAATAAACTCCCAGACGCCATCAAATCTTCCCCCAGTCTAAAGTCACTTAAGAGATCTCTATTAACATACCTCAATACGGAATGCACCTGTAAACATGTAACACAGTTAATATATTTCCTACATATTTATTTTCTGTTAATCTCTATATTTGTATTTTATTAATATCTTGCATTTTATCACTTTGTATTTCTGTAACAATTCAATGATCTTGAACCCAGGACATACTATAAAACGAGAGATATCTCAATGTATCCTTCCTGGTAAAATACTTTATAAATAAATAAGGGACACGCTTGAGGAGTAACGAAGACATGTATGGAGGGATGGAGTTATTGAGTGATTTGAACGTGAGTGTCAGTATTTTAAACTGTATCTGGAAGTTTACAGGAAGCCAATGGAGGGACTGACAGGGGGAGAGGTATGCGAGGAACTTTGGGCGAGAAAAATAAGCCTGGCAGCTGCATTCATTACAGAATAAAAAGGGTCAATGCAGGCATTGGCGAGGCCATTAAGGAGCAAGTTACAGTAAGGTGTTCAATCCTCCGTTTACTGTAGATCTCTTTTGTTAGAGATCATCCACATGCTGGGGATCTGAATGCCAAAGCCAATTTGCTTGTTTACCTCATAGTCCCCTTCATAAACCGCATCATGTATTGGAGCAACTTGACCAAAACCTGTGGCGTTGACATCGGCACCAGCCTCTAGCAAGCATTTGGCTGCATTATAATTACCAAAAACACAAGCTTCATGCAGTGGCGTCCAACCTGAGAAGACAAAAAAATATAACTTTGAAAATGTAAACTCATATATGACAAGTGGGATTCACAGGCCTTGAATGAAATTTGTTTGCTGGTGACTTTATTTTAACAATCGCAAACCCACTGCTATCACTGCCTTCTTTACATACATGCCTCCCAAATTATCTGCCCTAATAGATGTTTACCTCAAAGTATGATTGTTTTAAATGGGCTGTGGCTGAAGGTTATCATATATTCAATACTTAGAGATTAAAACAGCCCCACTGAGAGAAGCAATGTTTTATTTAATTGAACTGCAAAGTTTACTATTTTATGTTATAAATGTACTATTTAGATGGTCCAGATACAAAGTATCCAGTCTAGGATGTGTTGCAACTGCCAAAATGTCAATTTTACCAAAAATATTGTACCTATTCCAAAATTTGGAATGAAAAGAAAACTGTATCAATGGCGCCACCTAGCGTTAGTTCTTATAATTTAAAACAAGATGCAAAAATAAAACTGTATATAGCAAGCATAAAATACTGCATATGTAAAACTCGATAGGAGTGGAAAATATGGATTTACGCAGAAGATCTAAGTCCATGGACTTCTAAATGGTGAATCAGCAGCTGTCCCCCTCCATTTGGTGATATATCCAAAACCACAGGCGAAATAAGATAGGAAAAAAGATATGGCAGAGTCAGCGCTTCGTTCAACCGTGGCCTTTCTCGATCTTCTTTCTTTAAATGTGGATCTGTACCTCAAACAAAAGTAAAATTTATCATAGCGCAACAATCTGGTCTCCACATATTCAATAAGAAGAGAGGGAATAAACTCACATATTGTGGTGTCTCGATCAGACACTTGATGTATTCACCGTAATTTCAAGTCCATTAGTGACTCGAGGACTCTTTCACTTTCACGAATGGACTTGAAATTACGGTAAAGACTATAAGTACATTGGCATTTGTCAACGGACCATATACCTACTGAGGAAGCGATTTCAATCACGAAACGCGTTTGGGTGTTTTTGCTGGTTTATTTCTGCTATACTTTTATAATAAATATATTTCTTTTGCACAATCTTGAGAATCCTGGCCTTATTTGGCATTAGAAGGACCTTGCTGGACGTTCGGGAGATCCGGTGCTCCTTAGAAAATCACCGGCCGCTGAATACATCAAGTGTCTGATCGAGACACCACAATATGTGAGTTTATTCCCTCTCTTCTTATTGAATACTAGGTGGAAAGCCTGCCCAGAGGGCACTCAGGCAGTCTATTGTTGTTGTCGCGAGGTCAGAATTCACGTCCACATAGTTTTTTTTCAATGTCCTATCCAAGAGTATCTCTCTATATAAATACGTTTGTAACGCGTCCATCGCCATCCCATCCGCAACAGGAGGGCCGACTGAGCAGCTGTGATGGGTGCGCGCACAGCTGACAGCGCATTACAAAAGGAATTTATATATTAGAGTAGGTTCCTCTTCCCTCTTAGATTGTAAGCTCACGGGAACCGGACCCTCAGATTTTAAACTCGTGGGACCCCTCAGATTGTAAACTCGTGGGACCCCTTAGATTGTAAGCTCATGTGGCCCCTTAGATTGTAAGCTCATGGGGCCCCTTAGATTTTAAACTCATGTGGCCCCTTAGATTGTGTTGGGCTTGGGCGGGCATTTTTTTTGTAGCGTATACATTATGCGTATATTTAATGGCACGTGGTATGCACGGCATGGCAGGCTGGTATTTAGGCACACTGGTATTATGAGACACTGGTATTATGAATGGCAGACTGGCATTGTGCATGGCAGACTGGTAATATGGCTGGCAGACTGGTATTGTGCATGGCAGACTGGTAATATGGCTGGCGAACTCGTAATATGTCTGGCAAACTGGTATTGTGCATGGCAGACTGGTAATATGGCTGGCAGACTGGTATTGTGCATGGCAGACTGGTATTGTGCATGGCAGACTGGTAATATGGCTGCCGAACTGGTAATATGGCTGCCGAACTGGTAATATGGCTGGCAGACTGGTAATATGGCTGGCAGACTGGTAATATGGCTGGCAGGCTGGTAATATGGCTGGCAGACTGGTTTTGTGCATGGCAGACTGGTAATATGGCTGGGAACTGGTATTGTGCATGGCAGACTGGTAATGTGCATGGCAGACTGGTAATATGGATGGCAGACTGGTATTGTGCATGGCAGACTGGTATTGTGCATGGCAGACTGGTAATATGGCTGGCGAACTGGTATTGTGCATGGCAGACTGGTATTGTGCATGGCAGACTGGTAATATGGCTGCCGAACTGGTAATATGGCTGCCGAACTGGTAATATGGCTGGCAGACTGGTAATATGGCTGGCAGACTGGTAATATGGCTGGCAGACTGGTTTTGTGCATGGCAGACTGGTAATATGTCTGGGAACTGGTATTGTGCATGGCAGACTGGTAATGTGCATGGCAGACTGGTAATATGGCTGGCAGACTGGTAATATGGCTGGCAGACTGGTATTGTGCACGGCAGACTGGTAATATGCATGGCAGACTGGTAATATGCATGGAAGACTGGTATTGTGCATGGCAGACTGGTAATATGGCTGGCAGACTGGTAATATGGCTGGGAACTGGTATTGTGCATAGAATTAAAATGTATACGTAGGGTGATACCCCTGGCAGGTAGAGCAGAAATTAGTGTGATCTTAACTACTCACAGGTGGCTTTTACTGGGAAGACACATAACAGGTTCTTGAATTTCTCCAGGCTGGAATGATAGCCTTAAGGAAAAAAGAAGAATAATAGTGTAGACAGCCAGGCAACCATAAAACCAAAGTTTTAATTGCGCTTACAAAAAGTTAAAACAAATGAAGCATTTTGTCACCAGATCCCATGATCCAACGTCTATAGGTGCTGCTCGACGCGTTTCGTCCCGTGGACTTCATCAGGAGGATGAAAGTTCATTCTAGTGTCCCTCTAATATGGGTATATTAGAGGGACACTAGAATGAACCCAACCCATGGTATTGTGCATGGCAGAGTGGTATTGTGCATGGCAGACTGGTAATGTGCATGGCAGACTGGTAATATGCATGGCAGACTGGTAATATGGCTGGGAACTGGTATTGTGCATGGCAGACTGGTAATATGCATGGCAGACTGGTAATATGGCTGGGAACTGGTATTGTGCATGGCAGACTGGTAATATGCATGGCAGACTGGTATTGTGCAACGCAGACTGGTAATATGCATGGCAGACTGGTAATATGGCTGGGATACTGGTATTGTGCATGGCAGACTGGTAATATGGCTGGCAGACTGGTATTGTGCATGGCAGACTGGTAATATGGCTGGGAACTGGTATTGTGCATGGCAGACTGGTATTGTGCAACGCAGACTGGTAATATGCATGGCAGACTGGTAATATGGCTGGGATACTGGTATTGTGCATGGCAGACTGGTAATATGGCTGGCAGACTGGTATTGTGCATGGCAGACTGGTAATATGGCTGGGAACTGGTATTGTGCATGGCAGACTGGTATTGTGCAAGGCAGACTGGTATTGTGCAAGGCAGACTGGTAATATGGCTGGGATACTGGTATTGTGCATGGCAGACTGGTAATATGCATGGCAGGCTGGGCACGGAGGAGATGGAGGCCGGGCACGGAGGAGATGGAGGCCGGCAAGGAGGAGATATACAAAACAAATCCGATCCATTGGAGAGGCGCTGTGCTGTGCGCCTCTCCAATGGATCGGATTTGTTTTGTCCCTCTCGCACGCCGGCTGTGCGCGTGCCGCGGCCGTTGGATGTGCGCGCAGCCAACCGCCGCAGGTTGCGCGCGCATGCGCAGTAGGGTTTTGGCGACGGACACGCCAGCCCTTACGCTTTTATAGTATAGATGTGGAGACCAGATTGTTGCGCTATGATAAATTTTGCTTTTGTTTCAGGTACATATCCACATTTAAAGAAAGATAAAGGCCACGGTTGAAAGAATCGCTGACTCTGCCATATCTGTTTTCCTATCCTATTTCAAAATTTGTCTTCATCCTTATCTGCTGCCTACACAAGGGAATTAGTCAGTTCTGATTACTGCAAAATGGTTAAAATCCCTAAATCTAGGGGCTACAGGAAAGTGCTTCAGACTGGCTGGTGCGGAGTTGTGCGTCACAGAAAGCTGTCCTACCTTATTGTAGTGGGGAAGCATGGTGGCCCAGTGAGCACATGAATGAGTGCACTCAGCCTGGGGGGGCCACAGGACAAGCGTTCCCTCCACCTGCTGCTACTAAAACCCAGGGCTAACACAACACAGCAAAGAGGTCTACCCTTCACCACAACCTTACCAACCACCAAAAATAATGCACATGACTGGCATCTAGTGTCGGCCGTCTCTGCGCATGTCAGTGTGTGTATAGGATGTGTCAGTTTGTGAGAGCTAGTGTGCGTGGGGTCAGCAACTGAGTGGGTCAGAGTTTGCGTGTAACTGTATGGGAGGAAAGTCGGTGTCTATCAGGTCTATTCGAAGAAAGGTGAAACTCAGGAGAATGACTGGAGAAGTGAAAATTCTAGGTCAAAATAGCCAAACCTGAAAAAGTCTCCCATTTATCTCACTTTCCAAATCAGCTATTTGGTCTAGATTGTTTTCTTCTCCTTCCAATTCTCCTGAGTTTCAACTTTCTTTCAATAGACCTGCAGGTGTCTTTTGAATTTCCGTGGAACTAAATGTCGATTCATCCATGATGGGGGTCGACTGGATTGCGAGCAGACACAGCAAAACCACTATTTAGTGCATAATACGCAAATGCACGTTAATCGATAAAGGGCTGGAATCATGAGAAAAGCAGCCGGTCTCAATGGATGTGAGCCCTGACCTTGCGCGAGAAAGCCATGCTATGACCGCCTGCACGATCTCACAGTGAAAAAGCAGTGACATTGGGCATCCCCGGTAATACACTCCACATAAAAGCACCAAGAAAAAAAATCATAATTTAGAGTGTTAATATATTTGATTTAAGATTGATTGCTGGCTGGCATTCATGATGTTAAAACTCAGCAATCACCAGATCATTCAAATAGATTAGTAACGGTCACCAACGCATAGTATAGAAACCAGAAATCCACCAGCGGGATTATACTGTACAGTAAACGGTCAGTAAAAACAGCCAACGTGTTTAATGTAGTGTATGGCATGACATTGGTGTGACTACTAATTACTGTAAAGATGTCTGCGCATTCAGGGCAGTATTACATACTAACCGCTAAAACGGGGACGCTAACCTGCACCTGCGGGTTTCTCCTTAGCGTCCCGTTTTAGCTCCATATTACGGGGCAGGCGCTAAATCAGCAGCCTGCACCGTAATGCAGCATTAAGCCTGAAGATACACGAGGCAGAGCTAATTGCCGCGAGCATCCCCTGCATGAGGTCCATTGCGGCTTGGACTACTGGTCACATGATGTGCAGGATCTCGCCTCCCGCGAGATCCGACAGGTCGGCAGAATGATTTGCGGCGAGAGACTGGGGACTTTTTCCCCCCAGTCTCACGCTGCTCCAGAAGAGGCGGATGGAGCCGCCATTCTCGCTGCAGGGTGAGAGGTGAGTATGTGATTTTTGGGGGGATTTGTAGCCAGTGATAACTGATTCCTCAGGCCTCTCTCCTCAAAGTTCTTGATTATCCGATAAATGGTTGCTTTAGGTGCAATCTTACTAGCAGCAATAGCTTTCCCTGTGAATCCCTTTTTGTGCAAAGCAATGATGACTGCACGTGTTTGTAACGGCTCAGCTACCCTGCAGGGTGTAGCTCCGTCTGCGGCGCCGAGTCTTGCTGGAGAGCTTAGCCGGGTAGCGAGCTAGCAAGGTGGGAGAGAGATTGGCAGCGGTGCCTGGATGGTCTGGAAGTGAAGAATTCAGTGATTATGCCCTCCCAAATACTCGTCGAGACGCAGTATAGGTTGTAGGTAAATCAGAGTGTATTTAGAATGGGAACAGACAGTGCTTATATACAAAATACAGCCATGCACATTCAGACTTCCTGCCCACCCCAACAGTTCTGATTGGTTGGTTCCAAGACCATTGCAGGCTTCTTTCAGGTCCTCTTCAGTCTTCACTTTGGTCCACTGGTTGTATGCAGATGAAGTCTTGACCCCACAGTGACCACATACAGTGATTTACATAAACCATTGTAAAGGGAATCAGATAGTGGGTGGCTGAGACAATGTGACTGTCACGGTTCCCAGATCCCACCACGCAGTACTTAACACCCAACACTCCACAGAGCCCAGAAGCTACCAACAGAGTAGCCGTGAAAGATCTCTAACTGTCTGGTCCTTAGAATTGGCCAGGTAAACTAGCTAGACAGAAAAGGTTAACAACATGGGGAGTAGTCAGCCGAGCCAGAATCAGGAATACAGAGTTCAGAATGGTCAAATGGAATAGCCGGGTCGAAATCAGAGCAGTGGCGTAGTACAAGAAAATGGTCTAGGGCAACAGAAGGCAGAATAGTCAGAAACAAGCAGAGGTCAATAACGGGTTAAATCAATATAGCAGTCAGGTACAAGGAGCTCAGGTATGGATAACCAAGGACCTGGGAAACTATAGGCAGAAAGACATAAGAGAATTAAACACTAGAGTAACATGAGTTAAAACATAAACCTGTTTAAACCTAGAGAAGAAACATGAAATGCTAACATAAATACCAAACATGAACCATATGAACAAAACAGTATGAATAACCAAGGACCTGGGAGACGATAAACAGATGTAAATACAGAACTGGCGGAGGAGTAAACCCAAAACCTGAAAGTAAAGTAATAAAGGGTAACTAGAACACATACAGGAGAACCTGAGCAAAAGATCCCTACCAGAACTGCAAGGTAAGTGAATAAGGATCAAGGGGATCAAGGGGATCAAGGAGATCAAGGCTTGGCACAAAGCAGACTGAAACATCAGAATGAGGCAGCGCCCTTCTTAGGGCGATGCCTGCTTATATAGCACATGACCAAATGAGAACAATTAAAGTCCAGGTGAGGTCCAGGCTTGGATGTGAACCAAATGTCCAGAACTAAATGCAATGTCCATAGAAGGCAGAGGGGGCGCCAGATGTGCTAGAATGTCCAATAACATGACTGGCAACTCCCACCTCTGCCAGAGGGGGCGCAGGACGTCACAGTGACTCCCAACTTTTTCAGACAGGTAAACAGATAACAGATACCCAAAGAGAAAGCACTTTTGCATAATCCACAAGTTACTCAAACCTATTGTACATTCTATACAAAGGAAAGCATTTGCCACTAGTGGCAGGTAGTATCTTTAAAAAAACCACATTCAACTAAAGAAATATAAGTCTATTTAAAACTAAAAATGAGCAATCGACAATACATTTAAAACCATACAATATAACTGAGCATAAAGTATATTGGAGTTTGAAGCGTGGTGCGCTACGTCAGTGACGGATACATTGTAGCACGCATGTACTCCGTGGTTACTAGCAGGATGGTGCTGGGGAAAAACATGATTAATTAGAAGTCTAGCAACAGTTTTACACTAAATCTAACAAAAGGAAATTAGTTCCTATAAATAAAGGGTAAATGAAATATAACAAAATAAGAATGAAATTAAACTAAATACAGTAAATCCTGTGGCGGCCGGTCCGTCACATAGCTCCCCCAGTCCCATGATGGCAGACCCGGTGAGACCCTCTATGGGTCCGCCTGGGGATGTCCAGGTGCAAGTGTCTTTAAAAAGTCTCACGTTTGGGTTGCTGGGGCAATGCTTTGCCAACCCCCGATAGTCTTTCGGTCCATAGTCCGTAGGGAGGAGGCTGGCCCCCGGGCTTCTCCAACTGCCCCTTTGGTCTGGACCGGTATCCGATGGACCATACCGACACCCGGGGCTGGTACCCTGCCATGGGGAAACAACTGGCCGTTGAGGGCTTTTTCTCCTCCTGGTCTCCTAGCCCCTCGCTGGTGGGCAGCCTTGCTGGCACCATATCCTGGGGCAATGACCTGCTGGGGAGGGGTACCGCCTGTACCTTCTCCCGGTGCCACAGTCAGCCGCGGGAAAAATGGGCCAATAGCACCCTTTCCTGGTGCCTCGGTCAGAAGCTGGGTGGGAGATGGGGTGACCGGTGTCTCCAGAAAAAGTGGTTGTGGATCTGGGCCATCTGCCCAGCGTCTCGGGGTCACCCAGTTGCAAATCCCAGCACCATCAACAAATCCACAATGGGAGTCTCCCACATCCTGGGGAACGGGAGCAGCAGCACGCCGTTGCTTGGCACAGGGGACACCTCCACCCTCACGCTGGGGCTCAAAACGTTGGGGAGCAAGACCTGCCATCTCCCCTTCCGGGATTATTACCTGTCGCTGGGGAGAGGTACCGCCAGTACTCTCTACCTGGGGTAGCCGCTGCAGTTGTGGAAGGAGACCGACTGACTCCCCACCCTGGAACTCGTAATGCGGCGCACCATCACCGGCACTGCGTTCTGCTGATAGCTCCTGACGAACTGTACTTGCCCAGTCTGATGCTTTCTCCGGCCCAGATGGCATGCTGTGCTGGAGTTGTAGGCTCTCTGCCTCCTGCGTAGCAGTGGAGGCCAGGAGCTTGGTCTGTAGATCAGGAGAGGAGCGGATGGTCAGTCCCTGGGGCTCCTCGGCGAGAAGGTAGTTCTCAAGTTCTGCTGTGGCAGGGCAGGGGTAGAGGTTAGCGGTCCCCTGCTGCGGTGATGGTTTTTCTGCTGAGGTGGGGGGCTGCTCCCCCATGTATGAATGGCTATCCTTGATCCCTGACGCCACTAGCCAGGGCCCCGGGCTAGCTGACCTGCACTTCTCGGGCACCGTGGAACGAACCGTAGCCTCTTTCACAGCGGGCCATAGCATGTCCGCTGTCCCCCGCTCCTCTATCCATAGGTGGGTAGGAGCGCTTGGTTGGGGTTCGGGGTTCCCTGCCGGGTACGCCAGCAATTTGCACGGGGGAGCCTTAGTCTCCCCCTCCCTCGTCTGGCACCCGATATTCTCCCTGGTTTCTGGAGCCTTCAGCTGGGGGCAGAGGGTAGCCGACCTCTGTCCCGATGCCAGCTCTGCTGCTGGGTTGGGGAACCGCTCCCCCATACATAAATTATCCTCTTCACGCACTGAAGAGCCAGTTGATGCAAGTGGTGAAACCGGGCAAACTGCCCCACATCTCCTGGGCTCAGTGGAAAGGACCGCAGCCTCTTTCTTGGTGGGCCATGACATTGTCGCTAGCTCCTACACCCATCCCTGAGCAGGAGCACTCCATTGGGACTCTGGGTCTCCTGGTGAGCCCTCGGGCCATCTGCCTGGGTGGGCCTCAATCTCACCCATTGTCTTCCAGTTCCATTCCACAGTGGACCGCTGTCCTGATGGCTCTCGTTGGTGGAGACCGAAGTCCCATCCACCGGTGCACTTCCACTGACCTTGGTAGGTGTCCGAAGCACTTGGTCACTCTGCTCCGCTGCAGGTTCTGCAGGAACGGTACTTGCTGAGTCCTCTGTCTTTTCCCCGGACGACATGCTGCACTGCGGCTGCAGGATAGTCACCTCCTCTGTAGCAGTTGAGGCCTGGGATGCGTTCTGCAGCTGGGGAGAGGGGCCGACTGCCTCCTCACCCTGGTGCTCCGAACCAGCAGAAGATCCTGAAAGTAGGTTGGCACCACCGGGTTCTGTTGGCAGCTCTTCTGCCATGTCCATCGGGGTGAGAGCGAGCGGGGGAGGGTCCTCAAACAATCTCCTGTATCCCATCTCCAGCTCCCACTCTTGGGTGGCTAGCCAGTCCAGATCACTGCTCAGCCCGAGGTCGTCAAGGTGCTCACATTCCCGAAAGTCCTGGATCTCTTCCCATCTCAGTTTAGCTGTACTGCCAAAGGAGGGGTCGTCCTGGAGAGCGTCAAATATTAATCCTGGGCCGACGTAGTCATAGCCCTCCATAGGATCTTTCCTCTCCAACTTTGGACACAGGTTGGCAGCATACCATTCCAGTGCCCGGTACCCGTCCTCCAGCCATAGCTCCGTCTGGATCAGGTTCTCCAGTTGGGACAGTCTTTCTACCTGGGGTTGCACTCCTAGGAATGGCACCAGCAGGTCCCAGTCTCCAGTATTTCTCACCCAAGATAGGAAGAATCTTTCCAAGGTAGTCCTGTTCAAGCTGTAGGACGTCCCTCCAGAGCTGCTGCCGTGCCGAGTCATTATGCCACAAGAACAAATACGTAACTGGCGGCGCGATGACAGTCGCAGTAGGATCTTGTGGTGGTTCTCTTATGTAATACCGTCCACATATGTTATGAAAAACAAAGAGAATACAATAGTGTAGACGAAATGTAATCGTGGATACAGTGAATATTATGTTATTCCCACTCACAAAAGGAGAGCCCCAACACTGGCTCTGAGCGGGTCAGCGCATGTGGTCATTGGTTCCCTTCTGAAGGAGGAGACCTACAACCTTCAGTGATGATGGTTCGCTTCCAATGTCGATATATGAAGAAACATGTGGAAAGAAGAGAAACTCCCTTGCGTAGGTCTGTTGAACACACAGTAAAGTACTGATGAAGGAATTGCACTCACGTGTGTTGGAGCTTAAAGCCAAGCTCTGGGATCAATCGCCTGTGGACTTATTGAAGGAAAAGCCCATAGAAACCTCTTTAGTCAGCAAAAACACCAGGGACTGATGCAAAGAAAATTTAATTTGACATAAAAACAAAATAAAATGAATAAAATACAAAATCTGGCACAGCCAGTATACCCAGACGCGTTTCGCCACACAGTGTGGCTTCCTCAGTCGGTTTACAGGTGAATGTGTGGATCACAATATATATGTTCTAAATATCAATTATAATTGTCCCCAGGTGTAATTTGCTGAATAGGCGTGCGTTTCACGCCTCGAATTGACGAGATGCGAGTTCCTCCGCGGGTCCGCCATCTTGCGCCTGCGCATTAGCGATGTTTGCGTTTCAGAATGGATGTTCGCCATTTTGCGCATGCGTGTTGTTAATTTTCCCCTTCCGATCGGCGTACGGCAATCTGAATCATCTCCTTAGTCTCTGGCAAGCAAAAAAAGGAGGCTGGTGGCTAAGATGTAATTGGGACTAACTATCTATATCCCCTAAGCCTCTAAATCGTGCCCTTCATAAATAAATCGGTGATACTGGCATACATAACAATAGGCAAGCTAGATATGCATAAACAACCCTCTAAGAAGGTATGAGACCTCCTATGTTCCACATTTTAGGAATTTTGGGAAATTGAACCATATTGGTGAGGTGATCCATATATCCCTCCTAACCTGTGTTGCGAACTAATACCACAACGTTGAATTTACCGAATAAAGCACCTATATAATAATCGGTGTATATACTGTGTGATGTGGATACCCAGTGTGCTCTGGTCAATGTCATAGCAATTGAATGCTAAGCAAAGATAATGACATCGATGGAGTGTATATAAGCAAATGTGTAATGTATTTCAACAATATGCTAATAGTAATATATGTGGTGAATCCTTTATATCTTTTTAATTCCTCATGGGAATTGTGAACTATCCTATGTGTAAATTAATTAAACATCTAAGTTAGTATGAAACCTGATATTGTGTTTATCTTAAACATATGTGATAATAATTCCCTATATGGATGATGATAATAATCATCGATTAGTGATCAACTGTAATGTGAAAGTTATCACACCTAGGTGAGTGAAAGGCTAATGTAGCCTAACATATAATGATAGTGCCCGGCGTAAGTGGACAGTGGAATCTGAGTATAGTGATATATGAATGATGATATATTTACGGAGGTAATTCCATTATCTAAAGTAGCATTAAAATATATAGTGCAGATCATTCTATTTGAATGTGTCGCACAAACCTTGTGTTTCCCAAATGTGGAACCTAGGGGGCCCCTAATATTTCTAAAGAAAGTGTATGACTTCAAAGTCATCGTTTAGTCCATTGGGAACCATAGTACCATGTTCAAAGATGTGTCTCATTTCGGCCTTTCCTAGTTTATTAGGTAGGTTTTCCTCCATCTCTACTTTTTTTATCTGTTCTAATGCCCAAAATTTAACCCCAACGGGAGAGCTGTTATGATGTATTTTACAATGTAAGGAAACTGAGTGCTTTTCATAACTGTTTCTGATATTCCTAGCATGTTCTGCTATCCTCACATTGAGGGCTCTTTTAGTGCGCCCTATATAGCCTAATCCGCAGGGACACTCTAGCATATAAATGACATTTTTAGAACAGCAATTGAGAATCCCTTTGATCTGGACCTGTTTATGGTATTTACGATTAGTGTATGAACCCATGTAGTTTTTCTTATTAGAGGTAGACCTACAGGCCAAACACATCCCGCATTGATAAAAGCCCTCTTTTAACCCAAAATGATTGGTGTTACTACCCTCTTTTTTCTTGGGTCTACTACGTACTAAGTTGGATTTGATGTTGTTAGTCCCCCTAAAGACTATTTGAGGGGTAGGCCCTATAACATCCACGAGGTCCACATCATTTTTGAGTACTGACCAATGTTTTTTTAAAATCCTCTTTATCTTGTCTGCTTTGCTGTTATAATCACAGATAAAAAGAACCTCATTAGCTCCTTTATTCCTAGGTTTATAATCAAGATATTTGTCCCTATCTGTCTGTGATAATTCCAGAATTATATTGTCCAACTCCGCATTGTCATACCCTTTATCTACAAAATCCTGCTTAAGGGACAAAGCCTGCTCTTTGTAAATATCATGATCGGAACAATTTCTCCTAAATCGCATGAATTGCCCTTTAGGGACACCTTTGAGCCAGGGGGGATAATGGCAGCTAGTACAATCTATAAATGTATTTGTATCAACTTCCTTGAAGAAGGTCTTGGATTTTATACATTCTTCCTCTACATATATGTGTAAATCTAAGAAGCTGACTTTGCTCTCGCTCCAACTGCTATCTAGTTTGATGCCCCATTCCGGACTATCCAAACTTTCGAGGAAGGGTAGCAGTGACTCTACTCCTCCCCTCCAAATGAAGAAGACGTCATCAATGTAACGTCTAAAAAAATGGACACTTCCCTGCGCCCAGCTACGCGACCCGTACACAAACTTGCTCTCCCAAGCTGACATGTACAGGTTGGCGTAGCTGGGCGCAAATTTAGTGCCCATAGCCGTACCTCTCCGTTGGATATAAAAATCCTCCTCAAATTTGAAGTAATTGTTGTTTAATATGAACCTCACACTTTCAAGAATGAACCACATATGCTCAGAATCAATCAAATCGGTCTTAGAAATCTCCTCTTCTAATTTAATTAGGCCAAGGTCATGTGGTATGCTGCTATATAATGCATTAACATCGCAAGTGACCAAAAGGTCCCCCTTTTGCCAAATTGCCTCTTTTAATGTTTGCAACATACTTATGGTGTCCTTTAAGTAAGATGGAATTTTACAAACCAGTGGCTGAAGGAGTATATCAACATACTCAGATAGACGGCTGCTGATCGAATCTATCCCCGCCACTATGGGTCTGCCTGGGGGTTTGAGGGGATTTTTGTGGACTTTAGGAAGTATATAAAAGTAAGGTACTTTGGTGAATTCTATAGATAAATAATCAAATTCTGATTTATTTAGAATATTCTTATCAAAGCCTTCTTGTAAGAAGGGTACTAATTTATGCCTTATCTCACTAACTGGATCTTTTTTTAATTTGGTGTAAGTAGAATTGTCATCCAAAATACGAAGAGCCTCCTCCTTATATAATTCCTTCGACCAAATCACTATCCCGCCGCCCTTGTCGGCGGGTTTAATGATGATATTGGGATCTTTCTGAAGATCCTTTAAAGCCGTGCGTTCCTCTTTAGTAAGGTTATGTTTATCTACTTTGGTGGACAGCTTCTCTATATCTTTCATGACCAAACTCTCAAAAATCTTAATTTCATCCGAAACCATGTGTCTCGGATAGAATTTCGATCTATTTTTAAGGGTAGTATGCGTGTTAGAGGTGCAAGTCTGCACAATTTCCCTTTCCACTGGTTGTTTAAGGAAATATTTCTTTAAACTCAATTTGCGTTTAAACCTTTGTAAATCAATAAAGACCCCAAACTTGTCAAGCCGATTAGAGGGGGCAAATTTAAGGCCCTTATTCAAAACACTTATCTCTGATCTGGTGAGAATTTTATCGCTCAAATTAAAAATGCCTTTCATGGGGATCGTTTCCTTTCTCTTTTTTCTCTCGCGTACAAGCTTTCCTGCTCTCGACCCTCTTCTGATCTTTCCCAGGGTCTCTTTTGCCCTCCCCCCCTTTCTAATCTGGTGTCGAGGTCTCTGTGAGGTCCCTGCCCGTTGCTCTTGTTCAGGGGGTCCCTCCAAAAAACCTCCTCCTCTTTTTGCTCATCTAGTGGTTCATACCTATTTCTAAGTGGGACAATACTCTCGATTTGTTCTCTCTCTCTTTTCTTGGGGGGTACATTAGAAGTGGAGTTATGTGTTGCAGTGTTTGTAGGATTCCTTTCATGGAACTGTCTTTCAGTGTCCCGCCCATGATAGTGTGGTTTGTCCCACTGTCGTCTATCTTGTTGGTTATGATATCCACGATCTCTGTATCGTTGTCTATCGGAGGACGAATAATGGACGTCCCTCTGATGAGGGGCTCTGTATTGGCCAACATTATCCTGATAGGTGTTTTTATAATTATGCTCATTTCTCCAGTTTCTACGGTGGGGGTTTGGCCTTTCGTCATATCGTCTATGTTTGACTTCTACCCATCCATCCGTATTGGTGGATTCCATCCTGTTGTTTAGGTGCCTATTATCTGTTTTAGTATCCTCATGTTTTTTATATACATTCCCCCTCCTATAATCCTCCACATCCCTTTCATATTTACGTTTTTTAATCACCAGGACTTCTTTCTCAATTCTTTCTAGTTTCTCTCCTAAATTTTTGTGTATATCTAATAAGGCTCTACTGGAGTATTCCTGTTCAATTTGTTTGGACAGATCCTCAACAAGGATATTAATGTTAGGAAGCTTGTCTTTTCTTTTCTGAATGACATAATCCATCATCGTGATGGCAAAACCTTCTAACAATATGTTCCATCCTGAGATGAATTCGGAATCGTCTTTATCAGACCCCCAGGCAGACCCATAGTGGCGGGGATAGATTCGATCAGCAGCCGTCTATCGGAGTATGTTGATATACTCCTTCAGCCACTGGTTTGTAAAATTCCATCTTACTTAAAGGACACCATAAGTATGTTGCAAACATTAAAAGAGGCAATTTGGCAAAAGGGGGACCTTTTGGTCACTTGCGATGTTAATGCATTATATAGCAGCATACCACATGACCTTGGCCTAATTAAATTAGAAGAGGAGATTTCTAAGACCGATTTGATTGATTCTGAGCATATGTGGTTCATTCTTGAAAGTGTGAGGTTCATATTAAACAACAATTACTTCAAATTTGAGGAGGATTTTTATATCCAACGGAGAGGTACGGCTATGGGCACTAAATTTGCGCCCAGCTACGCCAACCTGTACATGTCAGCTTGGGAGAGCAAGTTTGTGTACGGGTCGCGTAGCTGGGCGCAGGGAAGTGTCCATTTTTTTAGACGTTACATTGATGACGTCTTCTTCATTTGGAGGGGAGGAGTAGAGTCACTGCTACCCTTCCTCGAAAGTTTGGATAGTCCGGAATGGGGCATCAAACTAGATAGCAGTTGGAGCGAGAGCAAAGTCAGCTTCTTAGATTTACACATATATGTAGAGGAAGAATGTATAAAATCCAAGACCTTCTTCAAGGAAGTTGATACAAATACATTTATAGATTGTACTAGCTGCCATTATCCCCCCTGGCTCAAAGGTGTCCCTAAAGGGCAATTCATGCGATTTAGGAGAAATTGTTCCGATCATGATATTTACAAAGAGCAGGCTTTGTCCCTTAAGCAGGATTTTGTAGATAAAGGGTATGACAATGCGGAGTTGGACAATATAATTCTGGAATTATCACAGACAGATAGGGACAAATATCTTGATTATAAACCTAGGAATAAAAGGAGCTAATGAGGTTCTTTTTATCTGTGATTATAACAGCAAAGCAGACAAGATAAAGAGGATTTTAAAAAAACATTGGTCAGTACTCAAAAATGATGTGGACCTCGTGGATGTTATAGGGCCTACCCCTCAAATAGTCTTTAGGGGGACTAACAACATCAAATCCAACTTAGTACGTAGTAGACCCAAGAAAAAAGAGGGTAGTAACACCAATCATTTTGGGTTAAAAGAGGGCTTTTATCAATGCGGGATGTGTTGGCCTGTAGGTCTACCTCTAATAAGAAAAACTACATGGGTTCATACACTAATCGTAAATACCATAAACAGGTCCAGATCAAAGGGATTCTCAATTGCTGTTCTAAAAATGTCATTTATATGCTAGAGTGTCCCTGCGGATTAGGCTATATAGGGCGCACTAAAAGAGCCCTCAATGTGAGGATAGCAGAACATGCTAGGAATATCAGAAACAGTTATGAAAAGCACTCAGTTTCCTTACATTGTAAAATACATCATAACAGCTCTCCCGTTGGGGTTAAATTTTGGGCATTAGAACAGATAAAAAAAGTAGAGATGGAGGAAAACCTACCTAATAAACTAGGAAAGGCCGAAATGAGACACATCTTTGAACATGGTACTATGGTTCCCAATGGACTAAACGATGACTTTGAAGTCATACACTTTCTTTAGAAATATTAGGGGCCCCCTAGGTTCCACATTTGGGAAACACAAGGTTTGTGCGACACATTCAAATAGAATGATCTGCACTATATATTTTAATGCTACTTTAGATAATGGAATTACCTCCGTAAATATATTATCATTCATATATCACTATACTCAGATTCCACTGTCCACTTACGCCGGGCACTATCATTATATGTTAGGCTACATTAGCCTTTCAGTCACCTAGGTGTGATAACTTTCACATTACAGTTGATCACTAATCGATGATTATTATCATCATCCATATAGGGAATTATTATCACATATGTTTAAGATAAACACAATATCAGGTTTCATACTAACTTAGATGTTTAATTAATTTACACATAGGATAGTTCACAATTCCCATGAGGAATTAAAAAGATATAAAGGATTCACCACATATATTACTATTAGCATATTGTTGAAATACATTACACATTTGCTTATATACACTCCATCGATGTCATTATCTTTGCTTAGCATTCAATTGCTATGACATTGACCAGAGCACACTGGGTATCCACATCACACAGTATATACACCGATTATTATATAGGTGCTTTATTCGGTAAATTCAACGTTGTGGTATTAGTTCGCAACACAGGTTAGGAGGGATATATTGATCACCTCACCAATATGGTTCATTTTCCTAAAATTCCTAAAATGTGGAACATAGGAGGTCTCATACCTTCTTAGAGGGTTGTTTATGCATATCTAGCTTGCCTATTGTTATGTATGCCAGTATCACCGATTTATTTATGAAGGGCACGATTTAGAGGCTTAGGGGATATAGACAGTTAGTCCCAATTACATCTTAGCCACCAGCCTCCTTTTTTTGCTTGCCAGAGACTAAGGAGATGATTCAGATTGCCGTACGCCGATCGGAAGGGGAAAATTAACAACACGCATGCGCAAAATGGCGAACATCCATTCTGAAACGCAAACATCGCTAATGCGCAGGCGCAAGATGGCGGACCCGCGGAGGAACTCGCATCTCGTCAATTCGAGGCGTGAAACGCACGCCTATTCAGCAAATTACACCTGGGGACAATTATAATTGATATTTAGAACATATATATTGTGATCCACACATTCACCTGTAAACCGACTGAGGAAGCCACACTGTGTGGCGAAACGCGTCTGGGTATACTGGCTGTGCCAGATTTTGTATTTTATTCATTTTATTTTGTTTTTATGTCAAATTAAATTTTCTTTGCATCAGTCCCTGGTGTTTTTGCTGACTAAAGAGGTTTCTATGGGCTTTTCCTTCAATAAGTCCACAGGCGATTGATCCCAGAGCTTGGCTTTAAGCTCCAACACACGTGAGTGCAATTCCTTCATCAGTACTTTACTGTGTGTTCAACAGACCTACGCAAGGGAGTTTCTCTTCTTTCCACATGTTTCTTCATATATATCGACATTGGAAGCGAACCATCATCACTGAACTTTGTAGGTCTCCTCCTTCAGAAGGGAACCAATGACCACATGCGCTGACCCGCTCAGAGCCAGTGTTGGGGCTCTCCTTTTGTGAGTGGGAATAACATAATATTCACTGTATCCACAATTACATTTCGTCTACACTATTGTATTCTCTTTGTTTTTCATAACATATGTGGACGGTATTACATAAGAGAACCACCACAAGATCCTACTGCGACTGTCATCGCGCCGCCAGTTACGTATTTGTTGTTTATTGTTCACTGGTTTGGGGGAAACCACTGATTGCTGGTTGGCTTTTGAGATTTGGTGGCGGTACAGGCGGGGGCGCCTACCACTTTGGTTGTATTGTACATTATGCCACAACACCTACTGGCCGAAACCTGGATCACTGTGCTGGTCAGGCGCTTCCATTCCTTGGTCCCAGAACTCCTCTTCCACGACTGCAGGGAGTATCTCCTGGGGCGTTGTAGATTCCCCGAGCTGGTACCGCAACTCGGCCACTCTGAGCTGACTGACCCCTGCCAAAACGATAGCGATCACATCCGCCGGGGGGTTGACTCCGAACAGGGCCAGCTTCCATTGTACCTCCCGGTGCCATTCTGTGGATTCTGAGTCCTCGTGGAGGGCCAGACTTGCCCGTTCGTCCTCCATCAGGTCCTTGGTGAGGGCAGCCTTTGGCTTACCGCTGACCGCTTTATCCCTGGTTTTGAGAAGTTTCTTGAGGACCGTGCGCTTCCAGCCATCATAGCGCTGAGCAATACGGGGTGAACAGCTGTAGGACGGTGTAGCAATCTCTCGAATCCCCGGGTGTCTGAGACCGGGTTCACGCCAGCGGCTGTATTTCCCCCTGCTGGGCTGGTCTCAGAATCTCCCCAGGTGATGTGCTGCTCCAGGCGCTCGGCGGTTGTGGTGCCCGAGACCGGGGTCAAGCCAGCGGCTATATTTCCCCCTGCTTGTCTGGTCTCGGAGATCCCACCGCTTGCCACCAATGTAACGGCTCAGCTACCCTGCAGGGGTAGCTCCGTCTGCGGCGCCGAGTCTTGCTGGAGAGCTTAGCCGGGTAGCGAGCTAGCAAGGTGGGAGAGAGATTGGCAGCGGTCCCTGGATGGTCTGGAAGTGAAGAATTCAGTGATTATGCCCTCCCAAATACTCGTCGAGACGCAGTATAGGTTGTAGGTAAATCAGAGTGTATTTAGAATGGGAACAGACAGTGCTTATATACAAAATACAGCCATGCACATTCAGACTTCCCGCCCACCCCAACAGTTCTGATTGGTTGGTTCCAAGACCATTGCAGGCTTCTTTCAGGTCCTCTTCAGTCTTCACTTTGGTCCACTGGTTGTATGCAGATGAAGTCTTGACCCCACAGTGACCACATACAGTGATTTACATAAACCATTGTAAAGGGAATCAGATAGTGGGTGGCTGAGACAATGTGACTCCCAACTTTTTCAGACAGGTAAACAGATAACAGATACCCAAAGAGAAAGCACTTTTGCATAATCCACAAGTTACTCAAACCTATTGTACATTCTATACAAAGGAAAGCATTTGCCACTAGCGGCAGGTAGTATCTTTAAAAAAAACACATTTAACTAAAGAAATATAAGTCTATTTAAAACTAAAAATGAGCAATCGACAATACATTTAAAACCATACAATATAACTGAGCATAAAGTATATTGGAGTTTGAAGCGTGGTGCGCTACGTCAGTGACGGATACATTGTAGCACGCATGTACTCCGTGGTTACTAGCAGGATGTTGCTGGGGAAAAACATGATTAATTAGAATTCTAGCAACAGTTTTACACTAAATCTAACAAAGGAAATTAGTTCCTATAAATACAGGGTAAATGAAATATAACAAAATAAGAATGAAATTAAACTAAATAAATCCTGTGGCGGCCGATCCGTCACAGTGTTCTCTTGCGGGTAACCATGGTTGACAGAGGAAGAACAATGATTTCAAGCACCACCCTCCTTTTAAATCTTCCCATCTGTTATTCTAACTTAATCAGCATGACAAAGTGATCTCCAGCCTTGTCCTCGTCAACACTCTGACCTGTGTTAACGAGGGAATCACTGACATGATGTCAGCTGGTCCTTTGTGGCAGGGCTGAGATGCAGTGGAAATGTTGCTTTTTGGGAAGTTCATTTTCTTGAAAAAAGAGGGACGTTGCAATTAATTTCAATTCATCTGATCACTCTTCATAACATTCTGGAGTATATGCAAATTGACAGCAGACCTTGTGAAAATTAATATTTGCGTCATTCTCAAAACCTTTGGGTATGGCTCCTGTTTTTGGACGGCACAAAGAAAGAGTAGAATTTAAATCATCCCAGGGACCTGGTCAGAGAAGGTCGTAACCATTAGGTCACTTGAAACTAGTGATGAGCCGAACACCCCCGTGTTCGGTTCGCATTCAAACTATTTCAAAAGTTCGAGTTCGAACGCGAACACGAACCGAACTCAATGCAAGTCAATGGGACTCGAAAGTTCGATTTTTAGAGTGCCCTCCAAGAGGGCATATATATGCAAGATATTTGCCACAAAAGCTGTATGGGGGTCCGGGTAGTGCCCTGGGGGACAGGAAACAAGGACAAAAAGTAAAAAAAAAAAACCTTTTTAAAGGAACAGTGAGTTTTCCATGAAATAAAGGTTAAGAATAAAAACGAAAAATTCCATCAAATATCGTGCCTAGGAGGTCCCCATAACCTGCCCGTGAAGTGGTGGATTTGTGGGATGTATAGAAACATTTAAAAACAAAAAAATTACATTTCAAATGACGGTAAATGGTTTTCCTTTAATCTATTCATAAACAACTGCTTGGGGCGGCAGCCTGTATGAAAAGAGGAGACGTTCTAGGACACGCAGAACAAGTTTAGTGATTTTCATGGCTAAATTATGGTGAAACTTATGCAGGCTTTGGATGAAAGTAACAATAGGTGCTTTAAAATTGGGCCTTTAGTGTCAGCAACAGTGCCGTCAAACCGTAACCCCTCTGTGGTATTGTGGAAGAGTGCAGGGTTGGACCCTGCGGTCAAATATTAAAATGATATGAATCTGGTATAGGCGTCAGTGGCAGTGCACCCAAATATTGTGCCTTTGGTGGCAGAAAGTGCATTCACACCGTAACCCCTCTGAGGTATTGTGGAAGAGTGCAGTGGTGGAGGTTTTGGAAATGCAGAAGAGATCCCCTATCTATTCAGTTACATCAGCAGCTATAACAAAACCGGGTCAGCAATGTTTAGGCACTTGTACTGCGCTACTGTATGTGGTGAGAATCGGCGCACACCAATAGCAACAGGAAGCAAACAGAACAGGCAGGGAATACACAGTGAGAATAGTCAAATGGCAGGCAAAGTCAGCAACAGATTGGGTCCTCAGAACAAGCAGGGTCAGTAACAAGTATACAAAATGATTCGGTAAGCTAGCGATGCGGGAATAAAGGCTGAGACACACTGAGCGTGTAGCGACGCACAGCGTAGCGAAGCGAAGCAAACATTTTGCAGGCTTGACTTAACTCCGCTCCGCCTCGCAGCGTGTCTACACTGCATTACGTTTGCTTCTCACCGCACTGGACAGGAATCCACTAACTAAATTAAAATGTACACACAAAACCGTTTTATTTTCACAAAGCACATGTTATATAGGCAAAAAAAAGTTTCTACTGAATAAAATACATCAGAAATTACTGTTAATATAATAGGAAAAGTATAAAAATATAAAAAAAGGTAACCCCTCATCATATATATTATAGGGACACGGAGTGCTGTGTATAGAGTAGGGATGCATTGATACCACACACAGACATATACGTATATATCAACACGCAGACCTATATATACGTATATATCAACACGCAGATATATATACACCCACCCACAGACCTCAGACCATATATACACATACGCACATGGGGGGGCGGCATATGGACAATCTCAACTAAATGTGCCCCCCCCTTTGGCTGATCCCTCCAGAAGAAATGTTGAACCCGACAGAGCAGAGAATATATATATTATTCTCTGCTCTATCGGGCTTAATATTTCTTTTGGAGGGATCAGCCAAATGGGGGGAGTGGGGCAATTAGTTGCCAAAATGTGTGTGTAATACAAGTTTGGATATATATATTTATAAGAATCTAGATATATATCTTATCTAGATATATATCTTATATATATATATATATATATCATACCTGCCCTTACCTTTCCCTATAAATTTGCTAAAAATATACACACAAAAAAAACAAACCACTGCCTGAGACCCTGCGCAGCCCACATGCCACCCCCCTCTACCTGGCTGAATGTATCTAATATATAAAATTAAATACATTCAGCAAGGTAGAGAAAGAAAAAAAAGTTTTATTTTATGTTCCCGGGGATGTTTAAAAATGTCCTCGGATTTTTTTTTTTTTTTAGAAATGTGTCGCTTTACCTTAGCAATATCAAATGGTACACTTGTATGAACCATGGCCGTTTCAGTTTAAAATATGAACGTTCATAGGAACACTTTTTGGATCAAACACACAAAGTTCCTTTTATATTTGCATGTCGCACATAGACAATATACATACCAGCATTGTCAGCCCTGTTAACTTCTGCACCAATTTTTATAAGTCTATAGAGCAAATCTACATCTTTCTGTTTTGCAGCACGATGTAGTGATGTTTCCCCATAATGATTCTTTTCAAAAACCTGTCTCCGTAGGACTTTAGATTTATAGTCGGCAATTGAACCAGTTTTAGTTGCTGAAAAGAAAAAAAAAAAAGGAAGAAATTGTCGAAATTATATTTGTTATTTGCAGGAATATCAATGACGCAGAATTTTTTTTTCCTTTTTGAGTTGGAATAAGACCTTTTCTTGGTATTAAACAAGAAAATATTAGAGGGTTCTTTTATTACAATTTTTACTGCGAATGTTTCCACAATTTAGGATCAATGAAAGTTTACACGATGCAGTCGACAGACATACAGACTGGCAAATAGATCACAGGCAGCAATAAAAGAAGGGAATAGAAGCAATAGGATGGTCACATCTCAATTAAGCGAAGAGTTTAAAGCAATGTATTCAGTCTCCATAGACCAGAATCAACAGATTGGTTGAGCCACTTGCCAGTGTGTGCAGCTCCTGTGAACTGGTGCCAACTGAAGGCACTTTCAAGAATAGAATCTTTACTCCCTTTAATAATTTTGTTTACTTAATTTTTTTATATTTTAAAAGAATTGTCTATTCAATGCCTGTTTAATGACAAGGGGCCCTATTCCAAAGGTGTCATTAAAAGTCAGACGCTAATGGAAAAATCGTGCGCCAGCCGTTAACGTCTCACCTTTAACATCCATATTCCAAACAAGAAGCGGGAGATGATGACATTTTAGCAGAGTCCTGATTAAAAAAGGGGAGGTTATGTGCAATGTTTTTTAGGTGGATGTAACCGAATTTGCAACTTGCGCGTCCAATGTTAAGAATAGGAGATGGCAAGTAATGTAAGTGTAGCGCTGCTTTAAGATTTTGCTTGCTGCATTTACTTGTTGTGGCCACCAGAGGGAGACAGGGGCAATATGGACTATGCTGGACACAAACGGAACTACAATTTCCATCGTGCTTTGCGGTGGAGACAGGAAGTGGGTGGGAGAGAAAGGAAGGACATCCGCAGCCTTGTGCGGAGGATAGCCAGAGTGAGCCGAGCGGCGGAAGGTGGAAGACGCACGTGAGACTGCCAGAGATTGTGACCAGGCCGGAGAGCAGGCGCTGCCTCACGGGTGCTGGGGATCAGGACAGTGACTTGCCAGAGACCTACTTACGCACCGCTGAGAGGTTTTGCACAGACAAAGTTCCGGTTGGACCCCGAGTAAGGAGACCGCGATGATCCATTGGGAGTGCAGGCGGTAGGCCGTAGTTTCTCATTGCGGAGATCGGACAAGCAAGGGAAGCGGATCCGGTGGCACAGAGTCCCAGTGCAAAAGCGGAGAGACATCCTTGATCGGGCAGCGGAACAGATTGTCTAACGGATGGGTGAGAGGCCTTCCAGGCCACAGTTCCAAGTATAACAAAGCACACTGCATTATTGTCTAAATCTACAGGGCCCCAACGTGACTAGTCGAAGATTTGCTCATTCCATTCACTGGCCAGTTGAATACAGTACCCGGGTACCTGAGATCATACACACACACACCTTTTTGAGACATTACATTCACGGGACTTACACTCCAGAATCGAAGGGGTTAAACTTTTCTTTTGCCGCCGCGTGTTTTTCCCGCATTATGAAGTCCTGTCGTTCATATACCGTGTTTACATTATATATGCCGCTTTATTGGGATCAGTAAAGTATATAATCTATAAAATCAACAACAGTGCTGGTGTATATTTATTCCCTAGTGCGGTGAGACTAACCCGAGTTAATTCAGCGGCTCCTCCGGGAGTGAGCGCTACACGTGGGGGCTTGTTCCGGGATTCCAGTCTCTATAATAAAACCGCATTTAAAGGGTTAATTATGGATCCAGACACTGCTGCCAAATGGTGTGAGGAGCAAAATAGCCAGATAGAGTTAAGCATAGTCATGGATATTCCTGCAGACACTTGGGCCGAAGATCAGATTTGCCAGGCCGTGGCCGCGCTGACACCAGATCATCGGGGGTTAATCCTGGACATTAAAGCGAACCCGGATACTTCTCACACGTATGTTCTTTTTGAGTGGAGAAAGGGTGTTCCAGTGTGTTTTCAGGGCGCGAGTGTGAAGCTGACCGATGAGGTGGAAGTTCAATTGATTCAGCCAAGTGCGCCACGTGGCGATCCCGCGAGTGTTCCCGCGCCCAGTCCGCTGGCCATGATCGGGCCTGAATTCATAGTTGCTATTGGAGATTTGCTGGCTAAATGTCAAAGAACAAGCCCTCCACACACTAACTTTGGTTATCGACGGTTGAGGAATTTTACAGGAAACGTACCAACTCCGGCGAGAGAAGAAACCTTTGAAGAATGGGTAGAACAGGCGATGCAGGCTCTGGATGAGTGGGACGTCCCTGAAGCGCAGAAGAAGCAAAGAATTACTGAGAGCTTAAAGGGACCTGCGTCAGAGGCTGTCAGAAACCTGAAATTGAGTAAGCAAGACTGCGCTGCTTTAGATTACCTAAACGTATTACAGGAATCTTTGAGCGAACAGAAAAGGCTGCTGAGCTCATGTACCAGTATGAACATACTTACCAGCGAAAAGGTGAGAAAATGACTGAATATATGAGGCGTCTAGATAAGATTCTGCACCAGATACTTCTTAAGAAAGGGGCCGAACCGGCCACAATAGATAAAATCCGAATGCAGCAGATATTGAGGGGCGCTCAACCTCTACATCCTGTGATGTTACAGCTGAGAACCAGAGAAGGTAACCGAGAATTGAAATACCTGGAACTGATTCGAGCTGTTAGAGAGGAAGAGGCTCTGCTAGAAGAAAAGTCTTTAAGGAGAGGAGAAAGAGCTTATGCACAACCAGTAAGGCATAACGAATATCTGCAAACTGAAGATGATTCGTTGGACACCTATGGATCTGAAGTTGACACACACATGGACCTGTGTCGAGTACTCTTGAAGGTGGCAGAGACACAGACCGATATGCAGAAGTTCCTCACTGCAGTGAGACTAAGCCGAGGTTAATTCAGCGGCTCCTCCGGGAGTGAGCGCTACATAAGTGAACGCAAACCGTGAGACACTAAGGCCAGAACGTCTCCTTTACTGGCAAGATTGAAAACGATGTGAAAAAGCTAAGCTAAAAACATCTGATATTATGTTCTGCTCTCGAACGCTCAGCATAACGGGAACCTTGGAACAGGGGCCAAAGTATACACGCACATTGTCATGTGGACTTGGAGGCTGGCATACATGAAGCAGATAGTATTTGACATAGTTATATATTATTATAGCCTAAAATGTTATCTCTCGCAATCGAATGTGATGCTTGCTCAATTATTTGTGTATAAACTGTTCCGTTACTGCTCATATAAATGTGAAAAGCATACCTGAGGATTCTGCGGGTTTTCTGTTTGGAGTCTCTGAATGACAGCTGGGCTCATTGTGAAGCAGATTCAAGGACTTTTTAAACCTTTTGGTGATTCTGGAACTAATCTCCTTTTCAGAGGAACTTGATCTTTTGCTAGTTAGTCTGTTACACTGCGGATCTGATGACTTTTCTTCTGTAAGGTCAGTAACCAGCAGAATAACAAACAAAAACAATAACATTAATGTTAAATGTTGGAAAGTTTAAAATATTTTCATATATTATTTTATTCCTCAAAAGTGTCAGATTCAAGAGAAAAAAAAAATCAAAATCCTAGAATATACCCTTAAAGTGCACCTGGATTGCCCAGGTCGTGCAAACCCTATGCACTCATCAGAGACCTGAACGGGCGAGTCCATAGCGCCGGGAGGGACTGTTAAGGAGGGCCAGCAGAGGGTCGGGGGCAATCTGGAGGTCTAAAAACAGGGATAACACGTCAAAAACGGACGACCGGAGGACCCGAACCTCCACACACTCCACCACATATGATAAAATGTCCCTTCCCGACCACACCCATGGGGACAAAACGATAGTAAGGGATAAATCCTCCAGAGACGGGCAGGGTCGCAATACCATCTAGACAGCAGTTTGGAGCAGTTTTCCCTGATTAACACACAGGGGATAATGCTCATGTAGCGATGTGTTAAAGTTTACTGTGGCAGTACCCATTTTTGGCCACAAGATGGAGACAATCACGATTAAAGACACTGGACATTCGAACTACATGTCCCGGCATGCTTTGCGAAGAAACAGGAAGTGGGTGGGTTTTGGAGAGACTGTACATCCTGCACCTCGTGGAGAACAGGCAGAGCGCGCCAGGGAGCAGAGGAGAGCGGATGCATACAGAGAAGGAGAGACCAAAAGATAGGCCGGAGCGCAGACAGAGTGGATTGGGCTTAGGATTGGGTCACCCAGCCTTGCGGGACACAGACATCACCCTCTATACCATCCGAGTGCAGTTGAAGGAGAGAAGACCCCTCGAGTGAGGAGTACCGCGGTCGATCGAAGCGGGGAGCAGGCGGTAAGCTGGATGAGTCGCGGCTGACAGACAAGGGCCAGACAACAGATCCGGTGGTCGGCGTCCCCAGTCAACATCGAGCGGAGAGACGTCCTGGGTCAGCAGAACCTCAAGCTTGCGCTGGATGGGTGAGAGGCCCCCAAGGCCGTATGTAAATAAGAGCGTACGCTGCTGTTTTCCTTCTGAAACCCACAGGGCCCCAACTGACTAGTCGAAGACATCTTTAAAGTAAACTCACTGGCCAGTTGAAAAGTACCCGGGTACCATATACACACGAATACACACCACTTCATGTTCTGGGACTTAACCTGTGCAGGACTCAGTTTCCTTTTCCGAATCGGGACAAGGGGGCAAAGTTAAAGTTACATTCCGAACATTTTTTCCTTTTTTTGTTCCCGCTGCGCGTTTACCGTGATACGAGAACTGTGTATTTTATTGTGTCCCGCTACGCGGTTTTTCCTCGAATTTCGTATCTTTTAAATTTCTGCTCGGTCGGGGTTTTTTTTCCGAAAATACGAAGCCCTCGTGTTTTCGTTTCTTTTACCGCTACGCGTTTATCGTGTTACGAAAGTACTGTAAATCTTCCTGCATATACCGTGTGTCAAGAGCTGAAAACCTTTTTTAGTAAACCTTTTAACTTGTAAAACTTACAGCGGTGTTGGAGTATATTTATTCCCTAGTGCGGGGAGACTGACCCGTGGTTCATTTTCAGCGGCTCCTCCGGGAGTGAGCGCTACACGTGGGGGCTCGTTTCCGGGATTCAGTCTCTGGAAAAACCGCATCTAAAAGGGTTAAATATGGATCCAGACACTGCTGCCGAATGGTGTGGGGAGCACAGTAGTCAGTTAGCATGTTGCATAGTCATGGATATTCCCGCAGACACTTGGGCCGAAGATCAGATTCGCCAGGCCGTGGCCACGCTAGCACCAGATCATCGGGGGTTAATTCTGGACATTAAGAAAAACCCAGATACCTCTCACACGCATGTTCTTCTTGAATGGAGAAAAGGTATTCCAGCATGTTTTCGGGGCGCGAGCGTGGAGCTGGAAGATGAGGTGGAAGTCCAACTAATTCAGCCAAGTGCGCCACGTGGTGAATCCGAAAGTGTTCCGCGCCCAGTCCGTTGGCCATGATCGGGCCTGAATTTATCGTGGCTATTGGAGATTTGCTGGCCAAATGTCAGAAAACAAGCCCTCCTCACACTAATTTCGGTTATCGACGGTTAAGGAACTTTACAGGAAATGTACCAACTCCGGCGGGAGAAGAAACCTTTGAGGAATGGGTGGAACAGGCGATGCAGGCACTGGATGAGTGGGACGTCCCTGAGGCCCAGAAAAAGCAAAGGATCACCGAGAGTTTAAAGGGACCTGCGTCAGAAGCGGTGAGAAACCTAAAATTGAGTAGAAAGATTGTACTGCTTTGGATTATTTGAACGTTCTTGAAGAAGTTTTTGGGCGAACAGAAAAGGCAGCGGAACTGGTATATCAGTACGAACACACCTATCAGAAGAGAGGTGAGAGAATGATTGATTACATGAGGCGCTTGGATAAGATTCTGCACCAAATACTCCTCAAGAAAGGGGCCAAACGGCTGACGTAGATAAGATACGAAAAAAGCAGATCCTGAGGGGCTCTCAACCGTTAGATCCGGTGATGATGCAGCTGAGAAGCAGAGCAGTTAATCAAGAGTTGAAGTACCTGGAACTGATCCGAGTTGTACGAGAGGAGGAGGCTCTGCTGGAAGAGAAATCCTTCAGGCGGGGAGAAAGGGCTTATGCACAACCTGCAAGATATATAACGACGGTCTGCAGCCTGAAAACGACTCGTTAGACACCTATGGATCTGACCTGGATGAACAGGAGCAGTTAGTCGGTTTTAAATTCATCGAAAAGGCTGCCAAAGAATCGAACTCTTCCGAACGAAGCGAGTTGTTCAAGACTGTAAAGAAGGTACAGGAAGCTCAAACTGAACTGCAGCAAGCGCACGCTGAACTGTGCAGGGTGTTGATGAAGGTGACCGAGATGCAGGGGGAAATGCAAAAGTTCCTAACAGGTATGCAGACGACTGAAGTTGCCGTGGCGTCTGGTTCAAATCTCTTATTAGAACCTCAACAAGCAACTGTGTCTCCACTTTCGAGGAAGAGATGTTTCGGTTGTGGAGAAATGGGCCATTTCCGTGCGCAATGTAAAGGCCGGAAGCCTGAGAGGGATAAAGTTGAGTGGCTGCTGAAAGCCCTAGAGGGACTGTTATCTACTCCACCAGCGGGAAACGCCAGAGGGCACCAGTAAAGGAGCAACCTAGGTGCCCAGAAGTTGAACCTCGCTCCAAGAACCAATTTAAAACTAAGAGGGCAAGAGGGCCAAAGTCAAGCCAACTGCTGAGCCTGCCAGAATGGAAAGAGTCACTCCCTTAGCGTCCGGGTCTGCGTCATGGGGAAGCAATGCACACCCAAAACCTGCACGGGCCAAGAAAAAGGCCAGGGTCCAGCAAACTGGGTCTAAGCGTCCGGATACCTCCACCAAGTTTCCTGACCAGCTGATAGGTCCTTCTCCGATTGTGCCAATCCAAGTGGAGGGAGTCTACACCAAAGCCCTGTTAGATTCAGGGGCTCAAGTGACTTTGATTTATAAAGACTTCTATGAGAAACACTTAAAGCACATTCCTCTGCAGAATTGAAGGATTTGGAAATATGGGGTATCGGCACTGAGAAACTCCCTTATGACGGGTACCTGCAAGTGAGGTTGGAGATCGGATCTGAAGTCATCGGGCAGTCTGGGGGTTGTGATGCATTGGCCATTGTGTGTCCCGACCCTCGGGTGCGAACAGAAGCTCTCTGATAGTGGGGACGAATACGGACCTAGTGCGGCGTCTTCTGACCCCCATCGTAGTGGAAGAAGGGTCAACTCAAGGAGTGCACCCCATGTTACGACCGGTCTATCAGAGGATGGTTGAAGAACGGAAAGCACCTGCTGAGGTGGGAAGACTGTGGAGACTGGGTGGGACAGAGAAGGTTCTGCAAGCAGGAGAAGTAGCGAGCTTCCGGGTTTCAGTCAAGTTGAACGGATCGCAACCAGGTCCCTATGTGGTGCTGGGAACCGATGTCAGTCATGGGAGTGAAACCGGAGTCGAAGTAATTCCTGAAATAATCTCCACAAAAGCCCTGAAGAGAACACGAGGAAGAGTCTCGGTCAGTGTGTGTAATGTGACAGATTCTCCAGTAGTCCTTAAAGCACGAATGCCTATCGGGCAAGTAGAGTCTGCTACACCCTCTCCACCGATTTAGGAGGGGGAGTGGATAAAGAGATTCCAGATGAAAGATTCTACCCTAAAGACGCCCCCATTTCACCTGAGTGGAAGAAACGTCTTCAGTCTCAAGTTCTAAAGTGGAAAGAATTATTCTCGAAAGATGAGTTTGATGTGGGCCTGGCTAAGAGTACGGAACACCGCATTCGGTTGCAAGAAGACAAACCGTTTCGTGAAAGGTCAAGGCGAGTTCCGCTGGGAGACTTGGATGATCTGCGAGAACAGCTAAATGAGTTGCAGAGAACCAATGTGATTCAAGAGTCCAGGAGCCCATATGCATCTCCAATAGTGCTGGTCAGGAAGAAGAATGGTTCTGTCCGCTTGTGCATAGACTATCGCACCTTGAACCGAAGAACCACCCCGACCAATATGCCACTCCTCGGATTGAAGATGCCTTACAGTGTTTGTCTGGAGCAAAGTGGTTCAGTGTACTAGACCTGCGAAGCGGATATCATCAGATACCGATGCATCCTGAAGACAAAGAGAAAACTGCGTTCATTTGTCCATTGGGGTTTCTTTGAGTTCAATAGAATGCCTCAAGGTCTGACGGGAGCTCCAGCCACGTTCCAACGGTTGATGGAGAAGACAGTCGGGGATATGAATCTAATCGAAGTGTTAGTGTACCTGGATGACATAATTGGTTCGGGAAGACTCTGGAAGAGCATGAGCAACGACTGGAGAAAGTCTTGAAGAGGCTCCATGAAGAAGGGTTGAAATTGTCTCTGGAGAAATGCCAGTTCTGTTTACCGTCAGTCACATATCTGGGACACGTGGTCTCGGCAGAAGGTGTTTCGACAGATCCTCGAAAGTTGGAGGCCGTAGCTTCTTGGCCTAGACCTCGAAACGTCACTGAACTTAGATCTTTCTTGGGATTCTGCTCATACTATCGAAGATTTGTGGGAGGATTCGCAAAGATAGCTCAGCCGCTGAACAAACTCCTACAGAAAGAAACCACCGAAGAAGGCTGTAAGGTCTCTGACCGAAACCCCTCCGCTCCAGGACCAAGGAAAGCTAAAGAGTCCATACAAGGTGAATGGACTAGTCAATGTGAAGGTGCGTTTGTGAAGCTGAAAGAGAATCTAACCCGAGCTCCTGTTCTGGCCTACGCGGACCCTCACAGCCGTATGAACTACATGTGGATGCCAGCCGAGAAGGTCTGGGAGGAGTCCTATATCAGGAGTATGATGGATTGCTGAGGCCTGTGGCGTACGTGAGCCGGAGCCTTGCGCCTTCTGAGAAGAACTATCCTACTCACAAACTGGAGTTCCTAGCCTTGAAGTGGGCAGTGGTGGACAAGTTGAAAGACTATCTGTATGGAGCTGAGTTCGTGATTAAGACGGATAATAATCCTCTCACCTATATCCTTACTACTGCAAAACTGGACGCAACGGGACATCGGTGGTTGGCCGCTCTGTCAGGGTTTCGGTTCAGCCTGAAGTATCGCCCTGGGGTGAACAATCGAGATGCTGATGCTTTATCAAGAAGACCCTACACTACAGAATGGACTCAGGTGACTCCAGACGGGGTGCAAGCTTTGTGTCAAGGAACAGAACGCCGGGTCAAGGGAGGAGTTGAAGCGGAGGGCCATAGGAGTCATGGCCGCGGCTGTTCCTGAGTTCTACTGTAACCCTACGCAATTGAGGGATGAAAAATCTACCTACCTTTTTCCAAGCAGGACCTGAAAGCGGATCAAGCTAGAGACCCTTGATTGCATTGACCATAAAGGCCCTGACTGCCAAACCAGCGAGAGATTCTGTTAACCAATTCCCCGGATGGAGCCAGATTGGTTTACAAAGAGTGGGAGCGGTTGAAGATGTTGGATGGGGTGGTCTACCGAAGGGGCCCCTCGACCAATTCCGAAGAGATTCAACAGTTATTTCTCCCCACTAAACACAGGGAGAGTGTGTTGCGATCATTACATGATGAGCATGGACATTTGGGTGCTGAGAGAACTTTAAGTTGGTGCGAGATAGTTTTATTGGCCTTGCATGAGGGCTGAAGTTGAGAGTTATTGCCATTCCTGTCTGAGGTGCATTCAGAGGAAAACTCTACCAACCCGAGCTGCTCCAATGAGCCATCTACAGAGTCAGGGACCCATGGATTTGGTGTGCATTGACTTCCTGTGCTTAGAGCCGGATGCTAGTGGGCAAGGGAACATTCTGATAGTGACTGATCATTTCACCCGTTATGCCCAAGCTTTTTCTACAAAAGACCAACGCGCTCCGACAGTGGCGAAGGTGCTGAGAAAAGTTCTTTGTTCATTACGGCCTGCCAAGAAGAATACACTCTGATCAGGGAAGAGACTTTGAAAGTAGATTGGTCGGGCAATTGCTGGAGTTGTTGGAATTCAAAAGACTCGAACTACGCCATACCACCCTCAGGGTGATGCTCAGCCTGAAAGGTTTAATCGCACGCTGCTAAACATGCTGGGGACCTTGTCTAACGTAGAGAAGCAGAGTTGGAGTTCGTCACATAGCTACTCTGGTGCATGCATATAACAGTACGGAGAGTGATGCCACTGGATATTCACCGTACCGTCTTATGTTCGGAAGAGAAGCTCGACTGCCGGTTGATTTGGCATTTGGGTTATCTCTAGACCAGACGTCGGTAGCTTCTCATAGAAACTACGTGGATAGACTTCGGAAGAATCTGGCTTCTGCGTTTGAACAGGCCCGTTTGACTTCAGGTAACAGGGAGCAGAGGAACAAGAAGAACTATGATTTGAAGGTTCGAATACAAGATCTACAACCCGGTGATAGGGTTCTGTTGAAGAACTTGGGTGCTGCTGCGAGACACAAGCTGGCGGATAGATGGAGTTCTCAGGTTTACATTGTTTGCAAACAACTGCCAGGTCTGCCGGTGTATCAGATTCGCCCTGATGGAAAGGCTGGTCCCTCAAGAAATTGGCACCGAAATCACTTGTTACCTTTGAGAGAGGCTGTGAGGATACCAGTGGAGAACGAACTTCCTCCGGCGAATTCGCATGCTCCACGTGTCCCTCCTGTTACTCGGTCTCAACAGACTCGGGTTTGTTGGAGAGAGCGAAGAGACAGCGACGGAAGAGAGTTTCTGTTTAGATTGGATGCGCTCACCAGAACCTGAAGAGGTCATCCCAGTTAAAGGAACAAAAAGAACTGCCAATAAGAAATACAACCTTTGAAATAATGGTCGGTAACTTGGAAGGCACAGCCCTTTATAAGAGTAGACTCCAATAGCTAGAAATGTAAAAACACTTTCATAGCGTAATACTGTAAAACCATTTAATGATATTTATAAAAAACAAAGGAGCACTCACAAAACAACGTGGCACACGTTAGCAAATAAGTGTGCATATAAGCATTTTAAACATCTTTATATTCACCGCCGCCGGAATGCGTTCTGTCCATAAGATGGAGACTCCTGGCCAGGGATGAACTCCAGGGAGGCCGATTGTATGTCCAGTATAGTGAGCCAAAAGAGTTCTTGCAGACCACCAGGATCAATTGGCTGGGACTCCGGACTCCTCTTCTGGTAATGGACGACAAACCGGCGAGGATGCTATAAGTTCAAGCACAGATCAGCTCGACATGTTTCGTCCATAGGACTTAATCATGAGCTGATCTGTACATAACGGACCCTAACTCTTATACATCCTCCATAGTAGGAGGGATAGAAAACACCTGTGGAATCCGGCAGCGGTAAGCGTCACCGGCAGCCTCCGTGGAGCGCTCCGGACATGACGTCACCACCCCGGTCATCCATCTTGCTTGAGGGCAAGAACTGGTCCCAGCATTGTATGAGAAAGGGCAAACTCATATATAATAGACAATACAGCGATAAAACGACGATAGATGAACCTAAAAGCAGAAAAACAACAGACAGAAAAAACGGCAAAACCATAAATCAAATACATGAAGGGTGAACTAAACCCTTACCATAAAGTATAAAAATCCATTGATATATAAAATATATAGAGGCAGAATAGTTTAACAATAAATCAGATTATAAACAAGAAAGGAGATCAATATCTACATTGAGACCTGGCGGCTTAAGAGTATCCAATATAGAATATCCACTTAGTTTCTGCTTGGGATAGAGCTTTAGCCCCATCACCTCCCCTCCAGTTAAGTTTAACCTTTTCGATCCCTAACCAGCTAAATGTAGCGAAACTAAAAAGTGGGCACTTACAACAGTGTCGGGATACACTGTGTTTATCACTACATTTCCGGATGTTATAGAAGTGTTCATAGATACGTTCTTTTAAATTTTCGTTTCGTTTTCCCAATATACTGGGCCCCACAAGCTGGGCCCCAGTATATTGGGAAAACGAAACGAAAGTTAAAAGAACGTATCTATGAACACTTCTATAACATCCGGAAATGTAGTGATAAACACAGTGTATCCCGACACTGTTGTAAGTGCCCACTTTTTAGTTTTCGCTACATTTAGCTGGTTAGGGATCGAAAAGGTTAAACTTAACTGGAGGGGAGGTGATGGGGCTAAAGCTCTATCCCAAGCAGAAACTAAGTGGATATTCTATATGGATACTCTTAAGCCGCCAGGTCTCAATGTAGATATTGATCTCCTTTCTTGTTTATAATCTGATTTATTGTTAAACTATTCTGCCTCTATATATTTTATATATCAATGGATTTTTATACTTTATGGTAAGGGTTTAGTTCACCCTTCATGTATTTGATTTTATGGTTTTGCCGTTTTTTCTGTCTGTTGTTTTCTGCTTTTAGGTTCATCTATCGTCGTTTTATCGCTGTATTGTCTATTATATATGAGTTTGCCCTTTCTCATACAATGCTGGGACCAGTTCTTGCCCTCAAGCAAGATGGATGACCGGGGGTGGTGACGTCATGTCCGGAGCGCTCCACGGAGGCTGCCGGTGACTCTTACCGCTGCCGGATTCCACAGGTGTTTTCTATCCCTCCTACTATGGAGGATGTATAAGAGTTAGGGTCCGTTATGTACAGATCAGCTCATGATTAAGTCCTATGGACGAAACATGTCGAGCTGATCTGTGCTTGAACTTATAGCATCCTCGCCGGTTTGTCGTCCATTACCAGAAGAGGAGTCCGGAGTCCCAGCCAATTGATCCTGGTGGTCTGCAAGAACTCTTTTGGCTCACTATACTGGACATACAATCGGCCTCCCTGGAGTTCATCCCTGGCCAGGAGTCTCCATCTTATGGACAGAACGCATTCCGGCGGCGGTGAATATAAAGATGTTTAAAATGCTTATATGCACACTTATTTGCTAACGTGTGCCACGTTGTTTGTGAGTGGCTCCTTTGTTTTTTATAAATATCATTAAATGGTTTTACAGTATTACGCTATGAAAGTGTTTTTACATTTCTAGCTATTGGAGTCTACTCTTATAAAGGGCTGTGCCTTCCAAGTTACCGACCATTATTTCAAAGGTTGTATTTCTTATTGGCAGTTCTTTTTGTTCCTTTATCCTCTAATTAGCACGCTGTGGTGGAGAGTGCTGTGAACTGTGTCAATTATTGATCACTGTTGGGTGTACTTTTCACATTTTTTATTAGAGGTCATCCCAGTTCCTTGTCAATGGGAAAGTAATTTGAGGGCTGAAGCTCCTGAATTTCAGTGGGAATTCCCCGAGAATATGGAACTCCCTGAAACCCTTGAACTTCCGTTAAGGGTCCCGGATACTGTTGGAGGCCCTGTAGCTCCTGAAGACGAACCTTACGACTACAGTTCTATGCCTTCCCTGGAGGGAATCGTACTCGGAGGAAGTGTCTGCTCCAGTGGCAGACATAAGACTGAGCCTATACCTATAGTACTTCCACCTGAAGAGGAACGGAAGGAGCCTGAACAAAAACGCTCTATTCGACCGCCCAGCGACTTACCTATGACTCACCAGGACATAGCACTGAAGAGGCCATCACCACTGTGCAGAGATTGCCCGAAGTGTCTGCTATGTTAGCTGAGGTAGCCCAGAACATGAGTCAGCTTGAGAAAGTGTTTCTAACCCACTGCATGTATGCTGCTGAACCTGTATATGCTGTATAAACTGTGTGCAAATTGAAAAAGGATAATGTAACTGTTGTACCTCCTTGGAGAGACCCAAGAGTTTCTAGGAGGGGGAGAGTGTAGCGATGTGTTAAAGTTTACTGTGGCAGTACCCATTTTTTGGCCACAAGATGGAGACAATCACGATTAAAGACACTGGACATTTGAACTACATGTCCCGGCATGCTTTGCGAAGAAACAGGAAGTGGGTGGGTTTTGGAGAGACTGTACATCCTGCACCTCGTGGAGAACAGGCAGAGCGCGCCAGGGAGCAGAGGAGAGCGGGATGCATACAGAGAAGGAGAGACCAAAGATAGGCCGGAGCGCAGACAGAGTGGATTGGGCCTTAGAATTGGGTCACCAGCCTTGCGGGACACAGACATCACCCTCTATACCATCCGAGTGCAGTTGAAGGGAGAGAAAGACCCTCGAGTACCAGCTGGTCCGGATTCGAAGCGGGGAGCAGGCGGTAAGCTGGATGAGTCGCGGCTGACAGACAGAGGGCCAGACAACAGATCCGGTGGTCGGCGTCCCCAGTCAACATCGAGCGGAGAGACGTCCTGGGTCAGCAGAACCTCAGCTTGCGCTGGATGGGTGAGAGGCCCCCAGGGCCATATGTAAATAAGAGCGTACGCTGCTGTTTTCCTTCTGAAACCCACAGGGCCCCAACTGACTAGTCGAAGACATCTTTTAAAGTAAACTCACTGGCCAGTTGAAAAGTACCCGGGTACCATATACACACGAATACACACCACTTCATGTCTGGGACTTAACCTGTGCAGGACTCAGTTTCCTTTCCCGAATCGGACAAAGGGGGCAAAGTTAAAGTTACATTCCGAACATTTTTCCTTTTTTTGTTCCCGCTGCGCGTTTACCGTGATACGAGAACTGTGTATTTTATTGTGTCCCGCTACGCAGTTTTTCCTCGAATTTCGTATCTTTTAAATTTTCTGCTCGGTCGGGGTTTTTTTTTCCGAAAATACGAAGCCCTCGTGTTTTCGTTTCTTTTTTAACGCTACGCGTTTATCGTGTTACGAAAGTACTGTAAATCTTCCTGCATATATCGTGTGTCAAGAGCTGAAAACCTTTTTAGTAAACCTTTTAACTTGTAAAACTTACAGCGGTGTTGGAGTATATTTATTCCTAGTGCGGGGAGACTGACCCGTGGTTCATTTTCAGCGGCTCCTCCGGGAGTGAGCGCTACACTCCACAAGGATTCAACCAGGGCATCCATGTCGTCCGCGATGGGACGACCCACATCCCGTTACCCACAGAGCCTGATACAGGCACGGGTCAGACAGGGACAGGAGAGAGCAATAGGGCATAAATGTGGGAGATGGCACCGGACATGGAGGACCCCCGTGAAACCAGTCATTCGAACAGCATATGCGGGCGAGGAGGAGAAGACAAAAGTTGGTATTAACAAAGTGGTGAATCTGTAAATAGCGGAAACAATTCCCGAGGTGGGGCGGCATGCGAATCTGAAAATAGCCCCAAGAGGGGGAAAAATCGACCCTGGGCAATACTATCCAGTGTGGTGAAACCCTTGCCCACCCATCATTGAAAGACCTGGCGCACCGCCCGGTCCCCTAGGGGGAAAGGCATTGTTGTGAACAGAGGCATTAATGCGGACACAGCAGTGGTAAGAGCAGCCCTCCCCTTGACCGTGGCCCAAAAGACGTGGTATGTGATGTCGTGGGCAGCTTTGCGATCTATTCCAGTAACGAGAGTTCGCCGGGGTAAAGTGGGCAAGTCGGGACGGACAAAATAGAATTTTTCAATATCCACCCAAGCTGGAACGAATAATAATAGCGGTGGAGATACGGGACCGCCAAGCCTCCCCTCAGCCGAGGGCGAGTCAGCAGCCGGCTAGTCCTGTGGACTCCATGGAGGGATGTTCGCAAGGCACTTTAGCGCTGCCTCGAGCATCCAGGAGCCTAGCGGCCGCTACGTTCTGGCTGCTGAACTCAGTGCATGCCCCGAATCTAAAATTAAAACCGGGATGCAAAGCGGAGATTTGGGAGTACAAATTTTTCCCTTAGGCTCCCTGTTTTAGCTCAGGGCAGCTGATAGTGCTCGTAGAGTGATAAAAAAAAAGTACTACCCATTACACGGATTTTGTACTGTGCATTTGACAGGAATGTATTTTGCCTTGCTCCTATAGCACAAAGTGTATAATAATCCACATGTGCAAAATGCATATAAAGTACATATAAAGTGCATGTGCTCATATATCCTATTCCATTCGTAAAGTGCAGACACAAAATTTGTGTTGATGTGACATCAAAAAAGTCATAAGACAGTCTTTTATTAGGTATCTGATAGTCTCTGGATGGCCTATGACTGTATAAAGTGCACGTGAAAAAGGGCAAATCTCAAAATGAACAAGGTCCGTGACTCCTAGTAACCATACAGTATGTAGGTCACACTTCAGACAAAAATGTTCCAACGTTATTGCTTCCTCTCCTCAGTTGGTAGATTCCGTAGCATATATGAGGAAGACAAAAAGAGAGAGACCAATAGTGCAGACTGTAGTCATTTGTGAAGTGAATATATATATATATGAAAATCACTCACAAATTATAGAGCCTAATAAGTCCTGGCTCTAGGTTGGAATGCCTCACGTCAGATACAGGGGTGACGTTCCCCCCTTTTCCTGGGTCTCTCCAGTTATCCTCAAATAAAACACATATAGAGAGACAGCGCTCCCATACGTGACACAGTACGTATATCTGAGTAATTGCAATTTTTGTTCAACTCACCGATGTTGGAGCCTCGGTTTTCTCAGGCTTAGTTTAAGCAAATGGTACCTTAGTTAGGTGAGTACCTTACACCCTCTCCTGCAATGCCTTTCAGCTTCTGTCTCCAGCTCTGTATAACCATACAGACCTTTAAAAATATTTCCTCACTCTAAAGGGATAAAATAGTAAGGGGGTATCCCATAACAGAGTAAAACCAGAGATGAGAATCAAGTTAAGATATCAAAAATTTATTCCAAAAATAGTGGGGGGGGGGGGTTACTGGACGTGTTTCGGCACTACACCTGTGCCTTCTTCAAGCAGTATAGCATATGGGGTAAACCTATATGGGGTAAAACTTTAATGAGCATATGTACTTTATATTGCGTTTTGCACATGTGGATTATTATACAGTTTGTGCTATAGGAGCAGATTTTTACGCATGACTTAAGGATTTATCACCATTGTTGTTGCTTATTTTGCACAAGGTTGTTCATTTGCACAGAGAATTGCTATTTGCACAATACTAGTGTAACATTGCCTAACTTGAGTACTTTTATCGATCACACCTCCTTAAATAGAGTTGAGCCATAATAATCAGCATTTAGAAATAATCATCTAGATTGCTCCATATTTGGAAGCACCCAAATATGTGACAAGACACAGATCACCTCAATTCCCAAATGTTTTGTAGAAATTTGGGACCCCCAAAATACTTGCTGACAGTGACAAGACACAGATCACCTCAATTCCCAAATGTTTTGTAGAAATTAGTGACCCCTAAATACTTGCTGGCAGTGACAAGAGACAGATCACCTCAATTCCCAGATATTTTGCAAAAATTAGTGACCCCCAAAATACTGCGTGGTACTGGCTGTGTGACAAGAGACAGATCACCTCAATTCCCAAATATTTTGTAGAAATTTGTGACCCCCAAATACTGCGTGGTACTGGCTGTGTGACAAGACACAGATCACCTCAATTCCCAAACGTTTTGTAGAATCCCCAAAATACTGCGTGGTACTGGCTGTGTGACAAGACACAGATCACCTCAATTCCCAAATGTTTTGTAGAAATTTGGGACCCCCAAAATACTTGCTGGCAGTGACAAGATACAGATCACCTCAATTTCCAAATGTTTTGTAGAAATTAGTGACCCCCAAAATACTGCGTGGTACTGGCTGTGTGACAAGACACAGATCACTTCAATTCCCAAATATTTTGTAGAAATTTGTGACCCCCAAAATACTGCGTGGTACTGGCTGTGTGACAAGACACAGATCACCTCAATTCCCAAATATTTTGTAGAAATTTGTGACCCCCAAAATACTGCGTGGTACTGGCTGTGTGACAAGACACAGATCAACCTCAATTCCAAATGTTTTGTAGAAATTTGTGACCCCTAAAATACTGCGTGGTACTGGCTGTGTGACAAGACACAGATCACCTCAATTCCCAAATGTTTGTAGAAATTTGTGACCCCCAAAATACTTGCTGGCAGTGACAAGACGCACATCACCTCAATTCCCAGATATTTGGTAGAAATGAGACCCCCCAGACCCTCCCAGTAGCGTGGCAGACCGGCAGTAAGAACACACAACAACTATCTCCTATGAAATCTCCTCTCAAATGCGTGCAGAAGCGCTGCGTGGAAACGTTATATAGTGTGCTGCGGGACTTAGCTCTGTGAGCCCATGATTGGGCAAAATTTGCCCAATCAGGACTCTGAGCCGTTATTGGCATAGTGTTGAACCTGTCTTGCACCAGACCTGTGGTCAGGTGCAAGGCTGTAGTCAATTACGAGCTTCAGGCCAGTGGGAAAGTGCATTGTGGTGCATTGTGGTCGAACATGCGGCGAACACCCGGAAATGTTCGGAGTTCGCGAACAGAACGAACAGGCTAAGTAAGGTCCGAACTCCGAACCGTCCGAACCGAACAGCTCATCCCTAGTTATAATACATTGAACAACATTTTACAAACCAGTACAGGAGGAAACGAGGGTCCTATTCCCTTGGGAATTTACAATCTAGAAGGGTTGGTGGTGGAAACAGGAGGAGAGGACTGCAAGGTGAGAGTGAAGGACTGCAAGGTAAGAGTGATGCAGTGGTTGGGGCAGTGAGGAGTATTAGTGAGTCGAGTGGTAGGCTTCCCTAATAGGAAAGTCTTAAGGGAGTGTTTTAAAGAAGGGAAACTAGGGGAAAGTTTGACAGTACGAGGGAGAGCATTATAGAGGATGGGGCCTGCGAGTTTGAAATCCTGCAGTCTATCATGTGAAGAGGTGAGGCGGGGAGAAGCTAGGCGCAGGTCACTGTTTGATCTTAGGGAGCGGGCTGGAGTGTATTTGGTGATTAGTGAGATCATTTTTACGTGATCTAATCGAACCTAAGAGGTATCACTAGATTCTTTTTTATGTTCGTAAACCTACGTGGCCTTTTTTGGAGCCATTGTGACTACAAGGATTGTAATTATATACTTACCAAACTTACCAACCCAAATGTAATTAACATTCAAGATGTGGATCTTTTTTAATAGAATGTGTTAACAATTCTAATTTCTATTCTTTATTGTTTTTTTTACCGAAGTCTAATTTAAGTATAGTGGATTTTAATGGAATTTCATAATAAAAGGTATATTTTATGACGTGGTTTCTAATGTCGTTCTTTCTTTAATGTCATTGGATCGTAGCACGGTTGTAATGTCGGATATAATCTCTGCACGTGAATACAACACGTTATATATATTGGACTTCTCAGCCAAGCCTCCAATATGTCTATATTGGACTTACTGGACCTATCTCGGCAGTTGCCTCCAACATATCAGGGATTATTATTTCATAAGAAATCCATACGAGACACAAATATCAATCGTTTATATTTCTTAGAAATTCTCCTAAATTCTTTTAATTGTCTGTGTTTTGCTTTGAAGAATACACTAATCAATAATCGGATAAAAATATATATATATTTATTACGTATACAAAAAAGTTTCAAATCTCATATCATAAACAAAAATTTATAAACCACAATCCATCAGCATATAAAAACTAGCTTCACAATATATGTATCTCCGGTTAGTAACTGCATATATGATTAATATCATTTACCTTATCAGTTAGTAACTAATACACAAATGGTTAATCAACATTTCTGCTTAATTCAACATGCATTTCCCAGCAAACAATGTTTAACCAACCAGCTCTTATAGAAATATATAATTCTCTCTATACTACATGGATCAACAAAAGATGAGCTAATTTAAAAGGATAAGTAATAAAACTTATTTAGTGAATCCTCCCCTAATCTCGAGAATTAAACTTCTAATCTTTTGCTTTTTATTTTGTAGTTATATAATTCCTTGCTTATTAATTTTAATCACAGTAATTTCCAAATTCAATATATATATTGGTATTAATCTTACAACATTTCTTTTTAGGAATAAATCCTTATGTCCACTTCTTCATATTTCTATCTGCAGAATAGAAATACTTAGAATTTTTGGAACTACCCAGAATCTGAGAAGACTCAGTCTACATTGCAAAAATATCTACAAATATATATAATTACATTAATTCCTTAATTTCATACATTACCTGTCCAATCTGGATTTTAATAAGTCTTGGAATTTTCTATATGATGCTTTGTTTTGGAATATGTGAAGATTATCGATATCAGATAATCAATGCATGTGAGTTAGAGATTTGGTGAGAATCTTGATTGCCTCATATCTTGGGATCTGCCTGCATCATGGTGTGAGTCTGAGTGTTGGAATCTTGGACTCTCAGAGTGTCATGTGTACTGGACGTCTGAATGCATTGCGGTGTGAGTCTGAATGCTGGAATCTCCGACTGATTTGCAACCAACATTGCCGCTTATTATAGCCAATTTGACGTCACTGGCAATATTATTGGTATATCAAATATAATATTTACTATCCTCTAGAAGGCAGTATTGCACTTCTTAATTAATTCCACCATTTCTTTTTAATATTCTTATCTCGGGTCAAAGTTCAATCTGACTTAACAAAGACTCTCTCTCAGTCACTATAGACACTGTGTCTCTACCTATCATATCTAATTTATATCCTCACCCCCTTTTGGTTACTTATTGAATCTTTATCAGCTGGATTATTTTCTGGTTAACTCAACAGAATCTATTCTTTAGTAATTTTTATTATTTACCAATTATATACTTTCTACAATATTTATTGGAGTATATATTTCCTACTGTAAATATAATAAAATATACCTTGATTATAAACATATATTTTGTGAATATAAATCTATATTACAGAGATATTAACTCTTATTCCTATACCCAAAAGACAAAATATCTTTTGTTTTAAAAACTTAAGACAGACCAATAAATTTAATTATAACATGTCTTAGCACTTAACTCTAGCATTATCACACAAAAACATTCTAGGTTCCTTCATGTCTGGCACTTCTAAAAAAAATATAAAAGACTTCACCCAGGAATGAACTCTGTAAAAAAAAATCTCGTTCATTTCTAAACCTAGAGAAAATTGAATGAAAAAACTGTCTTTAAAAACAAAATGGCTACAGGCATCCATTTTAATTTTTCCTTTCTGTAATATACCCGACAGTAACCGGTTTCCATTCCCTTAGTTTATAAGAGTGGCGGGAGCCAGATCTTGAAAAAAAACTGGATAGGTGAAAAATAGGGTTACACCCTGGTGCTGTTCTGTAATCACTTTATTCAAACAGTTTAATTCAATTGGGAGAGTGGGTGGGCTACACTACATCCACAATACAAACAGGGACAGAAACCGGCACACAGAAACAATTTTTTAGAACAAGGTTGTACATAGAATGGCAACATAGAAACACAAACCAAAATGCACATTAAAAGGAATATAGCCCGGCCAAGTATCGAACAGGGGGTTTTCGGAGGCGTCATCTGTCACAGCTTCCTTAGATTTGAAGTATAATAACATCTCTAGGAGTAGTGGCTCGCAAATTTGGAGGACATAGAGCTCTGCGGATGCAATCAATGAGGATGAGGCTGCAAGGCTGCAAGGATGTAAATTGTGAAAACAGCTTAGCGAATATGCCTCCCATAGTTCCTTCCAGCATAGAAGAGGTAACCTCCTCCATTAATCATCAGAGCCTCAGATTATTACGTTTGGATCTATTATAAATATCTTCCATGGCAGTTTCCAACCTTAAAATCCAGTCAGTGAGAGCAGTGATATGGGCCATCGCTGCACTGTGGCAGGTCACAACCTCCTCCACCTTCTCCTCCAGGGCCAAGATGCGGCTGCCCAAAGCATGTATCTCAGCCATGACAATCTGTGAACACCTAAGAATTATTGGCTGCCAAAAACGCCCACACCTCTGTAATTTTGCCCACTGGGGTGGCTATGTCTTGGGCCAGCTCCTTTTGCGTGGCCTCAAACCGATCTAACGACTCTGGGTCGTCCTGACCACCACCATCTTGGAGGTCTGGCCGGCACCTGGGTGTGAACAGCTGTGCCGCCTTAATTTTGACCTCCTTGTTTTTTTTTGAGTAATCATGGCAGGGGGTACAGGGTGCCCTGAGAGGGTGTTTCAAGAAAAGGTGGTGTGACCGGGGCAACGGTAAGCTGCCAAATGCTGCGGGTTTAGTGGGAGCTCAATCTTCCAGTGACCGTTCATATGCTTGACCAGGCCACGTCCCTCTTAAGTTATTATAAATAACTCATATATTTATTTATAATTCAATGAACAAAAATGTTTTCAGACGAATGTGACATGCGTCACTTTGGATTTAGGGCGCATAGACCTGGAGATGTATTTTGGGAGGTACAGGCCTAATGTTCTATATTGTTCTTATTTCCTTGCCCTCTCGTGTGCAGAGTGTTTGTGTAATCTGTGTTATGTAAGAATAATATTATTGTCTATCCTTATGGTCTATGTGTATCCCGTGTTATCTGCTGACAGGATTGTTCACAGGAATGTGTTAATATCTGTTTATGTTTGAGTACTTCGTTGATCTGCTTTGACAGACAAACACTGCCCCATTATCTGCTGTTTTGGACTGTGATGTGCACTGTTTACCATAATGATTGTCATTGTCTGGTCTTGTCTAGGAATGTTGTGCAAATGTTTATACCATTATCTGTTCTGGTCTAATTATGTCTCACAACATTTTCTAGCAGAGGTTTTGTTTATGTAAATGACCCATGTTTGACCGCATAAATATGTGTGCCTGTCCGAAATTAAGAGTTACATTTTGACCCTGAAAAAAAAGACACATGTCACAGAGACAAGATGGAAAAAAAAGAGATTTCTATATGAATATGTCACAAGCCTACGGAGCCCCGCCGTAGTCATTTAGAAAAAATAAAATCACATGCGAACGATGTGTTAGGTCAAAATAAAATATACTGCTGAAAAGCTTTCTATTTTGACTTATTAAAATATAATGGCACATTTTCATACAAAAATTTATTAGTTTGTTCTTAAGTACTTTAACCCCTTCACTGCTGAGGCATTTCACCACTGTGTGCTGAGCTCATTTTTACCGCTTTCGCTCATCATGTTTAAACGCGATTTGAAGCCACATTTTAATAAATGACCCAGACATATTATATATCGTTCTTTCCGGCAGACTACGCAGATTCATAATATATCATTTTTATATGTATACGTCATGACCTGCCTGTATATTATAACAAAAAATACAATAAAAATTGAATTTTTAATCATCTGCAGTGTGTAAAGTGTTTTTTTTCACATTTTATCACATGAGCGTTTGCGGTTATGTTTTCTATGGGGTGCGCTTGTACAAAAAATTTGAAATGGGGACTTGTTACTTTTTTTGGGGGGAATTACGTGATTTTTAGCAAACGCACCCCATAGAAAAAAATCATTAGTGCAGCATCATTGTTCACATTATAATTGAAATGTGAACAATATTTCTGCATTAATAAAAACAACACACAAAAAAAACATGTTTTTTTTTATTTATTTATTTATTTAAATTTATTTATTTATTTTTTTATTATTTGTTTTTTACTTTTTACCTAGTCATGTTGGGTATCATTCGAAAGGCCATGCTCAGGCCTTTCAAATGACACCCTCCATGACCCCCTAGCTGCCACGGTTCTGGAGATATCGGGGTTCACAAGAACCCCCTATCTCCACCAGGGGATTTCCTTGGGAAATCCCCGGCAGCTAGGGGTTCCCCGGCTATCTGACATCATCACGCTATGCGTGATGATGTCAGACAGCGAGGGGAGTCCCGGGGGCGGAGCCGCTATCCAATATGGCGGCCCCCACCGGAGATAGGCTGCACTTCGGCGCCGCAAGGCGCTGAAGTGCAACCCAGCACTTGAGGGGTTAAAGCCAGGCACCGCTTAAAAGGGGAGACTCTCCCCTTTTAAGCGATGCCTGGCTTTTACCGCTGCTCCTTCCCGATCGGGAGGGAGAGGGATCCGAACGGATCCCCCCCCCTCCCTTCCAGGCTATCTCCCGGCATTGCCGGGGGGTCGCCTGGAAATGACATGCCATGCGCGATGACGTCATTTACTCCGGGAGGAGCTTGACTTCAGCGTCTGAGGACGCTGAAGTCAGAACGCCGTGGGACCCCGGACAGAGAGGTGAGTATCTCCGCCGGGGGTCCCGCACAGCTGATGACGTGTGGGGCACGTCCTCAGCATGCAACGTGCATCAATGAGGACGTGTCCCACACGTCTTCAGCAGTGAAAGGGATAATACATCCTTGGTAACCTCCACAGGCCCTATTACATTGTTGTTGGCAACAGGGACCTGGTAAGAAGAAATCTCATCTGAACCCTACCAATTCCCTTTTAACAAATCTCCAACTGAGCTGTTGTACTAGCAGCTCTATTTGGTATATTTAGGAGCCACTCACAGAGACTGGCAGCTCCACAGCTACTGGTAGCACCTCCCGGAGTCCATAGAACACTATGGAGTCATGTGTGATCTAGTGTGAGCTCTTTATGTGCTTGTGTATATGGGGTTGCTCTGAGACTGTGGGGGGACACTGGGAACAATTTATTAGAGTTCCACTGCATCTGATCACAGGACGTCCATCTCTGCACCACATGATTGTGTGTAAACAAAGTATTTTTTTATTGAGTTTTACTTTTCAGTGTACATTGATTTTGCAAAGGCAGTATTCTTTGAAAGAATATGGAATTGAGACAGAAACAGTGCACTACCATGTGTACCCCAGTGTCACTTTATGTGAACTTCGTATTTCTCCTCAACCAGGGCTGAATTTGCATCTCAGGAGTCTGTAGGCACAGAATTGTGGATAGCCCCTACACCCCCCCCCAACAACAAAAAAAAGGAAACATGCCAAAATGACTTTATAAAATTTCGTTTTTACGCTCAAATCAAAAGAAGGAACAGAAACTGTTGCCTTGGTTGAGTTAGTGCAGTGGCATTGTTTGTTTTTTATGTTAAAGCATATATTGCCTCTGCCATAGAACAGAGAGAATAAATACATTTTTACACGTTACATATTCATGTTAGGTATCATTGTAAAGACCAGATTCTGACCATTTGAATGACACCTCACCTAACCCTGTGCAGTGTACAATTTGGAGATGCAGGGTTCCAAAGCTCTCTGTCTCGTCACTGCAGTGCTACTGTCTAGGTTGTCAATGAAACAATGCATTGCATCATCAGTTCCACACTTGCTGGCAGTGAGTTAGCACAACATCACTGTTCAGTTTATAATTGTAAACTGAACAATGGTGCTGTATTAGAAAAGAAAATAGATTTATATTATTCTATTTGTTGGTTTATTTTTACATTAACCTAACCTGGTTATATTTCGTATCACTGGAAAGGCCATAATCTGTCCTTTCCACTGACACCTCATATGTCGCTCTAGCCCTTAAGGCACTAGCGAAACAGTGGTCTAAATCATTGTAAAAATTATTTTGCAGAGCAAGGCGCCCCCTTGTGGCAGGTGCCTGTAGGCACAAGCCTATTCAGCCTAGTTATAAATCTGGCCCTGTACTCAACCCTGCATTACATGAATGTGAGAGCCGATCAGGCTACTGCTTTCATTTTCCACAGGCTTTGTTGTATGATACAAAAAGAGTCAGTGCTGCCCAGGACCTCTGGTGAATAGATTCATTTGAACGATTCGATTCAAAGAACCGGTTCATAAATCGATTCACCAGTTCACTTCCCACAGAGCTGTGAGTCGGGTACTGATTACTCACTGAATCCCCAGAGACTCTGACTCTGACTCTGCTCTGGGAGACCCGGGGAGTGAACTGAAATGAATCGTTTCAAACGATTCAGTTCAAATGGATGAATTGATTCATCCAGTTCACAGAAAAGAACCGGTTCAAATGAACGATTCATTCATTAACCAGACATCACTAGCTGGGATTTATGAAACTATCCAGGAGCCAAGTAGGCTGCAACCAGGACCTAGACTTGTATGAAACTGCAGCTACATACCACAGCAATTAAAAAGCTGTTATGTGTCCCCTAGATTGCAGCTGAGAGGGGAGGGGATGTATGTGAATGGGAATCTTCTGAGAGCACATGTGTATGTATGTATGTGAGGTGTATGGATCAAAATGTGAGCACAGGGAAATACACTGATAGTTATCTGACTCAAATACCAATTAGTTGATAAGTATTTATTTTTACTAAAACTAGACGTCCATTCAAACAATTATTTCTGTGTTTGGTGGCATTTGTATGGGGATTCATTTTTTAATAGTGTTGTTTCGTTTTTGCCTATGTTACATTGTAACAATCACTCTCAGTACACTAGACAAGCTGTAGAATATATATTATTTTGGGAGTTATACCTTTGGAATAAAAAGAGGCTGTTTTAAGGGTTAAATGTATTTAAACAATATTATACATTTTGGGCAATATTACATAGTTGGCGCTAAAACGGGGATGCTAATGGGGAAAACCTGCTCCTGCAGGTTTCTCCTTAGCGTCCCCATTTTAGCATCATATCACTGGGCAGGCGCTAATTCAGCAGCCTATCCCATACCAAAGCGCAACCCTCCTGGATAATCACGGCAGTGCTAACGTGCCACCATGAGTATCACCTCCTAGATTCCATAGGACTCCATGGAGGGCTACGCTGCTGGACCGCGAGGCCTGCGTGAACTCACTCTTGCAAGATCGTGCAGGGCCGCTGAGTGATTTGGGAAGGGAGACTGGGGATTATTTGTCCCTGGTCTCACTCTGCTCCCACTGACCAGAAGCAGCGGATCTGGCCACTGTTCGTGCTGCGAGATTTATTTATTTATTTATTTGTAAAGGATTTTACCAGGAAGGATACATTGAGATTTCTCTAGTTTTCAAGTATGTCCTGGGTTCAAGAACATTGAATTGTTACAGTGTACAGAAATACAAGTAGTAAAATGCAAGATATTAACACAAAACAAATACTGTATACAGATTAACAGAAAATAAATATGTAGGAAATAGTCATTATGTTACATGTTTACAGGTGCATTCTGTGTTGAGGTATGTTAATAGGGAGCTCTTAAGTGACTTTAGACTGGGGGGAAGATTTGATGGCGTCTGGGAGGTTATTCCATAATTGCGGTGCTCTGTAGGAAAATGAGAGGTGAGAGGTGATTGATTATCTGATTTTTGGAGGGTTTTCAGCTAGCTAGTGCTGACTGATTCCGCAGAAACTGTATCAGTTAGCACCAGGTTCGAGCTGTGGTTAACTTTTTAGTTACCGCAGCAGTGGGGTAATTAGCGTTAGGACTTTGTAATCCGAACGCTAATAACTGATTGCACTCCCTATGTTAAGTATAGGGTGCACAAAGTACAGAAAGCTCATGCAAGCAAACGCAATCACAGGTTCGCTAAGAGACTCTTTAACCCGTTAGCGTTCAGAATGTTATATGGGGCGGGGGCGGATCCAGACACAGGTTTCGGGTGGGGCACTCTACCAGTTTTGGCTAAGAGCTGTGTTGGGTTCACAATGACTGGCAGAGACGTGCCTAATCGCAAGCTGTGCTCGTTACACTCACTCTCCCCCACAACTCATATGGATATATTGCCCCAGCTCACATGGATATATAGTGCCCCAGCTCATATGGATATATAGTGCCCCCAGCTCACATGGATATATAGTGCCCCAGCTCATATGGATATATATTGCCCCAGCTCACATGGATATATGGCGCCCCAGTTCACATGGGTATATAGTGCCCCCAGCTCACATGGATATATAGTGCCCCAGCTCATATGGATATATAGTGCCCCAGCTCATATAGATATACAGTCAGGCCCAGAAATATTGGGACATCAACCCAATTCTAACATCTTTGGCTCTATACACCACCACAATGGAGTTGGAATGAAACAAACACAATGTGCTTTAACTGCAGACTGTCGGCTTTAATTTGAGGGTATGTACATCCAACTCAGGTGAACGGTGTAGGACTTACCACAGTTTAAAGATGACAGTCTGCAGTTAAAGCACATTGTGTTTTTTTCATTCCAACTCCATTGTGGTGGTGTATAGAGCCAAAGATGTTAGAATTGTGTCGATGTCCCAATATTTCTGGACCTGACTGTATATTGCCCCAGCTCATATGGATATATATTGTCCCAGCCCACTCATGGATATATATTGCCCCAGCTCATATGGATATATATTGCCCCAGCTCACATGGATATATATTGCCCCCAGCTCATATGGATATGTAGTGCTCCCTGGCTCACATGGATATATAGTGCCCCAGCTCATATGGATATATATTGCCCCAGCTCACATGGATATATATTGCCCCAGCTCATATGGATATATATTGACCCAGCTCATATGGATATATATTGCCCAGCTCACATGGATAGATATATATATTTCCCCAGCTCACTCATGGATATATATTGCCCCAGCTCATATGGATATATATTGCCCCAGCTCACATGGTTATATGTTGCCCCAGCTCATATGGATATATATTGCCCCGGCTCATATGGATATATATTGCCCCAGCTCATATGGATATATAGTGCCCAGCTCACATGGATATATATATATATATTGCCCCCAGCTCACTCATGGATATACAGTATATTGGCCCAGCTCATATGGATATATATTGGCCCAGCTCATATGGATATATATATTGTCCCAGCTCACTCATGGCAATATATTGCCCCAGCTCATATGGATATATTTCCCCCAGCTCACATGGTCCAGCGGTCTCCCCTGCCAGCCAGCCAAGGGCACCAGCATGAAGCTATATGTTGCCCCAGCTCATATGGATATATATTGCCCCGGCTCATATGGATATATAGTGCCCAGCTCACTCATGGATATATATTGGCCCAGCTCATATGGATATTTATTGGCCCCAGCTCATATGGATATATATATTGCCCCAGCTCACTCATGGTTATATATTGCCCCAGCTCATATGGATATATTGCCCCAGCTCACATGGTCCAGCGGTCTCCTCTGCCAGCCAGCCAAGGGCACGAGCATGAAGCTCTGTCATTCGCCTGGAGACACACGCAAGCTGCGGTCTCACGAGATCCCGGAAGTTGACGTGAACTCCGCAACTCGCAAGATCACGGCTGGCTGCGCTGATCAGGTGGATCCCAGGCGAGCAGCGGCTGAGCTTAGTGCCGCCGGCAGCTCGTAAGATCAGTGGGCTGGCTCAGCAATATTTTCTCGGGGGGGGGCAATTGCCTCGTTGGATCTGGATCTGGATCTGCCCCTGATATGGGGGGCACGTGCTAAAGGCACTTAACCTAGTGTTAATGCTCACATATCTGAGCGCTATGGCTTGCATTAAGAATGTAATATTGCCTGGTATCTTTTGAACTGTTCTCATGAATCTTTCTATATACAAACGCTTAGCTACCTCTTTCATTTGGTCGACACCTGTAGATCCAAATGATTATCATATCTGTGTGCCAGAGGGTGGGAACAATAGGGTGACGATTACCAAGCTAACCTGAGGTCCATTCCCATAATCAGCCCTTCAGTTGGGTGGCTGTAGACTTGGTAAGTCCCCTGTGCCAACCTGGTCCCTCCATAAGAAATATATATATATAACATGGTGGACTACACCTTTAGGTACCCCAAGGATGTGGCTCTGAGTAATGTTCAGGCAGAGTTTGTAGTGGATGCTTTGCTGTAGATTTTTTCTTGTGTGAGGTTTCCCCAGGAAATTCTTTTAGATAAAGGCACCAGATTACTGCTGAATTTACTCATCATCTTTGAAAGATTTGCGTGATTAAATCCCTGCAGAGCTCAACCTACCATCCTCAGACCAATGGCCTTTGTGAGTGCTTCAATGGCACTTTTAAGCAGATGCTTCGGGCCTTTGCAGCCTTCAGGGAACAATTTCTGCCTTACCTCCTGTTTTCCTACTATCAAGTGTCCCAGGAGTCGTCAGGGATCTCCCCTATGTGCTGTAGTACAGCCAGAGTGTCACATCTTTGGCACCTGCGGACTTTCAGGGTGGGTCTGGACACTCGGCGGCATCACTGGCTGGCCAGGTGCCAGAGTTTCTGGCTGTTCATGCAGCTAGAGGGGCGGGGCATGATGATGCGGAGCCGCTGGCCTTAAATGCACTGCACGCGAGACAGCTCATCACCCTGATGTGGAGTTAGTTCCCACATCGCCTGGTGTATTCACTTTTTTGTTTCACTGCTAATTGCTCTGCTGCCATTTCGGATTGTATGAGGCTCCTGATTGTTGCTGACTCGGACTGCCTATTGACTATTGTCTTTTCTAACCACTTCTGTATTTGTACTGTCCCTGAAGCAGACTCAGAGTTTATGTTTTGTTTATGCCACATTGAATCAGAGTGTATGTCTGTCCTGCATAACGCTGACTCTGATATTCCATCGATCTGTCCTATTGCTGAACTAGAGTGTAAGAGTGCCTTGTTAGTTGCCAACCCTGCCTGTACGAAAACCCTCTCTGTTGCCAACCCGGAATGTTTTTATAACCACACTTCTGTTAAACCCTGGTATATTAGCACACTGCTAAAACCTCTACCTAACCGCTTTCCACTTTTCAGTATAGTTAACCCGTTTTGGTTCGGTAGACACTTGATCTCGAAACCATTTGGTACTGGGCTGTACTTAGTGTTGACTGGGAGTACTAGGGTTACGGTCCCGACCGTTTGAAGATCAAAAAGCTTAGAAGTCTGTCCAAAAGGATTCCTACCACAGTCGTGAGGGGTGAGCGCCACCGCGAACATGACATTACGTCTGGGCCAATATATATGGATCCAAAAGACTTAAATATGTTGATGTCCAAGCTGAGTGATATTGTCACTAAACAGGAGGAGCAGGATCACCGCATGGACAAATTTGCTCAGACTTTGGGTTTGCTAATGAATCAGTCCAGCAAAGCTTCACCGTCTACTCCAGTGATTACTCTCGCTCCTCCTCCTCCTTCTTCTATTACGGAAATACCCCATGTGAGTCTGAAATCCCCCATATGTTTTGACGGTACATCTGGGTCTTGCAGGGGATTTATCAAGCAAATAGACTTCATGTTTGAATTAAATCCTGGGATGTGTCCCACAGACAGAGCTAAGGTGGGGTATGTAATTAGTCACCTGACAGAAAAGGCTCTGCTCTGGGCAACTCCTTTATGGGAACTAAGGAAACCAGTGATTTACAGTTATGCTGAATTCATGAAAGATCGTACGTGCATTGTGATCCCACAAGGCGGGCAACTGGCGCTGCCAGGGTACTATGGCACATAAACAAGGTAATCGCAGAGTGGCTGATTACGCTATTGAATTTAAAACCGTGGCAACAGAATTGCAATAGCCTAATGATGCATTTACTACAGCATTTCTGGAAGGGTTAACAGATGCTTTAATGTAAGAACTAGCTCCTACGTCATTACCAGAGAAGCTAGATGATCTCATTGACTTTTGCATTGCAATCAATGACCAGATTCGAGAGAGGAGTTCTGGCCGTGATAAGCCTCGCAAACCTCCCCAAATAACCTCTTCTACCCCTCGTGTGGTTCGTACCTCTTCACCCCCCAGGATGGCACAAGCAGTTCCCGAGCCTATGCAATCAGACCAGCCCAGTATCTCGGGGGAAGAGAGACAACACCACCTCAGAGAAGGGTTATGTTTATACTGTGCTGATAAGGGCCACTTTCGGTTACAGTGTCCTAAACGACCTAAAAGGTCTTCTATGTCGGCAAACAATCATGTCTAGAATCCCCTGAGAGACAGGTTCTAGGCATGACTGCAGTGTCTCTCGTATCAAAAAAGAAAAAGAAAAAAAGGTCTCGTGTTGTGTTTCCAGTGTCAGTTGCTTGGGAGGATATCAAGCTTGACACTGAAGCACTTATTGATTCTGGTTCTGCAGGAAATTTCCTGGATTCTGGTTTTGCTGCCATACAAAAAGTACCTTTAGTAAAGAGAGAAACTCCTCTCCTCATTGAGAGTATTGATAGCAGACAATTATTAAGACTCCATGTTACCCACGATACTATCCCTCTTTCTTTCTTCACAAGTATCCTACATGGAGAGGAAAATACAATTCCAAATAATTGAATCTCGTATTGGGGCCCATTGTTCTAGTCTATCCCTAGTTAGCCGAACACAACCCAGTCATGAACTGGACAGAGGGGGAGTTGGACTCTTGGAGCTCACAATGTTGGTCTAAGTGTTTGGGGATGAGTACTGTGGTAGGTAGCCTGAATGTGACTACAGCACCTCCACTGTCTACGGAAGTACCCAAGTGGTACAGTGACCTCAAGGAGGTCTTTGATAAAGGGAAATCTGAGATTCTGCCTCCTCATTGCCCTTATGACTGTGCTATAGATCTTCTGCCCAGTACCATGCCCCCGAGGGGTCATGTGTACCCCCTCTCTCAGAAAGAGAATGACATAATGGAGGAATATATTTGTGATAACCTCGCCCGTGGGTTTATACGCCTTTCCTCCTCCCCTGCTGGGGCAGGATTTTTCTTTATTTAGAAAAAAGAGGGTGATTTGCAACCCTGTATTGATTACAGAGGTCTTAACAGAATAACCGTGCGTAATGCATACCCCATTCCTCTGCTATCTGAATTGTTGACCGCCTTAAAGGTGCTAAAATCTATACAAAATTAGACCTACATGGTGCATATAATTTAGTTTGAGTAAAGAAGGATCTCAAATGGAAAACTGCATTTAACGAGAAGTGGGCACTATGAATACCTAGTCATGCCATTTGGTTTGTGTAATGCACCAGCAGTTTTCCAAGACTTTATAAATGATGTCCTAAGGGACTTCTTGCAAGTGTTTGTCATTGTCTATCTAGATGATATTCTGATTTACTCCCCTGACATGGAGACACGTCATGTTCATGTACGCACAGTAGAAAATGTGCATTAGTTTTAGTACTAAAATGATTTAGTCCGAATTTTGAGATAATTTAGTTTTCGTATGACTCAAGAGATACGAAAGTGCTCAGTACAAAAAACGAAAGAAACTAAAATAAAATGCACTACATTTTAGTTTCAGTCCTTTTTGTGATATTACATTGATGAGTGAAGGAGACCAGCAATGAAGAGCGCAACATCGGAAAGCTATAGAAAAGATTTGTATACGTAATCCTTCCTGACCCCTACCCGAAAATCTGACAGTGATAGAGCTCCAGAATACTCACTCGCAGCACAGACAGCCAGCAAAGGAGAGGAAACCTTTACTTAACCCTTGCATGTCTATGAGGCATACAAGATGATAAAAGCAGCAGAAGAAGGAAAACATTCAAATAAATCACACTGAAAGCTAATGACAGAAGAGGGCTGGATAGTAAAAAACCCTTTATAACAAGCAGCACTGGGAGAAGAGAGGGACTTTATAAAATGTGTGTTATCTCCTCTCCCGCTCTGCATAATAGAGGCTTAGGTCAAGTGCCTTTAGTAAAGAGAGAAACTCTGGATACATTTTATATTATCCAGGAGCATTATCCCCCTTTCCTCATCTATAATCATAGGCGTGCGCAGCCTATTACATTAGGGTGTGCACCCAAAAGCTCAAAGACTAATATATCTATTGTGATAAAGTACACGGTGTGGTCTGTGACGGTGTATATATTCCCTCTAATCTTTTTAGGGAGAGAGAGATAGAGATATATAAAAAACGATGTTTCTACTCCAGCATGAGCCTTTATCAACTTTGATAAAGGCTCTCGCTGAAGTCTAAACGTTTTTTTTTTTTTTAAATGTTGCGGCACTAAAGGAAACTATTAATGAAGTCCTCAAGTGCATCCTCTCTTCGTTATTGTACTTCTGCTCACACGGATAAACAGCAGCGAGGCAAAAAGAGTCAAAGGATACTTGTGGGAGGCGTGAGTGCTGAAATTTGTGGATAGAGATCCATTTATATACTGTACTGTATATAGCAGTAGGTAGTGAGGTCTTTTAAATGTAATGTCCAATAAAAAAAGCTAAGCTTTATTGCTGTGCAGCGCTGTGCTACAGTAATGTGCGGTGTGGATTCTGTGATAAGGTAAAGTGTGGTGTGTATGAGCGTATCTCAGAGCTCCACAGCAATAAAACCCACAGTAATGTTCACTGCAGCTGGAAACTGGTTTGGACTCTGTAGTCAGCAGGGACAGGACAAGTGGGAGATTTTTCAGTTAGCAGACAGATAGCTATTGATAAAGGGTAGGTAGGGGTAAATACATAGAAAAAATACAAACCGTTGCAATAAACAAAAGGAAATTGAGGGAAATAGAGGATAGAATAAGTATCCCTTGCCTTCTCCATACTCACGGCCAACTTGCCCAGGCCGCTTTCTACGTGTCCTAACGATAGGCTTTCTTCACTATTGTTTATTTGTCTGCTTTCTTTCGTTCTCTGCTTTTTCTTTCGCCCTGTAATCTTTCTGCATTCTTTCTTTCTCTGTATTGTTTCTCTTCAGTATTTTATGTCACTCAAATCTTTTCTTTCCCTCCATTTATTTCTCTGTATTCTTTCTCTCTGCATCCTTTCATTCTGTTTCTTTCTGTCTCTTTCTTTCCTGTGCATCCATTCTTTCATTTGCATTTCTTGGTCTATGTATTCTTTCAGGGTTATTCAGAGAAAGGTGAAAAACAGGGGAACTGGCAGGAGAAGCGAACACTCTAGAACAAGTAGCCAATTTGGAAAGTGAAATACATGGGAGAATTTTTCTGGTTTGGCTATTTTGACCTCAAATTTTCACTTTTCCAGTCCTTCTCCTGAGGTTCACCTTTCTTTGAATAGACCAGTTAATCTCTGCATCCTTTCTTTCTGTACTTATTCATTCTCTGTATTTCTCCCGCCTTGCTTTCTTTCATTTGTTCTGTATTCATTCATTCTCTGTATATGTCCCTCCTTGCTTTCTGTATTCATTATTTGTATATGTCCCTCCTTGCTTTCTGTATTCATTATTTGTATATGTCCCTCCTTGCTTTCTGTATTCATTATCTGTATATGTTCCTCCTTGCTTTCTGTATTCATTATCTGTATATGTCCCTCCTTGCTTTCTGTATTCATTATCTGTATATGTCCCTCCTTGCTTTCTGTATTCATTCGTTCACTGTATATGTTCCTCCTTGCTTTCTGTATTCATTATCTGTATATGTCCCTCCTTGCTTTCTGTATTCATTCATTATCTGTATATGTCCCTCCTTGCTTTCTGTATTCATTCGTTCACTGTATATGTTCCTCCTTGCTTTCTGTATTCATTCGTTCACTGTATATGTTCCTCCTTGCTTTCTGTATTCATTATCTGTATATGTCCCTCCTTGCTTTCTGTATTCATTATCTGTATATGTCCCTCCTTGCTTTCTGTATTCATTATCTGTATATGTCCCTCCTTGCTTTCTGTATTCATTCATTATCTGTATATGTCCCTCCTTGCTTTCTGTATTCATTCATTATCTGTATATGTCCCTCCTTGCTTTCTGTATTCATTCATTATCTTATATATTCCCTCCTTGCTTTCTGTATTCATTATTTGTATATGTCCCTTTGCTTTCTGTATTCATTATTTGTATATGTCCTCCTTGCTTTCTGTATTCATTATCTGTATATGTCCCTCCTTGCTTTCTGTATTCATTATCTGTATATGTCCCTCCTTGCTTTCTGTATTCATTCGTTCACTGTATATGTTCCTCCTTGCTTTCTGTATTCATTATCTGTATATGTCCCTCCTTGCTTTCTGTATTCATTCATTATTTGTATATGTCCCTCCTTGCTTTCTGTATTCATTCGTTCACTGTATATGTTCCTCCTTGCTTTCTGTATTCATTCGTTCACTGTATATGTTCCTCCTTGCTTTCTGTATTCATTATCTGTATATGTCCCTCCTTGCTTTCTGTATTCATTATCTGTATATGTCCCTCCTTGCTTTCTGTATTCATTATCTGTATATGTCCCTCCTTGCTTTCTGTATTCATTATCTGTATATGTCCCTCCTTGCTTTCTGTATTCATTATCTGTATATGTCCCTCCTTGCTTTCTGTATATGTTCCTCCTTGCTTTCTGTATTCATTATCTGTATATGTCCCTCCTTGCTTTCTGTATTCATTCGTTCACTGTATATGTCCCTCCTTGCTTTCTGTATTCATTCGTTCACTGTATATGTCCCTCCTTGCTTTCTGCATTCGTTCACTGTATATGTCCCTCCTTGCTTTCTGCATTCGTTCACTGTATATGTCCCTCCTTGCTTTCTGTATTCATTCGTTCACTGTATATGTCCCTCCTTGCTTTCTGCATTCGTTCACTGTATATGTCCCTCCTTGCTTTCTGTATTCATTCGTTCACTGTATATGTCCCTCCTTGCTTTCTGTATTCATTCATTATCTGTATATGTCCCTCCTTGCTTTCTGTATTCATTCATTATCTGTATATGTCCCTCCTTGCTTTCTGTATTCATTCATTCTCTATATGTCCCTCCTTGCTTTCTGTATTCATTCATTATCTGTATATGTCCCTCCTTGCTTTCTGTATTCATTCATTATCTGTATATGTCCCTCCTTGCTTTCTGTATTCATTCGTTCACTGTATATGTCCCTCCTTGCTTTCTTTCGTTCTGTATTCATTAAGTCGCTGTATTCATTCTCTGTATTTTCCCTCTCTGCTTTCTTTCCACATTTTTTGTATTTTTCTCTCTGAAGTCTTTCTCTCTCTGAATTTTATTCTCTGCATCTCTTCTACATTATTTTACTCTTTGTGATCTTTTTGCATTCATTCTATCTCTGCGTGTGTTTACACTCCCTTTCGACCTGCTGCCAGTGATCTGAGCTGTCTGTGCTGGGGAGCAGCCAGAATGCCACTGCCTGGTGCACCTGTACTCCCTGGACCAGCCAGGCTTAACTATTTTACTGGCAGAATTTAAAAAAAAAAAAAAAAAAAAGTGCATCCCTACCCTCAGTGACACAGGGCCGACTGCTGTATCTCCTGCCGACCCTGTGAAGTTGATCCTGCCTCCTCCTCCCTGTACTATTTAACCCAGCATCGCAGGCAGCAGCGTGCAGCAAGATGGGAAATAGCAAGCAGGCCAGGAGGAACCTGCCGGCCTCTACTGCCTGTCACTGGGCATCAGAGGCGTAGCAAGGTCATGAGGTGCCCGGGGGCAAGTCCTCCTCTAGTACCCCCTTTCCCCTGTTAATTCTCCCCTCCTTGTTCACCCCCCCCATTTTGCATGCTCCTTCTCACGGTACATACCCCCTCTCCCTGGACAGTCCCAGCCATGAGGGAGGGGGATTGCCCTGGAGCCAGCAAAGATCCGTTCTTTCCTCCCGTGCGGCTGCCGTACAACGCTGGGAGGAAGTGATATATTTCACAAGCACTTCTTCCCGGTGCTGCCACGGAGAAGCACCCCTTAACTTTTTAACTGCTGAGCACACCCTTGTGTATGGAGCTCATTTTGAGCTTAATGTTTAAACACGATTTGAAGTCATGTTTTATTGTAGGACCCAGACAAATTATATATCCTTATTTTCAGCAGACTTGACAGATTCAATGTATATCATTATACGTATACGTCATGTCCTGCCAGAATGCTATCACAAAAAAATAAGGAAATTTCCATCATGCCTAGCCAAGAATGTGTGTGTGTGAGGGGAAGGACAACTACATACATTATACCAAACCACAGTGAAACAACAACAAATGGCCCTTATGGGGAATCCCACCATGGAAATTAATCTCAAGAACAGTTGGCACAAAGCAGTGCTCTCCACCTCCCTGGCACAAAGCCCAGAATAAGGCAACAGGAAGGCAACAAAATGTTCAACAATTAGCTGCAACAGATGCTTGCAAAACAGCAGAGCAAGAAAACCAGCTAAAAAAGTAAATGGCAGAACAGAATCCAGACCCTCCAACTCCAGAAAAAAAAAAACCAAAACACCAATTTATAATTATATTTTAGGAGGTAGGAAGGACATTTTGTGTGTGTATATATATATTATATATGACACACACACTATATTTTTTCTATATATGGACAAAGCAAACAAACTCAGTCAGAGACAGCTTTAGGGATATTGCATCTTTAAATCCATATTTTTAAATTAATTTGTTATACTAGGTTTGCCAATCCCGCAATATATCAGAAGCTTACTACTGAAAATGTAGAATATTCAGCACAATGCAGAGTAAGGCGCAAGCTCTTCAGCATTCTTTTATTTGCGTTTAATATTTGAGGAGGGAGCAGAGAATGGCACCCCAGTTGCAAAATGCAGGCCAAAATAAATTCTAAAAGATTTTGTTTAAAATCTCCCCCTTTCCTATTATTTTGCCCACGTGATGAACGCCACCAGTTGCAGCTTGTCATAGGAGAATGCAAACTCTGACAAGGGTTAGTTTGGTTTTCATGGCATCTCCTTCAGAAATCAGCATGTCAACAGCCAGACTGTGTTGTGAAAGCCTAAAATTATGACAGGTTTCTAGAATTGCTTATACTGTGGCATGAGGGATGTGATAGGAGCTGCCAACAAAGCCTGGGTGACACACAGGAGGGAGTCAGCATTGAATGTGCTGGGGGTCCTTGTAGCAATGTCTTCCTCAACTGTACAGCAACAATGTATAAATTCTGGGGTAGCATGCTATAGGTGTCTTGAACAGACAAGCTGTCGGTTTCCATGGTTTCTGCTACACATACACAATGATAAAGACAACGTGCACTCTGCTGCCCTAAACAGCCCAGATCAGGATTTAAAATTCACTTCATTTTTGTTTTATATATATATCTGTAGCAGCCCTCAGCTGCAAAGAATCCTATAATCATGCACACGCAAACAATGCCCCCCCCTTTTCCTGAACACTTCTCACTTTCATGCTGATGGGCAGCACCTGAAACATGATGCCCTGCAGAATGCAGCAACTACAAGCAGCAGGAGGGGAGCCAGATAATTAGACAGGGAAGTTGGCTATTTGTTTTGATTTTTTTTTCCCCTCCTGAAGCACATGTAGATGCATCCTGGGAGCAGCACCTTTCATTCCCTGTCCAACAGCACAAAAAAAATAGGAAACTTCACCAGAAAACCTGTTACACCCCCCCACCTCCCCCTCCATGTGTGAGGGCATGAGGTGTGTACCTTGTGGCTGTTGCTTGGAATGGTTTCAGTCATTCACCAGAGAGAATTTGATGTCTGCCAGGTCTCCCTCCTCCTCCAGCCACCCAGAGGAGGAGATGTCTGTAGATCTTAACCTTTTCTCTTATCTTTGAAAGGTCTCTCTCCTCTCCCTCCGTTATGGGGCCATGAGTGATGATGTCAGGGGGCGGGGCATGTCCCTCTGACTTCCAGGAAGCCAGACCAATGCAGGATCCCCCCACCCTCCCCAGACCTGCCGGAGATCTCCCTCAATGTTGAGGGGAACCCATGACGTGGGGGATGTCCTCCGCATGCTGCAGGGAATCTCCCACACGTCATTCAGTCCCTGCTTGCGGGGCACCTGCTCCCCCTCGCTACGCCGCTGCTGGGCATTCAAAAGCCCCTGAGATCTCCCCAGAGCAGCTGCCAAGCCTGCCCCTGCATCATGCCACTGGGGACTGCAAAGGACACACAGGCAGGGGCGTGTCTGCTGCTGATCCAGCAGCGCTAGGAGTCCTCCAGACTAACAGCTGTCTGCGATGAGTGCTGGGGCTGCAGCTTCAACTCCAACGGCTGCCGTGGAAAAAAAAAGCAGCCTGATTAGGGTGTGCCCAGGCACACCCGGCACCCCCTGTGCGCACGCCTATGTCTATAATGCATGTATTATATAAAGTCCCTCTCCTCTCCCAGTGCTGCTTGTTATAAAGAGTTTTTTTTACATCTGATACATTTAGTATCCAGCTCTCACAGTTACTCTGTCATTATGAGCCCTCAGTGTGATTTATTTGAATATTTTCCGTGGATTTAAAGTGCTTTATTTTATTATAAAAATAAATTTGCACCAGTCATCTCTTCTCTGAGCTTTCAGACCGATTTACGTTAATATTTTCCCTCTCCCCTGCTTTTATAATTCTGTGTCTCCCCCACAGAGATACAAAGTTTAAGTAAAAGTTCCCTCTGCTGTACTGGATAAGCATTGCATTCCGAAATTTATGCACCCTCCACATGCCAATGCAGTAGGATGTTCTATACAGAGAGGGGCATTAATTAATGCATGAGGGTGTTCTATACATTATACAAAGAAAGGTATAAATTGAGGAGGATGTTCTATACAGAGAGGGACATTAATTAATTTAGGAAGATTTTCTATACATTATACAGAGAGGGGTATTATTTAGTGCAGGTGGGTGTTGTATACATTATACAGAGAGGGGTATTAATTAATGCAGGAGGATGTTCTATACATTATACAGAGAGGAGCCTGATTTTTTTTAGCCCTTTAAATCCAGTGGCTGTGAGTGCTGAGATCGGCTGCTCTCAGTATTATCTCTCAGTACAATGTATCAGGCTCAGCTGTTACAGTAACTGACTGTAACAGCGCTCAGAGTTTCAGTAAAACAAGGAAATAATATTGTTCTAACCTCTTCTATATAAAAATATTATTTACTAGTTTTACTGAAACTCTGAGCGCTGTGATGAGCAGCAGTCAGTTACTGTAACAGCATTGCCTGACACATTGTGCTGAGAGTGAGAGATACTGTAACAAGCAGCGATCTCAGCCCTCTGAGGAGCCACTACAATAGTAATTGTATCCACTGGTTTTCGGCTGAATGAAATTAGTTTTCATACTAAAGTACTGAAAACAAATTTCTTTAGCAACTAATTAAATTACATTTTAGGACTAATCCATTAGTTCAAAATGAAATTTTGTGCTGTGCACATGTCTAACGCACGTACAAAGATTGCTCTAGAACGGGTTGTACTGCAAACTAGAGAAATGTGTCTATTCAATATAACATCTGTTCATTTCCTGGGTTATATAATCACACCCGAAGGCTTTGAGATGGACCCTCAGAAACTCTCCACCATCATGGATTGGTCACTGCCTCAAGGATTTAAGGCAATTCAGAGGTTTCTGGGGTTCACTAACTATTACAGGAGATTCATAAAAAGGTTTCTCATCCCATTACAGCCATGACAAAAAAGGGTTCTCAGAACCAAAAATGGAGCACTCAAGCCATACAGGCTTTCGACTAGCTCAAAGAGGCATTCATCACGGCACCAGTCCTGTGACATCCCGAGCAAGGTTTGCCATTCCAGCTTGAGGTAGATGCATCTGAGATTGGCATAGGTGCAGTCCTATCCCAGAGAGAGAGTCCTGAAAAGCCATTACATCCGTGTGGGTTTTTCTCCAGAAAGATGACACCTGCAGAAAATAATAATGATATAGGTAATAGGAATTGCTTGCAGTTGTCGCAGCTCTGAAAGAATGGTGTTACCTGTTGGAGGGTTCCAAAGATCCCATAATCATCATAACGGTTCATAAGAATCTGATTTACATTGGGGATGCTAAACGCCTGAATGCTAGACAGGCTAGGTGGTCTCTGTTCCTGTCCCGCTACAACTTTGTGCTTACCTATCATCCTGGTTCCAAGAATACCAAGGCAGATGCCTTGTCTAGGCAGTACGAGACATATGAACATCATGTCTTTGATCAAAGTCCTATTATTCCTCAAGAGAGGATCCTCGCTACTACTCTAATTACCGTTTCTTCTCCATTGCTGGAGAGATTGCAGTCTGTCCAAGTTAACGCTCCCGCTGTGAAACCACCTGGTATACTCTTTGTTCCTGAAGAAGAGAGAATACAGGTTATGTCGGTATATCATGATACCAAACCTTTTGGGCATATGGGTATAGCAAAAACCCTAGCTACTCTGGAAAATAAGTTTTGGTGGGCGGGTATGCGTAAAGATGTAACTGATTATATAGCTTCCTGTGAGGTATGCGATAGAAATAAAAACCCTAAGACCTTGCCTTTAGGGTTGCTACAACCGTTACCTGGTCCTGAGAGATCATGGGCTCATCTTTCTATGGACTTTATTACTGATTTAGCCATATCTCACTGTAACACAGTGATTCTTACCATTGTTGACAGGTTCTCCATGATGGTTAATTTTGTGCCTCTCCCCATATTGACATCCGCCATGGAAATGGTACCAGTCTTTGTCCAAAATATTGTCAGGCTTCATGGTGTCCCTCTGGGCATTGTGTCTGATAGAGGCACTCAGTTCGTATCCAGGTTCTGGAGAGGGTTCTGTGAGAATCTGGGTATACAATTAAGCTTCTCCTCTGCCTACCATCCTTAGACAAATGGGGCAGTTGAGAGAGCTAATAAAAATGTCGAACAGTATCTATGATGTTTTGTATCTGATAAACAGAACAAATGGTCTTACCTTGGGCAGAAATTGCTTTAAACAATGCAGTCAGTGAGACCACGGGTCATTCACCTTTTCATACGGTGTATGGATTCGATCCTCCCATGCTCCCCTCTAACTTTCAGGGGACTACCTTGCCTGCTCTGGATGAACATTTGGCCTCATTGAAAGGGACATGGGAGAAAGTTAAAGAGGTTATGGAGGCCAACATTAAAAAACAGAAAGAGAAAGCAGACAGACGGAGAAGGCCTGCCCCAGTATATACTGTGGGGGATAGAGTCTGGCTTTCCACACGGAACATAAAACTCCCGGTTCCTTCTATGAAGATGGCCCCCAGGTACATTGGTCCCTATAAAGTCTTGCGCAGGGTGAACCCTGTATCCTATGCTTTGACACTACCCCCGTACTTACATATAGACAATGTGTTCCATGTTAGCCTCTTCAAACCGCTCATGTGCAACAAGTACACAAGGGTTAATGTTCCTCCTCCACCTATTCAGTCCCAAGGTGAGGAGGAATATGAGGTTCATGCCATTTTGAAGTCTCATGTGGTCAGGGGTGTTGTACAGTACCTGGTTGACTGGGAGGGTTATGGTCTTGAGGATAGGGTTTGGCTACCAGCCAGTGAAGTCCATGCGCCTCGTTTGGTTCACCAGTTCCATGCTGCCCATCCTTCTGCGCCTGTTGCTCGTCCAGTGGCCGCCCGTAAGGAGGGGTTCTGTTACATCCTCGTCACCTACGGACCTTCAGGGGGGAATCTAGACACTCGGGTGCCAGAGGTTCCGGCTGTTCGTGCGCCTGGAGGGGTGGGGCGGGGCGCGGCTTGATGACGCGGAGCCGCTGGCCTTAAATGCAGGGCGTGCGAGACAGCTCCTCGCCCTGACGTGGGGTTAGTTCCCACATCACCTGGTGTATTTACTTTGTTGTTTCACTGCTAATTGCTCTGCTGCCATTTCGGATTGTATGAGGACCCTGATTGTTGCTGACTCGGATTGCCTATTATCTTTTCTAACCACGTCTGTATCTGTACTGTGCCTGAAGCAGACTCAGAGTTTATGTTGTTTTTATGCCACATTGAATCACATTGTATGTCTGTCCTGCAAAACTAGAGTGTAAGAGTGCCTTGTGAGTTTCTAACCCTGCCTGTACAAAAACCCTCTCTGCTGCCAACCCAGAATGTTTTTATAACCACACTTCTGTTAACCCCTGGTATATTAGCACACTGTCTTCCTAACCACTTTTCTGTATAGTTAACCCAGTTTTGCTCAGTAGACACTTGGTCTCGAAACCATTTGGTACTGGGCTGTACTTACTGTTGTTGGTTTTTTTGTCCTCCCTGGCTGGGAGTACTAGGATTAACGGTCCCGACCATTTGATGCTCAAAAAGCTTAGAAGTCTGTCCAAAAGGATTCCCACCACAGTTGTGAGGAGTGAGCGCCACCGCGAATGTGACACAGAGGATGTGAGGTCCCCTGGATCTTGTCCGGGACCACTTGTAAGGAATGGCACACCAATCGTTCTCTATGTGCTGGAGATGAGGGATTGCCTGGAGCCCCTAACCCTTATGGTAAGAGAGAACTTGCAAGCGGCCCATGGTTGCCAGAGACTGTGAAACAATCAAGGGAGTACAGGAGTGTCTCTTCCACCTGGGGCAGAAGGTGCTTGTCCTTATGCCCACTAGACCATATAAGCTGTAGTCAGCTTGGCAGAGACCCTACCAAGTGGTGAAGCAGATGTATGACACGACCTTCGTAGTAGCCAGATGTTCAAATGAGAGGGTCTGCCATATTTTCCATGTGAACATGTTGAAGGAGTATTGAACCAAGAGGTAGCGATGATATAAGTGCCCCAACCCCTGTCCAACCAGACAGTTTTCTCCTAGATCAAGCTAGATGAAGGTGAGCTAGTGGCAACAGGTATGCCAGCTGCTGCAAGCTTGTGGAGACATGATCTCTGAGAAACCACTGTGCACCCACCTCACCATCCACAAAGTAGGATCAAGGAGATGCAGAAAATGGGAATAAGAGAACCCTCCACCAGCACCTAGGCTTCCCTGGTAGAAGAATTACATGGTTCTGTGTTGACTCAGGGAAACTTAACAACTCAACCGAGATGGATGTGCTGGTTACATTTCAAAGGCTAGTGAATTACTTCCTAGTAAAATGTCTGTACATCATGTGTACCTACTTGGATGACATTGCTATCTTTAGCAAGACCTGGGTGGAGCACCTGGTATACCTATGGACTGTGCATGATCATATCAGAGTGGCGGCTTAAAGATCAAGCTGGAAAAGTGCAGTGTAGGGATGGCAGAAGTCCATTACTTGGGACATGAGATGTGTTGTGGGAAGCAGTGACCCAAGCCAGCCAAAACAGAGGGCATCACTAACTGGCCCACTCTCCGGACCAATAGCAAGGTACAAGCATTTCTAGGAACAACAGGGTACTAACAGCACTTTGTCCTCAAGTACAGTGTTATTGCAAAGCCCTATGTTGACCTCACTAAGAAGTCTTTACCTCTCCAAGTCCTGTGGCCCCTCAAGTTTGAAGAGGTGTCCAGTCAATAAAGAATGCCCTAACCGATGTGCCCAAGCTTGCTGTTCCAGATCCTAATCTGCTTTACTTTGTTCACACAAATACCTCCATGTTTGGGCTGGGAGCTGTGCTGTACCAGATTGGTGAAGATGGAGGGGAGCACACAGTCATATACATTAGTCAGAAGCTCCTACCCTGCGAGGTTAGACACTCCATGGTGGACTAGCGTCTGGATCTCGTGTGGGCAGTAAAGATGCTCCAGCCATTGCTAGAGGTAAACTATCTCTACAACTGGCTACAACTTTTCTATACAATACTGGTCAGGTTGGCACAATGGATATGCTGATGGTCTCTCTCCTCCGTCCAAACTGGAAACAGACTCTTAAGATTCTTTGCCTGGTCAACCCTCTGTTATGCCTTCCATAACACTGCACTAAATCGATATCTCCTCTGGTGTATACCATGCACATTCTCCATTCTATCTCCTTTCCTATAATATCATATTAACCCCTTACTCAGTCCCCACAATACACCCCTAGCACAGCATTCTTCATCAAACAAACAGCTAGAGATATGCAAGACATAACATTAATGAAGATTCAATATTTACAAATATATTTAGAAAATCATTTGGAGCAGCTTCTAACAGACGGTGAATCTTTAATTAACTCTATTCCTTGTGTTTGGGGACATTACCTCACTTGTGTCTGGAATAAATCTGAATGAGAAAATGTACAAGGCAGAGTATTTATACCATGTGAAATCAGTGTTTAATACAGAGAGATCTGACCACAGACAGGATAGACCTGCCAGTAAGTTACAGTAACCACAGAACAGAGAAAGAACAGGTCTCAGGGATGGAGTCGTGTCTGCCCCGAGTTATTCATCATGGACTTACAGTGATCTTCTGTCAGGTCGCCTTCCAGGTAATGATGGGGATGTCAGTCACTTTGGAACCAGATCCTGTATGTCACCTCTCAATGAAGGAATTTCACTTTGAATATAAATATTATCAGGAAGGTGACATGATTATTGGCGGACTGTTTACTGTGAACACCGGAATAAGGAGAAACTTCTTGTGTTTGTTGTAAGTGTACGTTATATTATGATATTATGTATATTATATTGTGTAGAGAAATCATTTGTAGGACACAATGTAGAGTAGTAGGTCATGGTTACATTTCCCCATCCTGTGTCCTCCTTTCCTTACCTAATGCAATGCTATACAAGTTCTAGATTTTCTACTATTAAATCCAGTAACTGAATCATTGGTGTGAGGTCCTAACTATATATAGAGCTAAACACAGGAGTCACTGTTATTCTGATTATATGACAGACATGTCCATTCACTTTTGGATGAGATTCGTCCGAATTTTGCCCAATTTGTCAATTCGGCTTAAACACAAATCAAGAAGAGGAAACCTTCACGTATGGCCTGAAAAGCATATTACACAGGATTGATTTTGATTTGTGCAATACGTTTCAGTTACAGTCAGCACTCCCCTATCCATGTGTGCATTGCATTAAATTCAGATGCCCCTTAACCCCCCATCCATAGCTAATGGAAGATTATTTAAATCAGAGAAAGTGGTTTGTGTGTCCTCCTCTGATTTAACCCATCACCTGCGAGTCATGTGTGGGGGGATATCTGGTTACAAAAGTGGATGTGCTTTCCGTCAACTCACCTTCTCACCCTATGAATGCCTCAACCACTGCCACCAGGTGAGGATTTAATTAAATAGTTGCCCAATAACGTTTTATCAGCAATAAAATGAACTGTTTTGTCTGAATTTCAAATTAACTGTATAAAAGGCTAAAGTAATCTAGAATCCACAGAAGTAGTCATAATTTCTAGACAAAACCAGAACGATTACCGCTGTACTGGTTGATTAATGATATCATCGTAATAATTCATGCTTTTTAGTTTTAGCTCACAAATTCCATAATATTCTGATATGTTGTTAAATGAATAAGGAACTCAGTCCACCATCTTATAATTTTTTTGTTACAATTGCACTGTATGTTTTCCAATAGCATTGATCATGTAGAATACAGAAAGCTCCTGACTTTTATCTTCGCTGTGGATGAGATTAATAAGAACCCAAACCTTTTACCCAATGTCACTCTGGGTTACCATTTGTACGATTCATGTGGAGATGCAATGAAAGCCATTCAAAATAGTCTACAAATATTATCTGGAACCAAGAAAGTCATTCCCAATTATTTTTGCCAGGAACTGGGTAAGGTTGTTGGATTTGTAGGAGATCGCCATTCAGTGACAACCCTGCCAATGGTTCAAATTCTTGGAGTGTACGGATACACACAGGTGAGGCTCATCTGAGACATGTACTGGCCATGAGTTATGGATTTCCATGTATGATGTTTTGGTACAAAAAAATTCTGATTTACTAAAATATACTTACATCGAACTACATGAAACTCAATTACAATTCATTTTCTAAGCCGATAACGATTATCCCCTTCTCACCCAAGAGGTGTATATGTCACAGTAAGAAGACAAAATCATAAAATTTGCATTTTGACTAGCAAAAGCTAGTTCCTTCAAAGCTCCAATGTGACTCCTGGTGTAAACTGTTAAATTTCAGTAAGTTCTAGTTTTACCTTTTTCCGCTTGGCAATTTTTAGATGTATATCTTGTTTGCACTTCTTAACATCCTGTTGTGTCAGAGGAAAGAATGTTTACAGTTAGTGCAATGTATGAGTGAACTAAATGAGAGTGAGGAGCTATCAGCCAGTAGATGCAAAGCCAAGTTTCTGGAAAAAACTGCTAAGTATGTTTAAAAAGAGAAACACGCTATAATGTGAAAATAAGAGTGATGTCTGGGTGGCAGCTGGCATGAGCTGAGGTGGGACCCATATATGGGATTAAAAGTCCTAGAGCAGAAGACACTACTGGCTGAATGCAGACAAACAGTATAAATGCAGGCAGGAGGGGAATACACCACCAGGCCGGTCAGTAACTCTTTGCACATAAACAATTAAATAGAAGAAATCCCTAATCTGACAGGCGGGTCCTTGAAGTGGCCAGATCTATACTAAGAAAAGTAAAAAGTAACACGAACATAACCACAACTAGGCTGGAAACTCAGTGACAGAGCACTACATCATGGGAGAGATGCCCTTAAATCGGGAGTTGGAAAAGTGTTCTGACGGACAGGTGAATTCTGAAGTGAACTGTTGGCTGAAAAAATCCCGGACTGGCTGCAGCAAGGGAAAGGCAGTGGTAAGAGCCAGCCTGGATCGACTCATGAGCAGGATATCCTAGCATTTCTATGGGCTCTAGGATTGGAAGCATGACACGTCATATTATTCAGATGTTGTATTAAAAGAGAACCTTTACAGCAGAACTAAAAATGTTGAATTTTTTCCCCTACATTCATAAAAATGTGTTACTTCACTTACTTACTTAGAACTTAGAACATTGTGCCCTGTGTTACAACAATCACAATGTTTGCTTGCACTTGAAACTAGTATTTACAGTGACATACAGCAGTCAGAACCCATATCTACTACATTACATTCAGCTAACACCCATTTTAACCAGACAACATTCAGTCAGAACTAGAGGTTACTTAACAGAAGCAGTCAAAACTAGAATTTACTGAAATATTCTAGGTAAACTAGAAGTCTGGGCAGATTTTTTGACTTGCTGTGTAAATTCTAGTTCTGACTAGGAAAATCTAGGAGTCGCTAAGAGCTTTGAAAGAACTCGTTTTTACTAGTCAAAACACAAATTAACCGCAGATACTATATGACTTTGCATTTTGGGGTTTGGTTTTGAGACCCAATTGCAAAGGTTAAAATGATATAGATTTCTACCTGTGACAATATTAAAACTTGACTTTTAATATAATTATTTTAAAAAACAGCTTAGCATTACAATATGGTTAAGACATGCTTCACAAACACAACAACAATATTAATTGGATATTGAAGATACGTTAAAATGTATTTATTTTTTTCAAATTCAAAAAGAGGGGCAATATTGGGTTTGTTCACTATTTGATAAATGTTTCTAGACTTGTGTTCAAATATCATGATGTTATTTGTCTTCCAGATATTGATTTTCCTCTTAGTTGATTTCCAAGCCCTCCATAATTACGTGCAAATAATATCCAAGAAACAGTTTCTGGTGAATTATTAAATAGTTTTACATAGATTGCAATTTCAGATGAACCTTCTGAATTTAGTGAGTGTGTTTTTGGTTTGCATAAGAAATTATACTATTCATTCATATTCTACAATGCTCCAGATACCCACTACGTTACAAAGAAAGATAATGTTCCATTAACCAAATGTCCATACATATCATTATTTTGTGTAATTATTTCATCAATAGCATATGAGTCAGATGAACATGTTTAATTAATCTCCCCAGATCAGTTACGGAGCGTCTGACACGCGGCTCAGTGACAGAATGCTTTATCCATACTTCTTCCGCACAGTTCCAAATGATCGGGTGCGGTATGAAGCTATTTTAAAGCTTTTGAAATATTTTGATTGGAATTGGGTTGGAATAATCACATCTCGGGATGAAAGTGGAGAGAGGGAGTTGCGTGAGCTGAGCCGCGTGATCACCAGCCACGGGATCTGCATTGAATTTGTTGTTAAAATGTCTGACACAAAGATCAGAAGTGAGAAGGAAGACCTGGCCGATATTAATAAAAAGACCTCTCGGGTTCTAATAGCCTGCGGGACGTGTTCTGCACATTGTCTTTTTCTTTTTCAAAAATCAGTTTCAGTTTTACAATACATAACACTCATCATCAAAGATTCCTGGACGAATGTGCTACTTTTCAATCTAAACACAGTAATATCATTTAATGGCAGTTTGACTTTTGCTCCTCCTGTGAACTCAATATCCGGCATCGGGGCTTTCATCCACAGTGTCCATCCGTCCAGCCGCCCCACTGATCCGTTACTTGAGGATATTTGGCTAATGGAAATGGAATGCTTGTCACCAAACCAGAAAAAGAACAGATTATTTCAATATTTTTACCACTTTACTGCTAGAAATTGCTCAGGTGAAGAACTATTTCTAGATACCACTGACACCTTTCTGAATCCTGTGTACGATGCGGTCTATGCACTGGCTCATGCTTTGCACAGTACGCACACAATCATGGATAAAACATATCCTGAAGTTTACCCACTAAAATATGACTACACAAACAGGGTGAGTATTTAATATAGGTTATAAAGAACTTAAGTTTACAATCAGTGACACATTGTACTGTAGCTACAATGTAGTTACAATGTCCAATATTTAAATCCTTTAGCTTAAAGGATGTGTGAGGAGCATCATGAGGTTTCACTGTTAAATGTGGAAGACGCTCTACACAAGTTTTATGATTTTGCGGGACTGGTAGTCCCAAACCTTTGATCCTTGGCTTGTTTTCTGGTGGCCTGCCTTGCTCACAGTCAGACCTGAATGACACATGTATTAACCAAATTATGTCATTTTGCCCAGGTGCAATGATGTCTGATTGACAAGTAAGCCCGAATTGCTGGGAAGGTAATAGAAAAGTAAAGAAGATGTTCGTATGTCCAAAAGAGACATCACTGGACAGATCAAAGCTTGGCCTTTCCAATGGAGGATGTCATAAGGGCAGGGCTCAAAATTTCAATTCCCAAGCTACTAGCCAGACCTTAAGAGTTACTCGCCACTAGTTGCCCCACCTACCCTGCCCTGAACTCCGCCCCTAAACACGCCCTCTTAAATTATCTTATGAAATTACACTGTTAAGTTTTATTCAGAATAAAGCTACAGAAATAAATAACATTAATACCCAGGCATCAGATACATGTATACCCAGGCACCAAACACAGACAAGTAGTTTCATCAATTAAGTACAGACTCCTCTCCAACAGTTTTTAGGACCAAGTTAATTTGGAGTGTATGCATCCGACATATCAAGGGGAACTTATTACTCTCTATTCATTATTCATATGGCAGGTTATCAACAGAAGTTAGAAGACCCCAAAGTCAGGTTCCCTCCTTGGATGCTTAAACAGATAATCCCATTAATATTCATGTGCGATACTTCCATCCCCATTTCTTTTCTTTTTTGCTCCTTCCGTATCACCTCTTTCTATAAAATTGATTTATTTTGCATAAACTCAAACACCTACGCCACCATTTCACTAATTATGGACCCTCACAGGAGTTGTAGTAGCAGCGCTGGTTCTGGCGTCACTTCCGGCGCACTGACAGCTCGGCAGCTTTTTACTTTCACTTAGTTTACAACAGGGGTGGGGAACCTTTGTTCTGTCAAAGGCCCCGTTTAATTCATTTCTCCCTCTGATTATTTCATTTATTTTGCCCAATTCATTTCTCTCCCCATTTTATTAATTTCTCTCCCCATTTAATTAATTTTTCTCCCCATTTAATTAATTTCTGTCCCCAGCATTTAATTAATTTCTGTCCCCAGCATTGAATTTGTTTCTGTCCCCAGCATTGAATTTGTTTCTGTCCGCAGCATTTAATTCATTTCTGTCCCCAGCATTTATTTCATTTGTGTCCCCAGCATTTAATTCATTTCTATCCCCAGCATTGAATTTGTTTCTGTCCCCAGCATTTAATTAATTTGTGTCCCCAGCATTTATTTCATTTCTGTCCCCAGCATTTAATTAATTTCTGTCCCCAGCATTGAATTTGTTTCTGTCCCCAGCATTTAATTCATTTGTGTCCCCAGCATTTATTTCATTTCTGTCCCCAGCATTTAATTCATCTCTGTCCCCAGCATTGAATTCGTTTCTGTCCCCAGCATTTATTTCATTTCTTTCCCCAGAATTTATTTCATTCCTCTCCACACCTCCCCCTCCTTTTACCTGCCCTGCGAGTAGAATGAGGGGGCGGTGATGATCTCTGCTTCCCTCACTCACTGAGGCATGCCGGATTCAGGGACTGAGCACAAAAGAGATCCAGAGGGCAGTAGTAATGACTGGAGAGGGAATTGGAGTAAGGAGAGCAGAGGGAGAGGGAATTTGCACCCGCTCCCTTTGTGGCACTCAGGACTGATTGACTGATTGATTTCCTCAACCAATGGCCGGACATTCTCTATCCCTGGAATACGCACTGTAGCTGGCGTGCTCTCTATGGGAAAGGGAGAAGAGGCAACTGAGCAGTCAGCACGCCGGAAATGACTCGGGCCATGTCCAGCTGCTGCTGCGAAAGAAAAGCACGCTGACTGGTCCGAGCACCTCGGCCGGACTAAAAAAAAAAAAAAAAAGCTGCCGCCGCTGGGATACACAGAGCAGGCAGTACGATATAATTTATCGTGCTGCCTGCGTGTGAATTTCTAATCGCCCTCACTTGATTTCCACTCGCCAAATGCGAGTATGCGAGTGGAAATTTTGAGGGTTGATAAGGGTATACGTCACCCAATAGTTATATTTTAGCTATACGTATATAAAACATATTCACATCATTCAGAGCTAATAGTGGGTCTCAAGGGCAGATCAATAAAAATCAAAGCTGCCTAGAGAACCTCAAAACTTACATTTTAATAAAACACTGAACACATTTCAATATTTCATTTATAGTTTAGTAATTATTGTAGTAACACATCACAAACTATGGTGCAAAACTCTCTGCGGGTCAAAGGCTCCCAGCCCCGTGATGTCATCAAGTGACTGGCGCCTCTGTTGCATTCTGTGAGCGCAAGGGGAGCATGAAGAAGGACTGCGCTGGAGACCGCTGGAATAGCACGGATGCTGATATTTGTGAATGTAGGTAAGTATGGAATGTGAATGTAGGTAAGTATGGGAATGTAGGTGTCAGCCCCCCTCTCAATCAGTCATCCAAACCTGGGCCTTGGAGCTCCTGGCTCGGCTGAGCCTGGAGGCCCGGCCGAGGCGGGGCTCGCCTAGGCCTGGAGGCTGGGCATGTCCCTGGCTCAGCCAGCATCCAAGCTAAGACGAGTACCCACCTCGGCCAGGCCACCAGGCCCGGGTGGCTGATTTTTGGCCTATTTTTTTGGGTCGATTTTTACTTTCGTTAGATCCCTAGTTACAGTATCTGCTTTTTATTTAATTAGGGTTAAGCTACAGTTTCTTCTTGTTTTTTTATTAAGGTTTGTTTATTGTTTCTGCTTATTATATGATTAGGGTTAGGCTTACAGTTCCTAGTTCATTTATAAATAGGGTTGGGATACTGTTAGGGTTAAGGTCATTGTTAGGGCAAGGGCTAGAGTTTCTGCTTGATATTTGATTAGTATCTGGGTTATAGTATCTGCCTTATATTTATATAAGGTGAGGGTTGCAGTTTCTGCTTGTTTTTAGATCACGGCTACCATTTCTTTGAATTACTTTTAACATTCCAAATTAATCCGAATAGATATGATTATAATGGAAATTGGCCGACTATTTTCTGATCAGTTTCATCAATTCGGGATATATTTAATTTGGAGTATGATTCAGGTCTGATATTGCTAAATTGGAACTCAGATCAATCCAAATCATCCAATTGATGATAACTCGCCCAAAAATTGATGTAGACCGAACTGAATTGCAAATGTCTAATGTCAGCCCCTTTGTCTTTTACACATGGTTGGTCATTTCTTCTATGTGTTTATACTGGCCTGTTATTTAAACTCTCCACTGATTACGTTCCACTGACACTTATCATATGATTTTCTCTTTAAAGCTCCATCACTATGTAAGGAGAGTGCGACACACAGATTTGACAGGAAAAGAAGTTTTCTTTAACAAGCATGGAGAGGTTCCGGGTAAATATTATCTTCTCAACCTGAAGCTCACAGCCAATAAGGACAGTTATATGGTCATGAAACGCAACGTCGGTGCCTTTGACATGTCATTTCCTGAAGATCAGCAACTCATAGTCAATCAAGATAAAATAGCTTGGAAAAACAACAGAGTAAGAGATTATCAGAAATACTGACAATTGTTAATGGTCACTCGTATTGGTTACAATTTATTGTTATTATCTGTTGACCACATTCTGGAGGCGACTCCAAAGATATATCCAGAATGGCCAGGTACATATAGAGATTTACAATGCAGGTAATGCAGGCAAAGAAAACCATGAAAATGGAATACATAAAAAGAAAAAGAGTCATATAGTAGGAAGGAGGTAACCCTTTTGTCTAATCTCTTGTCCTGTCCCATATTACAGGGATTCCGGACCCAAGGAGCTGTATCTACACACATCCCCAAAATGCGTCACTAAGTTCATCTACTTAAAATGTCTATTTGCCTTTGTGTGCTAATTTTTTCTTAGTGGGTTATTCATGGAGAAAGGGGAATATCAAGAGAGGTAGTTAAAGCACAAAAGTCAGGTATGATACACAGTTATGGAGTAAAACAGGACAGAAAGGATAACCCACAGAATAGTCACTAAATAAGACAAGGTCAAGACACCGGAATATCAAACAGCAAGGGTAAAACTGAAAATATACCACACAGGAACAAGGAAGGAAAAAAACAGGGAAAACGAGAAACACAAATATATACAAAGAAAAACAACACTGAAAATAACCAAAACAAATGGCAAGAACAAGGCAAATGGAGGGACAAACAGACAAGGGAAACAGGGAACCAAAAATAAACTGAACTATGTAAACAAAGGGCAAATACCAGAGAGAAATACTGGTAGCAGGACCGAAATAACAGACAGCAGGTAAACCCTTATGATAGAGCACTACTGGATGGGAGTGACTGCCTTATAAAGGGAGAAGGCCAGTGCTCTTTGGTCAGGTGGTTAAGGACTTGGCAGGCTGCAGGAAAATTCTGTAGCGGAAGGTGAAGAGGGGTGGACCAGACAGGGGTATGATGTGCTCACCTATAAGGCTAAGGTCTGGAATTAAGACAGCGCCAAAATAAAAAAAAATCTGTGTTTCACAAACGGGAAATGTAAACAGCGGCAAAAGTTTCATTGTTGAAGCTTCTTCTGCTGATGCTTGAGTTCCAATTTTTCAAATGCCAAAGGTTGTCACAGTGGTAGCAAGAACTATAATCACTGTTGATTGGAACAATGGAAAACACGACAGCATCCAGGGTAACCATCTTAGAGCACTACTCCCTTCTTTGCGCTAAAATGGGGATGCTAATGGGGAAAATCTGCACTGGCAGATTTTCCTGTAATGTTCCCATTTTAGTGCGATATTTCGGGGCAGGTGCTACCTTGGGACTTTGCCCCGGAATGCATCTCTAATGGCTGGGATACGCATGGTAGCGCTTCAGTACCCCCGCGAGTATCACCTCCTGGAGTCCATAGGACTCCATGGAGGTTTGTGCAGAACAGCGGCGTGATCGCGCTGGGAGATCGCGCAGCACAGCAGAGTGATAGTGGTGGGAGATCATGCAGCACAGCGGAGTAATCGTGGAGGGAGACTGGAAACTATTTCTCACTCTGTTTCACTCTGCTAGTGGTCCGGAAGAAGTGGCAGAACATGCCACCCTTCTTGTTGTGGGATGAGAGATGAGTGGCGGATTTGTTGGGGGAGAGTTAGGGGATGCTAAATGATTTTTCAATGGGCGGAATCAGTTAGCACCAGGTTTTAGGTGTCACTAAAATTTTGGCTTGAGCATCCCTGCGGTAATTAGGGCTGGCACTTTGTAATACCTTACTTATCAAAATGCTAATCAATAAATGTGATCTCCATGAAAACAGATGCAGGTGCAGGGCTGGACTTATAATCAGGCAAAGTAACCATTATTTTTTTTGTATTTAAAATTTTTATTTTGTAAATAAGTCAGCATAGAATCAAACATAAGAAAGCAAGGGCCACGCAGGGCCATCCAAAGCAGAAGTATCACGTGTGAAAAATAATAAACATCCCCTATAGGGGGGGTCTCAGCATATAATAGAATCAAGAGGGGGAGGGAAGGGGGGTAGCGGGTGGAGAAAAAACAGACAAGCATAAGGTGAGGGCCTCGTAGGGCCTCACATAGTCATCTGTAATAACTTCGACTAAAGAAAAATAACAAATAAGCATAAACAATGAAATTAGGGGCGTTTTCAGAAAAAGATTGCAAAAAGAAAAGATGGGGGGAATATAAAAGGATGGCAATGGCCAAAATTGTGCCTGCCCTGGCGGATACCCATGCGGCTTAAACAACCACGAGGGGGGCCACGGGGGAAAATGGCACTGAGGCCCGGGCATTCGGTGGCATAGCCGGGCACCAGGCCACGTCTGCACCTCCCGAATTATCCCGTATAGCCACAAGAAACACAAAAGAAGAAAATAGAGGAGAAAAAAAAAAAAAAAAAAACGCATAATACGGCAATGATACAATGTCGGCAACCATTGAACTCAGCTGTTAATCAGGAAGAATATAAAGTCTGCATGTACTCTGTGGAAAGCCGTATTAAAAAAAAAAAAAAAAAAAAAAAAAAAAACATAAAACATGTAAGACACGTAAACAGAAGGGGGGGGGGTTCATGTTGGAAAACAGCAATATATCTAAATGCGGGGGAAAGGGACAAAAATTGGGAGAATGTCCCCAGCCAGGGAATATCAAAGAAGAGTCGTCTGAATCTGCGAAAAACAGCAGAGGGTCCATAGCCGGAATCAAAAAAGGGGGTGATGTAGAGAAATGCAAAAAAATTGCTGTCAACCTGTGTCCCGGAACGGTAACGGAGCCAGAACAGGCAGAGCGAAGCCGAATAGGCCAGGCCATGTGGCAAGAAGCAGGGCTGATATTGCGAAAAATCCCCCGCCGACCCCGCAACACCAGACTTCAGCATCGCAGAGGAGGACCGTAGCTGGTGTCGCAGCGAGGAACGGCAAGAGGGACCGAGACAGCGACTTCCTCCCATCAGCAAGCGACAAGTAGCGGTCGTACGGTCCCAAAGTCGCAGTCGTTTTACGGGTGTCCAAAGCCATCACCGGGCACTGTTCCGCAGCGGTAGTGGGTGCTTCAGCCTCCGCGGGGTCCTCACGAACAAGCATGCTGCAGGCAGCCGAACGGTTAGGTCCCGCAGGGTCATCTGGCGGCGACATCACGCCCAGCGGTCGAGCAGCCACCTCCAGGGCCATCTCTCCCCGACAGCTCCTCAGCGCCGACAGCATCCGCCGACAGACTCCTCTAGTAAGCAGGCCATCTTCATCCTCCCCCGACAGGATAATCAAGCAGGCGTCCAGGCCTGAAACCACAGCCCCGTCACCTCCAGAAGGGGGGAGGGATCCATCCTCCCACCACCTCGCAGGTCCGTCCGCCGCACCCGGGGGACATCCGTCTGGTTTGACTGGGAGACGTGGGCCCACCATCTCCTCAGCCCCCAGCAGTATCTGGGTCGGGGCAGACAAACCAGCAAGGCCGGTGAACATTCGGCGCCAGGAAGAAGGCCGCAAGATGGCCGCCGGCGTCTCTCACCAGCCAGGGTCAGTAGCCAGAAGCAGAGTCTCTGGTCCGGAGGGGAGGCTAAACGGGCTCCGGACAGGTCAGTACCGGTGGCCAGCCGCACAGGAACCCCTAAACACAAAAATCAGAGCAGGAGAGTCAGCTGGGGGTCCCCAAACAGGGAGGACATGCGGAGCTCCACAGAAACACGTCCATTCCTGCCTGCAGCCGGCCACGCCCCCCAAGTAACCATTATTTATACAAATTTTTTGTTGTTGTACAGAGAAAGGCACTCTCTGTGGTGGACACATTTCTCTATAATATTTAAAAGTAAAGTGTAAAACAAAACAAAGTAAAAGCTGTGTTTCGTTGGTGCAAGAAGTGTGAACTTTGGTAGTAACTGTGTGCTGCCCACAATGTGTCTGAGCGCTCTCATCTTTTCAGTATTTCAATGTGCTTTGTGTAATTAAACATTATTACTAGGGATGAGCCGAACACCACCCGAGTTCGGTTCGGGCCCGAACCCGAACTTCCCATATGTTCGGGTCCGAACCCGAACTCGAACTCCATGCAAGTCAATGGGGCTGAAAATTCGGTATTTAGAGTGCCCTCCAAGAGGGCATATATGCTAGATATTTGCCATAAAAGGTGTATGGGGGTCCGGGTAGTGCCCTGGGGGACAGGAAACAAGGACAAAAAGTTAAAAAAAAAAAACGTTTTTAAAGGGACAGTGAGTTTTCCATGAAATACGGGTTAAAAATAAAAACCAAAAATTCATTCAAATATCGTGCCTAGGAGGTCCCATAACCTGCCCGTGAAGTGGCGGATTTCTAGGATGTATAGAAACACTTAAAGACAAAAAAAATTACGTTTCAAATGACGGTAAATGCTTTTTCTTTAATCTATCCATAAACAACTGCTTGGGGCGGCAGTCTGTATGAAAAGAGACATTTTCGTACACGCAGAAAAAGTTTATTGATTTTTTTGGCTAAATTATTGTGAAACTTATGCAGGCTTTGGATGAAAGTAACAATAGATGCTTCAAAATTGGTCCTTTAGCATCCCCAACAGTGCCGTCACACCGTAACCCCTCTGAGAATATGAATCTGATACAGGTGTCAGTGGCAGTGCACCCAAATATTGTGCTTTTGGTGCCAGGCCTGCAAGTAACCCCTCTGTGGTATTGTGGAAGAATGCAGGGGTGAACCTTGCGGTCCTATATTAAAAATATATGATTCTGGTCAAGGCGTCAGTGCACCCAGATATTCTGCCTTTGGTGCAAGACTGCCAGGCCAGCAAGTATCATCATACAGTAACCCCTCTGTGGTATTGTGGAAGAATGCAGGGGTGGACCTTGCGGTCCTATATTAAAAATATATGATTCTGGTCAAGGCGTCAGTGCACCCAGATATTCTGCCTTTGGTGCCAGGCCAGTAAGTGTCATCATACAGTAACCCCTCTGTGGTATTATGGAAGAATGCAGGGGTGAACCTTGCGGTCCTATATTGAAAAGTTTTTTATCTGGTAATGGGCGTCAGTGCACCCAGATATTGTGCCTTTGGTGCCAGGCCAGCAAGTGTCATCATACAGTAACCCCTCTGTGGTATTGTGGAAGAATGCAGGGGTGGACCATGTGGTCCTATATTGAAAAGATATGATTCTGGTCAAGGCGTCAGTGCACCCAGATATTCTGCTTTTGGTGCAAGACTGCCAGGCCAGCAAGTATCATCATACAGTAACCCCTCTGTAGTATTGTGGAAGAATGCAGGGGTGAACCTTGCGGTCCTATATTGAAAAGTTTTTTATCTAGTAATGGGCGTCAGTGCACCCAGATATTGTGCCTTTGGTGCCAGGCCAGCAAGTGTCATCATACAGTAACCCCTCTGTGGTATTGTGGAAGAATGCAGGGGTGAACCTTGCGGTCCTATATTGAAAAGTTTTTTAACTGGTAATGGGCGTCAGTGCACCCAGATATTGTGCCTTTGGTGCCAGGCCAGCAAGTGTCATCATACAGTAACCCCTCTGTGGTATTGTGGAAGAATGCAGGGGTGGACCATGTGGTCCTATATTAAAAAGATATGATTCTGGTCAAGGCGTCAGTGCACCCAGATATTGTGCTTTTGGTGCCAGGCCTGCAAGTGCCATCATAATACAGTAACCCCTCTGTGGTATTGTGGAAGAGTGCAGGGTTGGACCCTGCGGTTCAAAAAATTAAAATGATATAAATCTGGCACAGGCGTCAGTGCAGCCAAATATTGTGCCTTTCATGGCAGCAAGTGCCTTCACACCGTAACCCTTTTGTGGTATTGTGGAAGAGTTCAGTGCTGGAGGTTTTGTGAATGCAGAAGAGGACATCCCCGATCTATTCCATTACTTCAGCATCAGGGGATTGATAGCTGCTGATCCAGGACTGATTCATTTTTATAAATGTCAGCCAGTCTACAGAGTCGGTGGACAGACGCACTCTTTTGTCTGTGACAAAACCTCCAGCGGCACTGAACGTCCTATCAGAAAGCACGCTAGATGAAGGGCAACCTAGTAGCTGCATAGCATATTGGCTAAGTTCTGGCCAGTGATCCAATCTCAACACCCAGTAAGCCAGTGGATCATCTGCTGGAAAGGTATCCAGATCTGCCCTTTCCCCTAGGTAGTCCTGCACCATATGGTGAAGACGCTGGCAATAGGTGCCTACATTTGACGTCCCTGGGCGTCGAGGACAATTTTTTTTAAAAATGCATCAATCAAGCGGCCCTGGCCTTCACCACTATTCCTCTGATCATCCGCAGCCTCAGAAGCACGTGTGTCAGCACTTGGTAATCTACCAGTGCCTGGAAAGGTGTTACACAAGTGTCGCTTTGGAGCATCCTCAAGTTTTTTCATCCTGTGCTCCCTGTGTGCGGGCAGGATGAGCTCTGCAACTTTACCCTTGTATCGTGGATCAAGAAGGGTTGTCAACCAGTAATGATCCCTCTCCTTGATAGCACGAATCCTGGGGTCCTTTAGCAGGCTTTGCATCATTAGGGAGCCCATGCAGCGTAGGTTGGAGGTGGCATTAGCTTCCGAGTCTTCCTGGTCAATGAGGATGACCGTATCATGCACTTCCTCCTCCCAGCCACGCACTAGCCCTTGTGTTTCTGGGCACACGAAACCCTCCCTTGAGGAATCCCCACCTTCAATGCCCCCACTACTTAAATATTCTGCCTCCTCCTCCTCCTGTCTGATCTGAGTAGGACCCGCTGGAATGCTGTCTGCGGAAAGACTGGGGCCTTGAGAGCTAGGGAAGGCCTCCTCTTCCTCCCGCTGCTCTGCCTCTAGAGCCACATCTATAATTCCCCGCAGAGTGTGCTCCAGCAGGAACACTAAAGGAATTGTGTCACTGATGCATGCACTGTCCCTGCTCACCATCCTCGTTGCCTCCTCAAATGGTGACAGTACAGTGCATGCATCCTTGATCATCAGCCACTGCGGGGGGAACCAAGTTGACCTGAAGCTGTCCTTGTGCCATACTCACACAGGTACTCGTTGATGGCCCTCTGCTGCTTGTGCAGATGCTGCAGCATTGCTAATGTCGAGTTCCACCTGGTGGGCATGTCACAGATCAGACGGTTTGAGGGAAAGTGGAATTCTCTTTGAATTTCTGCCAGGCGAACGCTTGCTGGGAATGACCGTCTGAAGTGGCTGCAGACTTTTTTGGCCTGGATGAGAAGCTCTGGCAGCCCTGGGTACTTGGTTAGGAAACGCTGTACCACTAGATTTAGGACGTGTGCTAGGCATGGTACATGCGTGAATTTACCCTTGCGTAGAGCGGAGAGAAGGTTGCTGCCATTATCGCAGACGATCATTCCCAGCTGAAGCTGGCGTGGTGTTAACCATCTCTGCACCTGCCCCTGCAGAGCTGACAGAATTTCTGGCCCGGTGTGGCTCCTGTCCCCTAAACAAACCAGCTCAAGCACAGTATGGCATCTTTTTGCTTGAGCCATTGCGTAGACCCTGTCAGGCGTCGGTTTTACTGCCACTTCACCAGAGACAGAGAAAGAGGAGGCGGAGGAGGAGGAAGAGGGAGAGGTGGTGGTGGTGGAGCAGACCTCATACAAGCAGCTTTCTGGAGGCATGGTGGATGAACAAGCTCCAGCACAGAGCGCCGTCTTGGATCCCTCCCAGCTGCAATCAGAGTTACCCAGTGTGCCGTGAAGGAAATGTAACAACCCTGTCCATGCTTGCTGGACCACGTGTCTAAAGTCACATGCACCTTGTTGCTGACTGCCTTTCCCAATGACTGGATAACATTGTATTCCACGTGCTGGTATAGTGCTGGAATGGCCTTGTGTGAAAAGTAATGGCGTTTTGGAACCTGCCACTGTGGTACAGCACATTCAGCAAAATCACGGAAGGGAGCAGAGTCCACCAGCTGGAAAGGCAGCAGCTGCAATGCGAGTAATTTTGCTAAGCTGGCATTTAGATGCTGTGCTTGGGGATGGTTGGGACTATATTTTTTCTTATGCTGCAGCAGCTGTGGCAACGTAATCTGACTGCGTAAATCTTCAGCTGCTGGGATGATGTCACATTGTGAGGAAGGACCTGGTACATCCATTACTGTAGCTTCATCCCTGTCGGTGGAGGTTGGAGGCAATGACATGGCAGGACATACAGTGGGGGTAGAGACAGATGAGGAGGAGGAGGACCTACACAAAGTTTTGCACCAATGGGATGTGTGGCAGTTGTTCATATGTCGCCTCAAGCACGTGGTACCCAAGTGTCCGGTATCTTTCCCACGCTTAAGCCTCATCTGACATAGATTACAAACATAGAAACATAGAAACATAGAAAAATGTCGGCAGATAAGAACCTTTCGGCCCATCTAGTCTGTCCAATTACATGGATACTTTACCTGGATTTATCTTTTGTTTAGGATAGCCTTATGCCTATCCCATGCCTGCTTAAATTCAATTACTGTTTTGGCCTCTACCACTTCAACTGGAAGACTGTTCCATGTATCCACCACCCTCTCAGTAAAATAATGCTTCCGGATGTTACTTTTAAACCTTTGCCCCTCTAATCTAAGACTCTTGTTTTGCTACTTTGTTTCCTTTTAAATATACTCCCTTCCTCTACCTTGTGGATTCCCTTTACGTATTTAAATGTTTCTATCATATCTCCTCTGTCTCGTCTTTTTTCCAAGCTGTACATGTTAAGATCATTAAGCCTTTCCTGGTAACTTTTCTCCTTCAAGCCGTACACCATTTTAGTAGCCCTTCTCTGAACTCTCTCTAAGATGTCTATATCCTTCTGGAGATACGGTCTCCAGTACTGCACACAAGTACTCCAAGTGAGGTCTCACCAGTGCTCTGTACAGTGGCATGAGCACTTCCCTTTTCCTACTGCTAATACCTCTCCCTACACAACCAAGCATTCTGCTAGCATTTCCTGCTGCTCTATTACATTGACTACTTACCCTTAGATCCTCTGAAATAATAACCCCTAAATCCCTTTCCTCAGATGTTGAGGATAGGACTGTATCAAATATTCTATATTCAGCCCTTGGGTTTTTACGTCCCAGGTGCATTATCTTGCACTTATCCACGTTAAAACTCAATTGCCACGGTTCCGACCATTTTTTTAGTTTACCTAAATCATTTGTCATTTGGCTGATCCCTCCAGGAACGTCAACCCTGTTACAAATCTTTGTGTCATCAGCAAAAAGACATACTTTTCCATTAATACCTTCTGCAATATCACTAATAAAAATATTAAATAGAATGGGTCCAAGTACTGACCCCTGAGGTACCCCACTGGTAACAAGACCTTGCGCCGAATAAACTCCATTTACCACAACCCTCTGTTGCCTGTCACTCAGCCACTGCCTAATCCATTCAACAATATTGGAATCCAAGCTCAAAAATTGCAATTTATTGATAAGCCTTCTATGCGGTACAGTATCAAAAGCCTTACTGAAATCTAAATAAGCAATGTCTACTGCACCACCTGTGTCTATTATTTTTGTTACCCAATCAAAAAAATCAATAAGATTAGTTTGGCATGATCTCCCTGAGGTAAACCCATGTTGTTTCTGATCCTGTAATCTATGTGTTTTTAGATGGTCAACAATCCTTTCCTTTAACATGGTTTCCATTAATCCATTAAATAGCAACCCTGCGCTCTACTGCACATTTCTTAAAGAACTCCCAGACAACAGAGTTCCTGCATGTGTTCTTTGAGACAACAGCGCTCTGCACCGGAGCAGCTCTGACATGTGATGCCTTGGACTGGCTAGTGCTACGGTTGGTCACAGAGGATGTTGTGCCTCGTGTTTGCTGTGCCTCCTCCTCTCCCTCACTTAATTCCTCTGTTCGATCAGGCACCCAGGTGGAGTCAGTGACCCCATCATCATTGTCATCATCACCCCCTATCTCCTCGTCACTGGAGTCAACTTGACAGTATGCTGCAGCTGCTGGGGCAACATGAGTGACAGTTATTTGTGTGTCATCACTGGCACCCCCTTCCTCTAGGTTGATTATACTCCCTTCCTCAACCTCAGAGATTGAATCAGAGCACTGTACTTTCTGCGCATCCTCAAGCAGCATGTCACTGTCATTGTAGTCAAACAATTCAGCTGACTCCTCCGTGTGTGATAGCGAGGCTACGGCAGGAGTAGCTGTGGACATGGAGGCTGCATTAGATGCTTTGGCAGCTGAGGTGGACTGTAAAGCACTAGAAGCCTGACTGGCAGAGGACTCGGAGGATGAGGATGGCCTGGTTAGCCAATCCACCAAGTCCTCTGTATGTTGCTGCTGCTTTAAGACGGCCAGCACCAGTTAGAAAGGACAAGCGTGCCCCTGCAGAGGATGCACCACGTCCACCACGACCAGAGGCACAGCCTCCCGACACAGGGGCTGCTTGCCCTCTTATCTGTATCTGGGAGCGTCTGCCTGTCCTTTTTGTTCTTTCAGACATGGTGAGTGATATATAGATTAATATATACAGAACTCTGATTCAACTCTGGTATAAAGATTAAAGATTTAAAGAACTCTGGTATAACTCAGTGAGACACCCTGATAGCTGGCAGCCAGTGACAAGACACAGATTACAAGTCTCAGACACCTCCTATAAATCAGTGAGACCCCTTGATGGGTAGCAGTGAAACCTCCTATAAATCAGTGAAACCCCTTGATGGGTGGCAGCCAGTGAGAACACACGGATTATAACAATTCCCAAATGTTTTGTAGAAATTATTGACCCCCAAAATACTGCGTGGTATTGGCTGTGTGACAAGAGACAGATCACCTCAATTCACAAATGTTTTAAAGAAATTAGTGAGCCCCAAAATACTGCGTGGTACTGGCTGTGTGACAAGACACAGATCACCTCAATTCTCAAATGTTTTGTAGAAATTAGTGACCCCCAAAATACTGCGTGGTACTGGCTGTGTGACAAGAGACAGATCACCTCAATTTCCAAATGTTTTGTAGAAATTAGTGAGCCCCAAAATACTGCGTGGTACTGGCTGTGTGACAAGAAACAGGTCACCTCAATTCACAAATGTTTTAAAGAAATTAGTAAACCCCAAAATACTGTGTGGTACTGGCTGTGTGACAAGACACAGATCACCTCAATTCACAAATGTTTTAAAGAAATTTATAACCCCCAAAAAGACTTGCTGGCACAGTGACAAGACACAGAAGATCACCTCAATTCACAAATGTTTTAAAGAAATTAGTGAGCCCCAAAATACTGCGTGGTACTGGCTGTGTGACAAGATACAGATCACCTCAATTCTCAAATGTTTTGTAGAAATTAGTGACACCCAAAATACTGCGTGGTACTGGCTGTGTGACAAGAGACAGATCACCTCAATTCACAAATGTTTTAAAGAAATTAGTGAGCCCCAAAATACTGCGTGGTACTGGCTGTGTGACAAGACACAGATCACCTCAATTCACAAAATGTTTTAAAGAAATTAGTGACCCCCAAAATACTGCGTGGTACTGGCTGTGTGACAAGAGACAGATCACCTCAATTCACAAATGTTTTAAAGAAATTTGTAACCCCCAAAATACTGCGTGGTACTGGCTGTGTGACAAGAGACAGATCACCTCAATTCACAAATGTTTTAAAGAAATTTGTAACCCCCAAAAAGACTTGCTGGCACAGTGACAAGACACAGAAGATCACCTCAATTCACAAATGTTTTAAAGAAATTTGTAACCCCCAAAAAAACTTGCTGGCACAGTGACAAGACACACATCACCTAAATTCCCTGATATTTGGTAGAAATGAGAGTGTTGTGAATAATCAATATTTCTGTATTTCAGATTCCTCAAGCTCGCTGTACTGACAAATGCCCTACTGGATCCAGAAAATCCCACAGTGAAGGACATCACTCCTGCTGCTACAACTGTGTCCTGTGTTCAGTGGGAGAAATATCTGTTTTGAGAGGTTTGGTTGTGTATTTATAATAACCTTGAAAAGAAAGATTGTGTTGAATAAGACATAAATGCAAGATCTGCATGCATTGGTTTATCTTATAGAGAAATATCACTGGGATAAAAGGTTTTGGACTCTAGATGGCATCCTTTATCTGGTACAATGTCACACGTGGTCTGCATTATCAGCATTCAGACAGAAATGGACTTTGTGTTAGATCCAGTAAAATGTGATAAAGATAAATAATAAAAATGGTCAGATCTCCTGCTTATGGGGATTTCTATTGATCATAATGGGATTATTAGCAATGCAGCTTCCAAAAAATACCAATAGAATATAAAAATAATATCTTTATGTGCCTGCGTAATGCCTGTGTGTGGAACACCTTTTATCTTTAATGTACAGGGATTTTCAGTGATTGTAACCCCCTGAATCTTACAGCTCTCCCTGTATTCTACCCTCTCACTGGCTGCTAAAATGCAGCAATTGAGCGTTTTGTTTCAGTGAGTCTGCTCCTTGTAGCTTCTTTACAGTAATACAGGGTGACAAAAGTGAGAATTTTATTTCTCTCTTGGGGCTCACAAGCCTTACATTAGAAAAGCATGGACATTCGGTTTTATAAGTTAGTTGTATATCTTTGTATTACAATGCAAAATCCAGTTTACACTTTTAGTTTGGGTTATGATTTGGGTTACTTTTAGGGTTTGGCTTAAACCTAAGTACCTAACTCTAACCCTAAAACTTATCTGAAAGGTATTTGGCTATGTTGCAATGAAAAAAAGATGCAGTACATATAAAAAGTAGGGAACATATTTCAATTCATTCAAAAAACAGAACAAGACCCCACAGTACAAAATGTCACTGTGTCAAATAAAACCCTGATATAGGGCAATATCTAGAAAGAGACTGAATAAGCAGAAAAACAATCATAACATAATTACGTCTCAAAATTCAATAGCTGGGATAGTCCAATTCTAAAGCAAATAAAATGTAATTATAAATATATATATATAAATCACGAGTATAGCAGTCTGTAGTGATAGCTTTTTTATTGGACTAACGTTACATTTAAAAGACAAGCTTTCAAGAGTGTTCCTCACTATATATATATGTATACTGTCAGTGTCCTGTGGTGCCCATTATGCCATACTAGTAAACATAAATGGCCGTGGAGAGAGGCTGTGGAGACACAGGTTCGATCCCTGCTAGAGCACCTCTCCAGTAAGTGTCCTTGGGCAAGACACCTAACGGTACATACTCGCCACCCAGGACATACTTGAAAATGAGAGAAATCTCAAAGTATCCTTATCGTTAAAGCTAGGTTGCGTGAGTTTAGCACAAGCCCCCATATTACATTCCAAACACTAAACCCGTTTATCATTCATTCCTGCATCAGCAATTGCGCTAGCTTGTGTGAGCTTACTGTACTTTCCGCACCCTATACCAACATGGGGAGTGCAATCAGAAATTATCGGTAGGATAATTAAGATATTACAAAGTCTTAGCTCTAATTACCCCATCGATGAGATAATGAATATTTTACCATCGTCTTGAAGCTGGCGCTAACTGATTCCGCTTCTGCAGAATCAGTCAGCGCCCAGCTGAAAATCCCAAAAAAATCAGATACTCACCTCTCATCCTGCGGTGAGAATGTTTGCCCGATCCACAGCTTCTGGGAACAGAGTGAGCTTGAGGTCAAAAAGTCCCCATTATCCTACAGCGATCACTTCGAAAGTGTGATCACGCAGGTCTCGAGGCCCGGCAGCACAACCCTCTATGGAGCCCAATGGACTCCAGGAGGTGATACTCCCGGTGGCGCAGAACTGCTGCCGTGAATATTCCTGCGGGTAGCACTGGGTTCCAGGGCAGGATGCTGAATTAGCACCTGCCCTGGAATATGGTGTTAAAATGGGGACGCTACTGGGAAACCGGCAGGCACAGGTTTTCCCCATTAGCAATCCCATTTTAGCGCCAGGAATGCAATAAAGCCCAAAGTATGTAAAAAAAAAATCAAAAAGATATAAAAGAAAATGAAAAACTGTCCTCTGTAAAGAGCTTAGATTTTCTTGCACTTGAACAAGAACCTCCACTTTAGATAGTCCACAGTCACTGGGAGTAGCCTATGTGCAGTATACAGTTCATCAACTTATGATGTAGTATAGCCCTCTCCTCCTGTTCAACTTACCATGAAATTAAACACAAGAGACAGGCCTCATAGAGTAGCAGGTTAGATATCCACACAATGATTGAGAGAAGATATACTCACCTGCTCCTAACCCATATGAGGAGGACCTTCCTTTGGTATCTGCGCTTGTTACGCTCCTTTGGCATTGTCCAGCCCTTCCTCTCCAGATATGCGTTGTTGGAAACGATCCCCGACAATGCAAATCTGGAGAGCACATTGTTCAAGGGCAAGTAAAGAGAATATTCACTAGCCCCTGAATAGTCCCCAAATTGTACCTTCTGGAGCAATTTCAGTCCAATTTATCTATTCACTAAGCTGTTAAACTGTCAATACTAGCGAATTGACAGCAATATACGGTGCAATTCGTCGCAGTTCGCCACAAATAGGCGGCGTTCGGCGGCACCAAAATTGTCCCACAGAAGACCATTGTGTTTTCTTTTCACAGAATACCAAACTGCACTAAAATTCCAGTGAAATGGCCTGATTTTCGGTGTTTCAGTTAAACAGGTGAATCCCACACGTTTCAATGTAAAAACATAATATGTTTTTTTTTTTAAATTTAAAGACCGCTTATTCATTTCATTTTCAGCAAAACCCTTTTTATTTTTTAAAAGACTTTTGTATATATTGTATTTTTAGTCGGCATTTTTGGTTTTCTAAAAGACTTTTTATTTTTTAAAAGACTTTTTGTACTTTGTAAAAAGACCTTTTTATTATTTTTTTAAAGGACCTTTTTATTATTTGGATACATTTTTACTGATATATACAGTTGTGTTCAAAATTATTCAACCCCCACTGAAATTGAGTGTTTTGGCCAGTTTGACATTGATTTTGATCATTCAGTCATCTTGCTTACAATTAAATCAAAGAGGCACGTGTAGGTCAGACAAATATAACATAACATTTATAATGAAATAACCACAAATGTCTTTTCTGTGCTCACATCATTATCAGTTTTATTCAACCCCCAAGTGACATTCGATCTTAGTACTTAGTACAACATCCTTTTACAGTTATAACAGCTTTTAAACGTGAAGCATAGCTTGACACAAGTGTCTTGCAGCGATCTACGGGTATCTTCGCCCATTCGTCATGGGCAAAAGCCTCCAGTTCAGTCACATTCTTAGGCTTGCGCACTGCAACTGCTTTCTTTAAGTCCCACCAGAGGTTCTCAATCGGATTTAAGTCAGGTGACTGCGATGGCCACTCCAAAATGTTCCAGCCTTTAATCTGCAACCATGCTCTAGTGGACTTGGAGGTATGCTTGGGATCATTGTCCTGTTGAAAGGTCCAACGTCTCCCAAGCCTCAGATTTGTGACGGACTGCATCACATTGTCATCCAATATCTCCTGTACTGAAGAGAATTCATGGTACCTTGCACACGCTGAAGCTTCCCTGTACCTGCAGAAGCAAAACAGCCCCAAAGCATGATTGACCCCCCGTCATGCTTCACAGTAGGCAAGGTGTTCTTTTCTTAATAGGCCTTGTTCTTCCTCCTCCAAACATAGCGTTGATCCATGGGCCCAAACAGTTCTAATTTTGTTTCATCAGTCCACAGAACACTATCCCAAAACTTCTGTGGTTTGTCCACATGACTTTTGGCATACTGCAGTCGACTCTTCTTATTCTTTGGAGACAGCAAGGGGGTGCGCCTGGGAGTTTTGGCATGGAGGCCTTCATTACGCAGTGTGTGCCGTATTGTCTGAGCTGAAACTTCAGTACCCACATCTGACAAATCTTTTCTCAGTTCCTCAGCAGTCACACGGGGACTTTTCTCCACTCTACGCTTCAGTTAGCGCACAGCAGTCGAAGTCAGCATCTTCTTTCTGCCACGACCAGGTAGCGTTTCAACAGTGCCCTTTGCCTTGAATTTGCGAATGATGCTTCCTATGGTCTCTCTTGGTATGTTTAACATCTTTGCAATCTTCTTATAGCCATTGCCCTTCCTGTGAAGAGTAATCACCTCTTCTCTTGTCTTCCTGGACCATTCTCTTGACTTCACCATGTTTGTAACCACACCAGTAAATGTCTAGAAGGAGCTGAGTATCACAGTCATTTTAAAGCTGCCTAATTGGTGCTTATTATGCTTTATTGCTGCTCCGTGACATCCACAGGTGTTTTCAATACCTGATTGAAAACACTTGAATGAACCTCTGTTCTTCAGAGTGGTAGTCTTTAAGGGGTTGAATAATTGTGTCAATGAAGAATTCACAAAAGAAACATTTACTACTGTATTACAAAACCAATTGATGTCATTTTAGTTGCATATGGTTCTTTAAAAAGTCCTTGTAGGATTTCATTCTGAATACAATTACAAATGTACACTAAATTCCCTAAAACCCTTTACAGCATTGGGGGTTGAATAGTTTTGAACACAACTGTATACTCCTATTAGGAGAATAGGAGGCTTCTTTTTTTGTTTTTTTGCAGTTTGGTGTAATTTGCCAATGCCAATTCAGCACAATTTGTAGGTTATCTGCGAAATTTGGCAGTTTTCCCAGACTTCCAATAACTGCTTTGGCGACTCCAGTCTTCGCAAAATACAGTGACCATTCGCTAATCATTGTATTTTCGGCGAAATGGAATCCCCAAAATTGCATACAAATTCAGTACTTTGTGAATAGACTCTTAAAGCTAAACTCTTTACAAAGGATGCTTTTTCATTCTCTTTTATCACCTTTCCATACATTTTTTACATATTTTATGTTTACTAGAGTGGCATAGTGGGAGACACAGGACTCTATCTGTTTTTTTCAATTGGTATTTCGTGGAGTGTGTAGGGTTTTTCATCACACCAACCCATGCAAAGGCTGCTATTTATTATTCTGCACTATTTATGTAGTAAAAATATAGGGCTTTTGCACTTTTATAAGGTGGATACACTCTCTGGTTACATCTCAATCCATTACTCTTACGAAGCATTTTTTCTATGTGCGGCCATAATGTGTCGACTTAATGATAGTAAACCTTCTCAGGCTGTGTCCCCGAAGGCTCCCTGAAAGCTTTTTCCTTTTATATGTCTAATCTCATTTTGAGGGCTTGCGTTGTGTTGGATGCCAGTCACTGACCATTACCCTACATTTTGACTCTAGGATATGTATTCTTATTGTGTCTGCTATCATCATATTGAAAATGCAGACCCTAGTGCTTTATTAAATGGCTTGTGATACTTTTACATTTTTTTCATGAACACCTCTAACTTGTTACATGTAGTCTGTCAGGTAAGTGTATATCTTTATGGACCCACCAATAACATATAGTTTCTGCTGTTATTTCTTCATTACAGACAGTGACAACTGCCACAAGTGTCCCGATAATGAATGGCCAAACATCACAAAAACAGAGTGTATTCCCAAATCATATGATTTTCTGTCCTATGAGGAGGAAATTATTGGTCCAGTCTTTTGTTCCCTCTCCATATTATTTACATTGTTAACTATACATATCCTGGGTCTCCTCACTCTATTTCGTGACACCCCTATTGTCAGAGCTAATAACCGAACCCTCAGCTTCGTCCTCCTGGCCTCCATCATGCTGAGCTTCCTCTGTGTGTTCCTGTTCCTTGGCCGTCCTGTGGATATAACCTGCATGCTGCGGCAGACCTCTTTTGCAATCATCTTCTCCATTGCTGTGTCCTCTGTGTTGGCCAAGACGATCATGGTCTGCGTCGCGTTCAAAGCCACTAAACCGGGGAGCTCCTGGGGAAGGTGGGTGGGTGTCAAATTATCCAATTCTGTAGTCGTCACGTGCTCCTCTGTCCCAGTTATGATGAATGTCATCTGGCTGTCAGTTTCTCCTCCTTTCCAGGAGTTTGACATGCACTCTTATGCGGGAAAGATCATCATCCAGTGTAATGAAGGCTCAGTCACTGCCTTTTATTCTGTATTGGGTTACATGGGGATTCTGGCCACTATGAGTTTTGTTCTGGCTTTCATGGTGAGGACATTACCGGACAGTTTTAATGAGGCCAAGTACATCACCTTCAGCATGCTGGTGTTTTGCAGTGTTTGGATTGCAATGATCCCGGCCTATCTGAGCACCAAAGGGAAGGACATGGTGTCTGTAGAGATTTTTGCAATATTGGCTTCCAGTGCTGGACTTTTAGGCTGTATATTTTTCCCAAAATGTTACATTTTGCTAATAAGACCTGAGTTGAACACTAGAAAACATATTTTGGCAAAAACATATTCTAAATAGTTATGTGTAAAACCAAAAAAGATCCAGCATAACCAACACAGCGGATATAGTGACAGAAATGAATACGGCATGATTTCAACAATGCACAAAGTGAACATTCCAAACATGCAGATTGATGAAGTCAATACAACGTATTTTATATTAGTGTGAAAAGTTTTGTTTTGACAGGCGAACTGGCTTTCAGGTTTCTTTTGACTTCTAAATATATTTCTCTATTTCTAACGGACAAAAAATTGAACCAAAGCAAAGAGATCCTCACAGCGTAATATGCGGGAATGCAAATAAGTCAAAGGGTAGCAGTAGGTTTGAAAATAAACTGACACTGTGCAGAGCATTCAAAACACTGACTCGCTGAAACTCTCAGTAAATGAAACTCTTCTTCCAATTGTTCCTAGATTCCATAATGCATTCTAGTTCTGTCAAACAAAGCGACATCTGGCACGCCTACCCCTGGACGTGTCTACCAGGACATTACACCTGATCGAGATGCTTGATGTTGTTGCAGCGGCTTCCCTTACCAGCTCAGCATGATTTTTTGTCGACTTGAGTTTTCATCATTTACATTCCATGCGTGGAACGCAAATATACAAAGACCTGAACTGTTACTGCCATCTCAAAAAATAGTCCTATGTAAAGCATAAAGAAAAAAAAAAACATGTTTATATATATATATATATATGTAATATAAAGTGTTCAAAATGCTGTACCAATAAATATAAATAAATACTTGTTACTGTTATCCAAACAAATGCTGTTAGCTACGAAAAATGTGGTTCAGCACAGTCTGAACCAAACTTACATGTGAGTATTACAGCAAAGAAATATTATCATGTACGTATTTGAAAGTCTGGTTACATGTTTTGTTGAAAGCAGACTCCACAGTTAATGAAGGATTTATGTAAAAAAGCAGAGGATACAAACAATACAATATAGTGCAGTATTCCGTGACACCTATTGAAAAGTTTTCAAAAAACTGTGGGCAAATTCAGTGTGCCCATAAAACCCTAACAATGATCATCAACTTTTTCTGCAGATCAGTAGCACCTCAAAGAAGGGCACAAAGACGCGCCTAGTGTAATTCTGTTTATCTACGGGCCAATATAGTAGAGAAGACAAATGATCACCCACATGCTACAGAAACATACCATCAGGTCCAGAAATATTGGGACATCAACACAATTCTAACATCTTTGGCTCTATACACCACCACAATGGAGTTGGAATGAAATAATGTGATTTAACTGCAGACTGTCAGCTTTAATTTGAGGGTATGTACATCCAATTCATGTGAACGGTGTAGGACTTACAGCAGTTTGCAGATGTGCCTCCCACTTGTTAAGGGACCAAAGGTAATGGGACAATTGGCTTCTCAGCTGTTCCATGGCCAGGTGTGCGATATTCCCTCATTACCCCAATTACAATGTGCAAGTAAAAGGCCCAGAGTTCATTTCAAGTGTGCTATTTGCATTTGGAATCTGTTGCTGTCAACTCGCAAGATGAAATCCAAAGAGCTGTCACTATCAGTGAAGCAAGCCATCATTAGGCTGAAGAAACAAAACAAACCCATCAGAGAGATAGCAAGAACATTAGGCGTGGCCAAAACAAATGTTTGGAACATTCTCAAAAAGAAGGAACGCACCGGTGAGCTCAGCAACACCAAAAGACCCGGGAGACCACGGAAAACAACTGTGGTGGATGACCGAAGAATCCTTTCCCTGGTGACGAAAACACCCTTCACAACAGTTGGCCAGATCAAGAACACTCTCCAGGAGGTAGGTGTATGTGTGTCAAAGTCAACAATCACAAGAAGACTTCACCAGAGTGAATACAGAGGGTTCACCACAAAATGTAAACCATTGGTGAGCCTCAAAACAGGAAGGCCAGATTAGAGTTTGCCTAACAACACCTAAAAAAACCTTCACAGTTCTGGAACAAGATCCTATGGACAGATGAGACCAAGATCAACTTGTACCAGAGTGATGGGAAGAGAAGAGTATGGAGAAGGAAAGGAACTGCTCATGATCCTAAGCATACCATCTCATCAGTGAAGCATGGTGGTGGTAGTGTCATGGCGTGGGCATGTATGGCTGCCAATGGAACTGGTTCTCTTGTATTTATTGATGATGTGACTGCTGACAAAAGCAGCAGGATGAATTCTGAAGTGTTTCGGGCAATATTATCTGCTCACATTCAGCCAAATGCTGCAGAACTCATTGGACGGCACTTCACAGTGCAGATGGACAATGACCCAAAGCATACTGCAAAATCAACCAAAGAGTTTTTGAAGGGACAGAAGTGGAATGTTATGCAATGGCCAAATCAATCACCTGACCTGAATCACATTGAGCATGCATTTCACTTGCTGAAGACATAACTGAAGGGAAAATGGCCCAAAAACAAGCAGGAACTGAAGACAGTTGCAGTAGAGGCCTGGCAGAGCATCACCAGGGTTGAAACCCAGCGTCTGGTGATGTCTATGCGTTCCAGACTTCAGGCTGTGATTGACTGCAAAGGATTTGCAACCAAGTATTAAGAAGGGAAAGTTTGATTTATGATTATTATTCTGTCCCATTACCTTTGGTCCCTTAACAAGTGGGAGGCACATCTGCAAACTGCTGTAAGTCCTACACCGTTCACCTGAGTTGGATGTACATACCCTCAAATTAAAGCTGACAGTCTGCAGTTAAAGCACATTGTGTTTGTTTCATTCCAACTCCATTATGGTGGTGTATAGAGCCAAAGATGTTAGAATTGTGTCGATGTCCCAATATTTCTGGACCTGACTGTATTTCACAATAAGGACCATGGCAGGCTTGGAACTGTCCATGGTCTGACACAATGTAATGTATCCAATTGCTGAATGCACACAGACTGTAAGAAAATAATCCAGCTGCATGCGTTCAGCAAATAAAAAATAGACCTCTTTATCACATTTAAAAGAAAAGTTAGGAAATCTAAACTTTCACCCAAAAATTCACGAAAAACACAAGAAAAATCCTAAAAAATAAATAAATAAATGGCTTATTGCTGCAATTGAAAATAATAAATGGTTTAAGAAATATTTAATAAAACCGCAAATACTTTTTTACATTGAAAACTATGGTGGAAAAAAGCCTTGTTACTTTAAAATAAGTTGGGAAACCTAAATTTTCACCCAAAAAATCCTGTAAAAAACTAAAAAATATAAATAAGTAAGGAGACTTTCATTTTATTGGTAGTAATCTGTTTCCTATTCTGAAATAACAAAACAAAACAACATAACTCATAAAAATTAAATACAAATAAATCTAAAATACAAAATTACTCAATAACCCATTGAAACAGAATGCCGAATCGACCCGAAATTCCAAATCGATCAAAATACCAAATCGGCCCCAAATCCCGAAACGAAAAGACACGAAACGAAACGAAAACCTGACCGAAATGACCCGAAACAGAAAATATCGACCCGAAAAAAATCCCTAACCAAAACAAAAAAAAAAGGCATGCATATCTCTACAGTGAATAAAACCATGCCCAGCTCATCAATACATGGGGAACGTCCTGCAAACTGAAACACAAATAAACAATAAAGACAATTAACAAAAGGAATAAACAGACATAGTCTTACCGCATTTGCAGTGGTGTATAAGAATGTATCAAATAATCAATAAAATGCATAGTAATGAGCAGTGTGTATCAGCGTTTCACAGACCTGTACAAAAATAAGCTCAAAAATAATATGTTAGAATACATAAAATATATATTAAATATATGAGATATTATATACTAAAATATTTGTTTTAAAAATAATTGATAACAGATAATTAAATAATTATATATTATTATAATAAAAAAGCATTAATTATATTATTAACCCCTTCACTGCTGAGGCATTTCACCACTGTGTGCTGAGCTCATTTTTACCGCTTTCGCTCATCATGTTTAAACGCGATTTGAAGCCACATTTTAATAAATGACCCAGACATATTATATATCGTTCTTTCCGGCAGACTACGCAGATTCATAATATATCATTTTTATATGTATACGTCATGACCTGCCTGTATATTATAACAAAAAATACAATAAAAATTGAATTTTTAATCATCTGCAGTGTGTAAAGTGTTTTTTTTCACATTTTATCACATGAGCGTTTGCGGTTATGTTTTCTATGGGGGCGCTTGTACAAAAAATTTGAAATGGGGACTTGTTACTTTTTTTGGGGGGAATTACGTGATTTTTAGCAAACGCACCCCATAGAAAAAAATCATTAGTGCAGCATCATTGTTCACATTATAATTGAAATGTGAACAATATTGCTGCATTAATAAAAACAACACACAAAAAAAACCATGTTTTTTTATTTTTTTTTTTTTTTATTTATTTATTTTTTAAATTTATTTATTTATTTTTATTTATTTTTTTATTATTTGATTTTTACTTTTTACCTAGTCATGTTGGGTATCATTCGAAAGGCCATGCTCAGGCCTTTCAAATGACACCCTCCATGACCCCCTAGCTGCCACGGTTCTGGAGATATCGGGGTTCACAAGAACCCCCTATCTCCACCAGGGGATTTCCTTGGGAAATCCCCGGCAGCTAGGGGTTCCCCGGCTATCTGACGTCATCACGCTATGCGTGATGACGTCAGACAGCGAGGGGAGTCCCGGGGGCGGAGCCGCCATCCAAGATGGCGGCCCCCACCGGAGATAGGCTGCACTTCGGCGCCGCAAGGCGCTGAAGTGCAACCCAGCACTTGAGGGGTTAAAGCCAGGCATCGCTTAAAAGGGGAGACTCTCCCCTTTTAAGCGGTGCCTGGCTTTTACCGCTGCTCCTTCCCGATCGGGAGGGAGAGGGATCCGAACGGATCCCCCCCCTCCCTTCCAGGCTATCTCCCGGCATTGCCGGGGGGTCGCCTGGAAATGACGTCATCGCGCATGGCGCGATGACGTCATTTACGCCGGGAGGAGCTTGACTTCAGCGTCTGAGGACGCTGAAGTCAGAACGCCGTGGGACCCCGGACAGAGAGGTGAGTATCTCCGCCGGGGGTCCCGCACAGCTGATGACGTGTGGGGCACGTCCTCAGCATGCAACGTGCATCAATGAGGACGTGTCCCACACGTCTTCAGCAGTGAAAGGGTTAATAAAATCATACACAGTACATGGTGCCTTCCCCCTGCTTATTGCAGGGATGGAGCTAAATCCATTGTGGTCCATTGAGACAGGTGTTGGGCCCTTCAGTCATGTTAAACATCCCTGGTGTCATATTCCAACAGCAGGCATAGACATACACAAGCACACCAGTCATATACTGCACACACTTACAGTGTTATTCAGAGAGCGGTGAAAAGCAGGAGAATGACTGGAGAATGGAAAATTCAAGGTCAAAATAGTCGATTTGGAAAGTGAGATGAATGGGAGAATTTTTCTGTTTTGGCTATATTGGCCTAGAATTTTCCATTCTCCAGTCATTCTCCTGATTTTCACCACTCTCTGAATAACCCTGATAGTAATTGCATAGTGTTCCTGGCTCTTTCCATGCTATGTAGAGAGCGAGCATTAGGCCCCCTCCCATCTGTAGTTCTTGGGAGTTCCTCTTATTCAGGGGCTACATGCTGTTAGTGTCACTGTTTTGAGAGATACCAGAAAACCAAATACTTCAGGAGATTTTAACATGCCAACGTTAGTCACGGCTGCAACAATAAAGGTTTTTGCCATTGATTGCAAGTTTGCAACTATAGTAAGTGCAGGAGAATCTCGAATAATAATCCCGAGTTTTAGGGCTCAAAATAATTACATCCACTGATTTTCTCAATCAGTATTGGTTGCCTGCATCCAAGTTTTTTTTTTCTATCGGCTGATTCAGTTTCAAAAATGTATCCCTAGCCGAATTCCTAAAATTGTCCCTATTTAGAAGAAATATTGGGAAAAGCTTGAAACCAGAGTATAAATAGGTATGAACAAATGCATTTTCTGTGGGGTTTTTATTACTGTAAAAAGCTGATTTGCGCGTTTTAATATGAAATACTGTACAATACTTGTAACTGTAACTGCATGTGAGTCTTCGTGTAAATACTGTAAAACCAAGTCTTACTATAAACAACAAAATGTGAGTCATACTTTAAATACCATAAATGTGAGCAATACAGTAAACCCCAAAATGCGAATCTTATTGTAAATACTGTAAATGCGAGTTATACCATAAAACTGTAACTACTAGTATTAATGTGAACCCTGTAAGTGTGAATTATACTGTAAATACTTTAAATGTGAGTCATACTGTAAATCTTGTAAATATGAGCTGTAAACCCCATAATTGTGAGCCTTACTGTAAATAGTTTAAAAACAAGTCTTAGTCTAAATCCCGTTAATACGAGTCATACTGTAAATCCTATAAATGTAAATATTACTGTAAATCCCCTAAATGTAAATTGCACTGTAAATCCCATACAAGCCTTACAGTGAATCTCATAAAAGCAAGAAATAGCTTACTGCAAATCCCAGACATTCACATTTTACTATGAAAAACAAAAATGTTAGCCTTGCTATAAATCCTATAAATACATGTAAATTTTACAGTAAACAGATTAAATGCAAGATATATTGTAAACCTTTAAAATGCGAGTCTTACTGTAAATACAATCAATTAGAGACTTACTGTATACAATATAAATGTGAGCCATACTGTAAATCCTGTAGCTGCAAGTCTTACTGTAAAAAACATAAATGGATGTCATACTTTAAATCATGTAAATGTGAATAATACCATAAACCGGGGGTGGGCATTTGTTTTTGCTCGGGGGCCACTTTGTGGGAGCGGAGGTTAGCGGAGGGCCGCACCATTTAAAATGATGAAATAGTGGTAGTTTTATTCAATTTATTTACGGTGCTAATTTCATATCATCTATAGCTGCAAGCACATTTAATTTTAAACCAGTCTAACCCCTTAACGCCGCAGGACGTACATTTACGCCCTGCATTAGGCGGACTTTGGCGCCGCAGGACGTAATTGTACGTCCTCGGCATTTTCAGCCACCCCGGGAGATACTCACCTCCTCTAGCGGCTCCCTCGCTGATCTGAGTCCCACGGAGTCAGATCAGCAGGGTTTCCTCCTCCAGCGCACTGACGTCATCGCACCGGGGGTGCGATGACGTCAGTTTCAGGCGTCCCCCCCCGCCGGAGCAGGGGAAGCGCCTGAAGGGGAGGGGGGATCCTTTGGATCCCTCTATCTCCCCATCGCCGGGGACCAGGCGGCTGTGGCCAGCATCGCTGGAAGGGTCACAGCCTGACTTTCCAGCGATGTATGGGGGGTTAACCGCTTAGTTGCCAGGTCGCGACCGGGCACTAATTTGTGCCTGATCGCGGCCTATTTCCGGTGGGGGCCGCCATCTTGGATGGCAGCCCCCACCTCTGGGTCACCCCCCGCTCAACTGACTCATCGCGCCATCCCTTAGAGGAGATAGGGGGGTTCTTTGAACCCCTTTATCTGCTGATCGGTGGGAGCTAGGGGGTCATGTATGATATTGCTAGAAAGGCCAGAGCATGGCCTTTCCAATGATATCAAACATGACCATGTTATAAGTAAAATAAAAGTTTAAAAAAAGTAAAAATAAAAATAATAAAAAAATAATAAATTAAATAATAAAGAAATAAATACGTGGTTTTTTTTAATGCAGCACTATTGTTCACATTTCAATTATAATGTGAACAATGATGCTTCACTAATGATTTTTTTTGGGGGGGTTTAGCTAAAATCACGCAATTTCTCCCCAAAAAAAAAAATGGGTTCCCGTTATAATTTTTTTAACAAATATACCCCATAGCATATGACCGCAGAGCCTCAGATAATAATTTTTTTTCAAAAAACACTATACACACTGTGGAAGATTGAAATTTTATTGAAAATTCACATTTATTTACTTTTTTTTACATTTTTTGTTATAGCATTTTGGCAGGGCATGACATATAATTATAATAATGATATATTATTAATCTGCCCAGTCTGCCGGAAAGAACGATATATAATTTGTCTGGTGGTATAATAATACGTGACTTAAAAACGGTCAAAATGAGCTCAGCAAACTTCTACTTCCGAAACAGCGCCGAAGTTGTAAAATTACTCCCGTCCTTAAGGGGTTAATGAGACAAAAGTATCCTATCACACTTTTCTACAATTTTTTGGAAATCAGTAGTGAGATTGCTTGTTGAGATTCTCATCACAGCCTGCAAGTTATATATTGGTATATATGGGTATATATTGCCCCCAGCTAACATGGATATATATTGCCCCCAGCTCATATGGGTATATATTGCCCCAGCTCATATGGGTATATATTGCCCCCAGCTAGCTCACGTGGATATATATTGCCCCCTGCTCATATGGGTATATATTGCCCCAGCTCATATGAGTATATATTGCCCCAGCTCATATGGATATATATTGCCCCAGCTCATATGAGTATATATTGCCCCCAGCTCATATGGGTATATATTGCCCCCAGCTCACATGGATACATATTGCCCCAGCTCATATGGTATATATTGCCCCAGCTCATATGGGTTTATATTGCCCCCAGCTCACATGTATATATATTGCCCCCAGCTCATATGGATATATATTGCCCCAGCTCATATGAGTATATATTGCCCCCAGCTCATATGGGTATATATTGCCCCCAGCTCACATGGATACATATTGCCCCAGCTCATATGGTATATATTGCCCCAGCTCATATGGGTATATATTGCCCCCAGCTCACATGTATATATATTGCCCCCAGCTCATATGGGTATATATTGCCCAGGGCCCCAGCTCACATGGATATATTTGCCCCTAGCTCACATTATTATTATTATACTTTATTTACAAAGTGCCATCATATTCCGCAGCGCTGACCAATGGGTATGATACAGACAGGGTTACAATACATTGATCAACATTTGATAAACTGATACATAAGGATATGAGGACCCTATTCCCATGGGAACTCACAATCTAGAAGGGTTGGAGTGGAAACAAGAGGAGAGGACTGCAATGTGAGAGTGATGGACTGGATGGGGCAGTGATGTGTATTAGTGAGTTGGGTGGCAGACTTCCCCGTATGGGAATGTCTTATATGAGAGGGAGAGATTAAAATAGTGGAGGGGTTGGTGGTACAGAGGCAGGAGTTCCATTTTAGAATGAATGCAGAGTAAAAGAGTAGAAGAGACAGGGAGTGCATTGTGAAGCAGTATGTGGACCTTTCAGTTCCAATTCCAGCAGGGGGAGGGGGAACTGGTGGCCAGAAAACCACTACAGAGCTTGCATGGGAGAGACCAGAAGCCTGGTATTAGTAAGAGTAATTAGAGAGAAGTGTAAACAGCTGGAAAGGATGCCTGAAATTAGAGGCCGGTCCTGGGTGTGGGGGTGGATGGGGAGGGAGGGTGGGACGGATCAGTGTTGAAATTAAACTTGTGCTGTGTGTTTCTGTGTGAAAAGGAAATTAATTCAAGTAAGTATCTAGGTGTCAGAGGCCTTTGTAATGGGGGGCAGGGGCACTAGTGAAAGACTAGCTACATATTCTATCTAAAAATGCGGCAATTTAGAGGATAATCAGCCAGAAATTAATACATGCAGACACAAAATACAATTGCGATGGTAGAATTTTGCAGAATTTGATGGTGGCCATCGTCTTGAGATCTGGATACCTGGCTTGTGATTGCAGAGATGTTCCTTGCAGACTGATCAGTGTTGAAATGAAACTTTTTCTGTGTGTTTCTGGCTTTGTGATTGCAGAGATGTTCCTTGCAGACTGATCAGTGTTGAAATTAAACTTTTGTGTGTGGTTCTGGCTTGTGATTGCAGAGATGTTCCTTGCAGACTGATCAGTGTTGACATGAAACTTTTGCTGTGTGTTTCTGGCTTGTGATTTCAGGAATGTTCCTTACAGACTGATCAGTGTTGAAAGGAAACTTTTGCTGTTTTTTTCTGGCTTGTGATTGCAGAGATGTTCCTTGCAGACTAATCAGTGTTGAAATGAAACTTTTTCTGTGTGTTTCTGGCTTTGTGATTGCAGAGATGTTCCTTGCAGACTGATCAGTGTTGAAATGAAACTTTTGTGTGTGGTTCTGGCTTGTGATTGCAGAGATGTTCCTTGCAGACTGATCAGTGTTGACATGAAACTTTTGCTGTGTGTTTCTGGCTTGTGATTTCAGGAATGTTCCTTGCAGACTGATCAGTGTTGAAAGGAAACTTTTGCTGTGTTTTTCTGGCTTGTGATTGCAGAGATGTTCCATGCAGACTGATCAGTGTTGAAATGAAACTTGTGATGTGTGTTTCTGGCTTGTGATTGCAGAGATGTTCCTTGCAGACTGATCAGTGTTGAAATGAAACTTGTGCTGTGTGTTTCTGTGTGAAAAGGAAATTAATTCAAGTAAGTATCTAGGTGTCAGAGGCCTTTGTAATGGGGGGCAGGGGCACTAGTGAAAGACTAGCTACATATTCTATCTAAAAATGCGGCAATTTAGAGGATAATCAGCCAGAAATTAATACATGCCGACACAAAATACAATTGTGATGGTAGAATATTGCAGAATTTGATGGTGGCCATCGTTTTGAGATCTGGATACCTGGCTTGTGATTGCAGAGATGTTCCTTGCAGACTGATCAGTGTTGAAATGAAACTTTTTCAGTGTGTTTCTGGCTTGTGATTGCAGAGATGTTCCTTGCAGACTGATCAGTGTTGAAATGAAATGTTTGCTGTGTGTTTCTGGCTTGTGATTGCAGAGATGTTCCTTGCAGACTGATCAGTGTTGAAATGAAACTTTTGTGTGTGGTACTGGCTTGTGATTGCAGAGATGTTCCTTGCAGACTGATCAGTGTTGAAATGAAACTTTTGCTGTGTGTTTCTGGCTTGTGATTGCAGAGATGTTCCTTGCAGACTGATCAGTGTTGAAATGAAACTTTTGCTGTGTGTTTCTGGCTTGTGATTGCAGAGATGTTCCTTGCAGACTGATCAGTGTTGAAATGAAACTTTTGCTGTGTGTTTCTGGCTTGTGATTGCAGAGATGTTCCTTGCAGACTGATCAGTGTTGAAATGAAACTTTTTCTGTGTGTTTCTGGCTTGTGATTGCAGAGATGTTCCTTGCAGACTGATCAGTGTTGAGATGAAACTTTTGCTATGTGTTTCTGGCTTGCGATTGCAGAAATGTTCCTTGCAGACTGATCAGTGTTGAAATGAAATTTTGCTGTGTGTTTCTGGCTTGTGATTGCAGAGATGTTCCCTGCAGACTGATCAGTGTTGAAATTAAACTTTTTCTGTGTGTTTATGGCTTGTGATTGCAGAGATGTTCCTTGCAGACTGATCAGTGTTGAAATGAAACTTTTGCTGTGTGTTTCTGGCTTGTGATTGCAGAGATGTTCCTTGCAGACTGATCAGTGTTGAAATGAAACTTTTGTGTGTGGTTCTGGCTTGTGATTGCAGAGATGTTCCTTGCAGACTGATCAGTGTTGAAATGAAACTTTTGCTGTGTGTTTCTGGCTTGTGATTGCAGAGATGTTCCTTGCAGACTGGGGGTTGAATAATTTTGAACACAACTGTATAGCATGTATAGTCCTATTGACCCTGAGGCTGCGGAAAATCAGAGGTTAGTTAATTCTTCCTTTGTGAGTCAGTCACAAAGAGACATACGGAATAAAATACAGAGGATAGATAAGTTTTTAGATAAAGGTATTAACAAATTAGTAAAAATTGCTAATAAAGTATTTCATAACCGGAATTTAAAAGAAAAGCAGAAGGAGATAAGGAAACAAAGAGGACATACCGGGGTAGTCGGTTACATGGGTACCGGAGGGGGAAGAGGTGCCCTGGAGAAAGAGAGAGCAAGGGGCCGAGGAGGAAGAGGTAGGGGAGCCCCTAAGGAACCCCTGGGGCCTAATCAGTGCGCATGGTGCTAGGGTGAAAGTCACTGGAAAAATGAATGTCCTGCATTTTTGGCTAAATTTGGGGTACAGGGAGAGGCTGGTGTATCGGGAGGTCAGGCCTCCAATGGCCAGGTAACAAACGGCAGATATGAGAGGAGTGATGGTGCCGGTTCAGGATTTATTGGTTTAACAGGAACATCATTTAAAAGGCAAGGTATATATTGACATGGACCTGGGCCCATCCTGCTCGGTAATCACGAGCCCACGGTCACAGTAAAAGTGGGAAATAAAAATGAAATTTTTATGGTTGATACCGGTGCCGAATATTCTGTTGTAACACAGCAAATTGCACCCCCAATGGGAAATGAGGTTGATATTATGGAAACAATGAAGGTATCTGCTAAGTATTTTTTTCTTGCTTCACGAAAATGTAGTTTGAGTGAGCACAATGTAGAACATGAATTTTTGTATATGCCCGAATGTCCCATCCAGCTCCTGGGGCAGGATATCCTTTGCAAATTGCAAGCCCAAATTATATTTCTTCCCGGGGGTCACGCTAGATTAGACCTGCCGGAGAGTGGCAGCTCTACACGGCAGTACAGCCCAGCCACCCAGCATACCCAACCTGTAAAAATTGCAGTAATTATGCCAAGTGAAGAAGAATGGCGGACGGCACCAACCCCGCCGGCCGCCCCAGACCCGTACACACTACTTTTGGGCATCCCTGGAGTCTGGGCAGAAGAAAACCCGCCCGGACTAACGGTAAATATCCCTCCAGTGTATGTTGATCTGAAACCAGGCGCAACGCCTGTGGCTCTAAGACAATATCATATCCCACAAAAAGCCAAGCAGAATATTCAGACACAATTGCAAAGACTTAAAGACCACGGGATATTGAAATTCTGCGTGTCACCATGGAACACACCACTGTTGCCAGTACAGAAAGAGGGCACACAAGAGTACCGCCCAGTCCAAGATTTACGGGCCGTCAATGAAGCCACAGTAACCCTACACCCTGTGGTTCCCAACCCATACAATTTATTGGCATTAATTCCCGGCGATACGAAATATTACACGGTGCTTGATTTAAAAGATGCTTTTTTTTGCATCCGTCTGGCTCCAGCAAGCCAGCCCCTTTTTGCATTTCAGTGGGAGGAATCTACCACAGGAGCGCGCCATCAGATGACCTGGACACGCCTCCCTCAAGGTTTCAAAAACTCACCCACGATTTTTGGTTGCGCGCTCAGCCAGGACCTCCTGTCCTTCAACGCTCAGCCAGACAAAGACGTCTTGCTACAGTATGTAAATGATTTATTGCTTGCTTCCCCCACAGAAAAAGACTGTCTCTCTGCCACAAAAACCCTGCTGCATCTGCTGTGCAACTCAGGTTACAGAGTTTCCAAAAAAAAGCACAAATATGCAAACAAAGTGTAAAATACCTAGGTTTTCAATTAACAGGTACCAAGCGTGCATTGGGGGCAGAAAGAAAAGAAGCAATATGCCGAATACCCCAACCAAAGACAAGAAGACAAGTCCGTGAATTCCTAGGAGCTGCAAGCTTCTGCCGCCTGTGGATCCCCAACTTTGCAGATATTGCTAAGCCCCTTCATCAAGCCACCAAGGAGGGAGAGCATGTTCTCTGGGAAGAAGAACAAGCGGCAGCTTTCTTGAAATTAAAAACTCTCCTGATGGAATCTCCAGCACTGGGTCTGCCAGATCATAGCAAGCCCTTCCAGCTGTATGTGCATGAACACAACCAAACAGCCACAGGAGTGCTGATTCAGAACTTTGGCTCATGGCCCAGGCCTGTGGCCTACCTATCCAAGCAACTTGACCCTGTGGCCTGCGGACTACCCCCATGTCTGAAAGCAGTGGCAGCCACCGCAATGCTGATAGCGGAAGCAGACAAGCTGACCCTTAGACAAGTTCTTCATGTCAAGGTGCCACATGCAGTCAAAGCCCTGCTTGATATAAAAGGAAGTTACTGGTTCAGTAATAGCCGGATGACAAAGTACCAAGCTATGATGTGTGAGAATCCACGGGTTCATCTGGACCTCATTGCTACCTTAAACCCAGCTACACTACTGCCTGACTGTGAAGAGGATCCAAGTCATGAATGCCTCCAAGTCATGGAAGAAGTATTCAGTAGCAGACCAGATCTGAAAGACGTACCCCTAGACAAATACGATCTACAGTTATTCACTGATGGTAGCAGCTACATGGATGATGGGAAGAAAGTCTCTGGCTATGCAGTTGTCTCAGCAGAAGAAATTATTGAAGCAAATTCTCTACCAGGCCATACGTCAGCACAACTGGCTGAAATAACAGCCCTGACCAGGTCCCTGGAAATCTCTGAAGGCAAAAGAGTAAACATCTATACTGACTCCAAATATGCTTTTATGACTGTCCATGCACATGGTGCACTCTACAAAGAAAGAGGCCTGCTTACTTCCTCAGGACAACAAATCAAGTATGCAGCTGAAATCGCAGCCCTTCTAGACGCTGTATGGAAACCAAGTGCTGTCAGTATTATGCACTGTCGTGGCCACCAGAAAGGTCATGATGAAATCCCAAAAGGCAACAGATGCACTGACCAAGCCGCAAAAGCTGCTGCTAAACCTCTAAATCCTCCTGACCAAATATCCAGAGTGCTGCTCTGCAAGCAAGATGATCAACTCCCCATGCCTAATTACGAATTCTATATGAATTGGAGAAAATTCGAACCAAAGGGCGAATTCATTGAAACCATTCTGCAAAAATGGCATAACAATTAGACATGTGCACAGCACAAAATTTCGTTTTGAACTAATGGATTAGTCCTAAAATGCAATTTATTTAGTTGCTAAAGAAATTCGTTTTCAGTTATTTAGTATGAAAACTAATTTCATTCATCTGAAAACCAGTGGATACAATTACTATTGTAGTGGCTCCTCAGAGGGCTGAGATCGCTGCTTGTTACAGTATCTCTCACTCTCAGCACAATGTGGGCCATATTACATAGTTGATGCTAACTTAACCAGAGCTGTTGTAAACTTCCCAGAGCTATTGTAGCCTATGGAGGTTTTCAGTTTACAACAGCTCTGGTTAAGTTAGCACCAACATTGTAATACTGTCCCGTGTCAGGCAAAGCTGTTACAGTAATTGACTGCTGCTCATCACAGCGCTTAGAGTTTCAGTAAAACTAGTAAATAATATTTTATATATAAGAGGTTAGTACAATACTATTTCCTTGTTTTACTGAAACTCTGAGCGCTGTTAGTCAGTTACTGTAACAGCTGAGCCTGATACATGTACTGAGAGATAATGTAACAAGCAGCCGATCTCCAAGCTCACAGCCACTGGATTTAAAGGGCTGCGAAAAAAAGGATCCTCTCTGTATAATGTTTAGAACATCCTCCTGCATTAATTAATACCCCTCTCTGTATAATGTATACAACATCCACCTGCATTAATTAATACCTCTCGCTGTATAATATATAGAACATCCACCTGAAATAATTAATGTCCCTCTCTGTATAGAACATCCTCCTCAATTTATACCTTTCTCTGTATAATGTATATAACTTCCTCCTGCATTAATACCCCTCTCTGTATAATGTATAGAACATCCTCCTGCATTAATTAATGCCCCTCTCTGTATAGAACATCTTACTGCATTGGCATGTGGAGGGTGCAGAACTTCGGATGTTGCGCTCTTCATTGCTGGTCTCCTTCACTCATCAATGTAATATCACAAAAAGGACTGACACTAAAATGTAGTGCATTTTATTTTAGTTTCTTTCGTTTTTTGTACTGAGCAGTTTAGTTTCTCTTGAGTCATACGAAAACTAAATTATCCCAAAATTCGGACTAAATCGTTTTAGTACTAAAACGAATGCACATGTCTAATAACAATTACGAAATGCTGGAAGAAAACCATGACTATATACAGTGTTTCTTCCCAACACGGTCCCAAGGCCGAAATTTCTACTCCTCTCCTCTTCACCCTCAAGAGACATGTCTTATGATTAACACCTCAGAAGTTCAGCAAAGACTCCGCAGAGCATACAAGATGATGCTGAAATTCTTCGGCGTAAAAATAGTGGGGGAGTATGGAGAAGATACAGAAGTAACCGAAGTTAAACGAGCAGAAAATTTCACCTCACATTTTGACAATCTAACAGCCAACCCTCATAATAATTTGAGGATCACATGAGTACTGGTGAGCTTGGGAGAATTGGGAGCAGAAGAATACCAACCCCCGTTGGTAAGGTTCTTTCTCAAAGAGACCCTTATCAAAAACAAACTGCCAAGAATGAAGAAAAGTGTGATGAACTTCTTTGTACCAGCAGTGAGAGATACGCAGAAGAGACAAGATCTGCTGTTCTTTGCCTGGCGATACTATTTTCCAAAAGAGGAATTTATCTGGGGAAACCGGGAAGAATTGGGAAGATACAAAGCAACACCGGTGGTGGCTGCACTCCTACCAGCGCCACTGAGTGAATGGACACATGTGTATTCGGAAAAAGAGAAGAAATGGCTATCAGAAGAACAAGGTGGATATGGAGAAGACGGATGGTTTCAGTTGAAGAATGGACAAATAGTCCTGCCAGCGACATTAGCACCTGAGATCGTGAGAGCGCTTCACGCAAGTACCCATGGAGGAAGAGAGATGATGGAACAACAGTTGGAACCACATTTCTACGTGCCAAGACTGTCAGTAATCTGCAAAGCAATAGCCCAGCAGTGCGTGACATGTGCCAAGAATAATCCAAGAACAGGCCCATCTCAACCTCCAGGGAAACAGCCAATCGGGCTGTCCCCAATGGCGTCAATACAGATAGACTTCACAGTGCTGCCACCCTGCAAGGGATATAAATATCTACTGGTAATGGTGTGTACTCTCACTGGATGGGTGGAAGCCTTCCCGACGAGGACAGAGAAAACAACGGAAGTGGTGAGGAGCTTAATGAAAGAAATAATACCACGAATATGGACTTCCCCTCGAGATTGGGTCGGATATTGGCCCAGCATTCATACAGAACTGTTTACAACAGTTCGCCCGCCTGTTGGGTATCACCTGGAAGCTACATACAGCTTACTGGCCCCAAAGCTCAGGAAAAGTCGAAAGAATGAACCACACACTAAAAACTTTGATGTCCAAACTGTGCCAAGAGACGTCACTAGGCTGGTTGGATGTGCTGTCAATAGTCCTATTGCACATCAGGTGAAGGCCAACCCCCAATTGAAGCTAAGTCCGTACAAGCTTATGTTCGGACGGCCTACCCCTCTGATTAATGGACTAAGGGGGGACCTTCGGGCATTGGGGGAAACTAAACTAAATGATCAGGTTGTACTGTTAGGTAAATCAATGCAGAAATTGAATACTTGGGTGGGAGATAATATACCTCACTTTTTATATCCCACACTGCATAAGTATTGTCCAGGTGACTCGGTTTGGGTGAAGGAGTGGAAAAATGAACCACTAGGCCCAAAATGGAGAGGTCCTTATCTTGTCCTGTTGTCAACTCCCACAGCAGTGAAAGTTGCCGAGGTGATTCCGTGGATACATCATTCAAGGCTGAAAGTAGTGGCAGCCAACCCTGAACCAGAGTGGAAGGTCATCACCAACGAGACCAATCCATTAAGGTTAAAGCTGACAAGGTCCACGGTTCCAAGCACCTAAAGGATTCAACAAGTGGGTGTTTTGACGGACACAATAATGCCTGACCACCCACCAACAAGAGAGCAAAGGGATCCCCCGGGGGATACCCCAAGGGCTATTTTTAGGGGACCCGCCCCGACCCTTGATCAACCAGAAATGTCTTTTGTTTTTGAAATTCCGGTGGGGAGGGATTGGGTTTATGTGACTGTGAAAAGAATTGCCCAAGGGATTTTGACATTTGGGGCATTTGTGGTACTGATTTTGTACCTTGCAAATTTGATTTATGGACTATCACATGGAGCATGCCCCAGGTGCCCAAGCAACACCGAGAAAGTGGATATCTCCCATATCTGGAATGGTACGCACCCAGTAATGGAGAACCGTACCATGTGGAGACAGAAGCGAGAGGCGATATCCGAGATTATGCCAAGAGGACATTTACTTGTGCAATTCAAATATGACTATGCTAAAAAGTCTGGGCAGACCGCATGCTGGGTGTGTAGTAGACTGCACCCAGAGACAATTCATATACCATTTGCTTCTGTTCCAATGAACTTAAGTATGTTTGCGTCGGGAAATGTCACAATACATGCTTTTGATGAACCACGAGAAAAACCAGAGGCATTCATTCCCGGGTATCCAATAACAGGACCAGTATACCCACCAGAATGGTGTTTTCAATTTGGACCAGATAAAGAAACAAGTAACAAGGGGGGGTTGTGTAATTCAAGTAAGTTCAACTGGACATCGTACATTTACACATTCAACACAAAGGAGCAGGCGAATTTTCTATATATACAATGTAGAAAGCTCACTAGAGACCAAGAGGTGGTAATTGCGAATGTGACCAATAGCAGGCAGGGTGCACTGGATATGATGAGACAACTGAGACAACTGATGTTAGAAATATCAAAGGGAATACTACATTTATCACCATTTATATTGAAAGGGGGGTACCAGGTGTATTGTGAAAGGGTGTGTTACACATGGGTACCACCTACAATAACGGGAATGTGCTATCTGGCTAAACTGATTCCAATTCAAAGAGTAAGGGGAGATGACACTGATACAGATACTGCACTACACCCTAGGTACCCACTGGTGTTTGAGAAACAGAAGAGAGAGTTGTTTAAGAAAGCGGATCAGGTGTGGGCATGGTTCCCAGCATGGACTGGATGAGGAAGAGAGTTAATGGCAAGAATGAACAGTTATGCCAGTCTGATGGACGAGATTTTGAATAAGACTAGTATGGACATTCAGTTGCTGAATCTGGAAGTACGAGAGATACGAAAGGTACAAATGATACATGATATGGCGCTGGAACAGATCAGTGGAGCTCTGAATGGACTGTGTGAGATGACAATGCATTATGAATGTTGCACATTCATCAAGAACACCACACATGACGTCCCTGACTATTACCAGGTAATCCAAGATCACCAGGAGAAAGTAGCACAGTTGCAGAACACAGCAATACGGATCGCTGCTGAAGGCTGGAATCCACTTTGTGTGTTCAGAGCAATCGGAGTTTGGTTCGGATCCATCCTGAGATTTATTTTGCAGATTGGATCCATGATTCTGATGTTGGTGGTGATCTTGGTCTAGGGACACTCCTGTACCGCATAGGGCTATGTCTATGGCCACTATACAAGAGAGCACTGACACCTACACAGACACAAAAGATACCACTGATAATCCCACAAAACATGTTCCCAACAAAAATAGGTCCCCTAAAGTACGAGGAGTTCAAGGATAGCATTAGTGGAGTGTAGTGGCTACAAGTCTCAGGAGGAGAACCTGAGGCTTGAGCCAACGGGGGAATGAAGGAGATTCAGGCCAGGAGATGGTCGCCATTCTGAGCTAGGGATGTGCGTTTCGGGTTTCAGAATTTCGGAATTTTCACGAAATTTCCCGATTCGGGTCTTTCGATTCGGCCGAAAATCCGAAATTTTTTAGATCCGAAAAAGTCGAATCCGAACTGTTTTCCGAACCGAATCGAAAAAATTTCGGAATTTCGAATGGACTTGGAATGTGTGAAATCAAAATCTATTGCTTTGAAACGAGAACAGACTTTCCGAAAAAACGAAAAATTTGCCAAATCGAAAAATTTTCGGAATTTTCGAATGGACTTGAAATGTGTCAAATCGAAATTTATTTTCCCTCTATTCATGATTTCAGTTCCATTCGGGATTTCGGTACCATTTCGTTAAGTCTGGACATCGTATATTTAACTAGTATCGGTTATATGGCTGATTCTGTAAAAATTTTTATTGTTTCCAAAGATCCGATAAGAATTTTCGTATTTTGGTCAGATCCAATTCGTCCGCGGGTCGCGCATGCGCGCGCGCGCACATGTCGTAACTTTATTGAGCCAGTTTTATTGACAACTTTTTGAACAAAATTTTGTTTTTATTATTCTTCATAATGGCCGCTGCCAGAGAGGAGTGCTGCACAAGCACCTCGTCTTCATCATGATGAACCACCGGCACCCAGGAAGAAACGGGCCCAAAATATGGCGTTTGAGGAGATGTTGGAGCTGGTCCGCATCTTTGATAGAAAAGATTACGATTGCCGGAAGGGACCTTACCGCAGCAAGAATAACGCCAGAAAAGATCGTATCCTTGACAAGCTACGCACCACCATTTTGGAGAAGTTTGGAAGGACCGGACGAAGGACCAGCTACGGAAACGCTGGTCTGATTTAAAAGTACGGGAGCAGGAGCAGCTGAGGCGCATCCGGCGCGTCATAGCGAAACGTAAGTGTCATGTTATATTGTAAAGCGCTGCGCAAACTGTTGGCGCTATATAAATCCTGTATAATAATAATAATGTGCTTGCATGTGCTAATGTGCGCAGAAATACGCTGATTTATCTAGTCCTTTTTTCATGCAATGTGATTGTGTATAGCTTTGCGTTTTCACAACTCGTCATACATGCATTTTTGCCATAGCTTTTTTTTTTGTGATTTTACGTATTCGTGAAAATTGTGATATTTGATGTATGTAGATGAAGTTACAATGCTGGATTTCTTTTGGCACTGTGTGTATAGTCTGTAGTGTGCTGGGGGGGGGTTGTTGTGATTGAGTGATGCATACGAGATGACCCGCAGCTTGCCCAATATTGGCTCCCACCTGCGCATCAATAAAAATCTCTGCGTCTCTGCTAAGTGATAGGATGGGACATGTAGTTCTTCTGAAAGTGCATCCAAACAGAGCTGCGTTCAATACATCCTCAGCAGCTGCTGCAGCAGCAGTGTCATTGAATGCTTTAGATGCAAATTTCAAAACAAAATGGTGGATTTCTGTTGTTGTTTCTGCAATATCCAGTTTTATTATTAGCAGAAACTGAAAGTGAAACTGAGGCTGAGGCATCTATAAAATAACTAAAAGCCGTCACACAATGCGCTTTGTATGCACACAACACAAATAATAGTTTTTATTGAATAAACGTAATGTTTACTTCTGAAAAAAATATATAAATGAACGGTAATATATGTCTGTGCAGAGGAAATAAATAAATATTTTGTGACTTTAGAACTATGAGATGGGAGTAGTGGTGGGTCAAGCTGGTAGTGGGTAGTGGAGGGGTGTCGCAATACTTTCGGCAATATATTGTATAGATATACCATTTTTTCCAGTCTGCATTATTTACGTGTTATATTTTTGGATTTGGCAGAAGACAGGAAGAAGGCCGCCGAATCTGCCCGGCAGGGACCAGTGCCCCAGCGGAGGAGGAGGGGAGCCACGGGCGTCCACCAGCGCTGGTATATACTGTTTTATTTTGCAACGACTTTTGGTCAAAAACAGAAACATTTTTTGTTTACTGTATTTTAATTTAATTTTTTTATGTATAGCACAAGAGGAGCAGGAGGAGGAAGAGGAGGAAGAGGAGGATGTAGAGAGTCAGCCGGAGCAGCAGGAGGCCGCCAGTCCAGGTTTTTTTTTTTTACTGTTGTATTTTGTATCGACTTTTGTTCAAAAATAAATCAGTTTTGTTGTTTACTGTATTTTTTATTTCTTTAATTTCTTACATATAGCACTGGATATGCAGACAGTGGTGGGGGAGGAGTCGGAGGAGTCGGAGACTCAGGAGGCCGCCAGCTCTGGTATATACTACTGTTATATTTTTTCAAGACTTTCAGTCAAAAATAGAAACCTGCTTTACTTACTGTATTTTCCTTCTTTCATTTATTGATATATAGAAGGAGAAGCCAGACGCCGACGGGAGGCGATCGGCGAGCTTCGCCTGGCAGCTACTGCCGTCAACTCCCTACAAGAACTGCTCCAGGAACTGCGGGAGCACATAACCAATGCCGCAGACCTCCTGGAGCAGCAGTGAGACCAATGGCAGCCTCCTCCAGAATGTGCCTCAGCTGCTCCTGCTCGCGTGCCTTGAGGTCGGACCAGCGTTTTCAGAGATGGTCCTTCGTCCAGTCCTCCCGAACAGCTCCAGGATGGTGGTGCGTAGCTTTTCAAGGATACGATCCTTGCGGGTGTTATTCTTCCTGCCGTAAGGGCCCATACAGCAATCGTAATCTTTGCAGTCCAAGATGCGGACCAGCTCCAACATCTCCTCAAATGCCAGTAACTTGTTGGGCAGTTTGCCATCCTTGGCATGTTCCCTTCCCTATGTTAATATGTTGTAAATAAATTTTCTATTTTTTCACTATTTTCCTGTTTGTGTGCGTTGCTTTTCCTTACTTAATAAGTTAATATGTATTGCTTGGTTTCCACACTGTTAAAATTATATGTACATAAATGTATTGACATTTCTATGGACCCTTTGTCATAAATTTGTCAACATATTTGTGGCCATGAATGTGACTGTGCACATTCTACACTTCCTGCCTGGCCAAAAAATGTCACACACTAACACAACCTTGTTGTAAGGCCTTGAGATTTGATTACCGACGTGGCCTGGTTTTTTGTTAAGCTTAGGCGATGTCACAACAACACGGATTTTTGTCCACAGTCACATTCATTGTATAACCAAGAATTTATCAAAAAATATTGATGGCAGCACTGCATGAAGTCTTCTCCGACACAACCCAAAGATCCTTAGTGCGGCTCAGGTCTAGTTTATTTGTCCCTGTTTGCAGCTTCACACAACACCTCCTCCCAGCTATGAGCTCTCTCTCTCCCACCGCTGCCCGCTAAGACGCTGCCCGCCAACATGGTCATGTCTTTGCAGGAAGACAACAGCGTGGGGGAACAGCAGCTGCTGACAGTCCCAAGACCTCGTCACAATGACGTCAGTTTTGGAGTTAACCCCTAACTGTGACCAATGGTGGAGATAGGGGGTTCATTGGAACCCCTATCTCCCGATCCGCGGCAGCTATCGGTTGGTTAATGTTTGGTATCTTTGGATCGACCAGAGCATGGCCTTTCCAACAATACCAAACATGACAATGTTAAAAAATTTTTAAATAAAAAAAAAAAATACAGGTTTTTTGTTTTGTTTTGTTAATGCAGCAATATTGTTGCCATTTCAATTATAATGTGAACAATGATGCTGCACTAAGGATTTTTGTATGGGGTGCGTTTGTTAAAAATAGTGTAATTGTCACCCAAAAAAATATAACAAGTCCCCTTTTCAATTTTTTTTAACAAACGCAACTCATAAAATATAACCGCAAACACTCGCATGTTAAAATGTGAAAAAAACACTTTACACCTTGTAAAACAAACATTGAAAATTCTAATTTTATTGCATTTTTTGTTATAATATACAGACAGGACATGACGCATACATATGATAATGATATATTATGAATCATCTGCCGAGTCTGCCGGAAAGAACGATATATAACATGTCTGGGTCATATTATAAAAGAAGGCTTCAAAACGCGTTTAAACAAGAGGAGCGAAACTGTTAAAAATTAGCTCAGCAGCAGACCGCAGTGCCGCACACAGGTGTGAAGGGAAGCCGTGAAATGCCTCAGCAGCGAAAGGGTTAATTTATATTTTTGTCTGTTTTAAATCATTTTATTTTATTATTTTTTTTCATTTCAGATCATTTTGATCAACTATTTTTCCGTTTTAAAACATTTTTGTTCTGGTTTTTATTTTTAAAGTCAGACCATTCGGGTCAGTTTACCGTTTTTTAAATCGTTTTGTTCTTTTTTTTTGTTCCTTGGCTTTCATACCATTTTTTTAATGTGATTAAATAAATAAAGTTGTGAAATGTATATTCATAAGAAAAAAAGGATCTTTATTTAATAAAAAAAAAAACACGATAGAATCGCCAGAATTATCGTATCGTCAGAATGAATTATTGGATCCGAAAAACAAACCTAAAATTTATTATAAAAAAAATATATAAAGTATAAAAAAGTAAACCATAGTACTTTACATCAAAACGAATAGAGTTAGACACTTTGAAACGAGGAGAACAGACGTTCCGAAAAAAAAGAAAATTTCCGAAATCACGAAAAGTCGATACAAAAAACGAGCAAAGTGACCCGAAAACACGAAAAATGGTCGATATTCCAAAAAAATGTACGCAATCGAAAATTTTAAACATCAGAACAAATCGAACCGAAAAAAAAATCGGTGCACAAGCCTATTAATATCTGACATCCCGATGTGAAACATCAGGACTTTTGCATTAGATTTCGACCATTTTTATTTTTTTAACTTCTGGATAGTCGAAAATCGATCTATCCAAAAAGTCCCAATGTTTCACATCATTCTGAACTTTGTTTGGATAGAGTAAGTCCGTGGGCGTGTGGCCGTTAAATGTATATACCAGTGGCGTCGTAACATGGGGGCGGGGGTGCGGCCCGCACCAGGTGACACCCGCCTTTAGGGTGACACCGTCACCCTAAGGGCGGGTGTCTCACCCTCCGCCGCGTTTTTCGCTCCCTGCGAGCGTCCGAAGCATGCAGCTTCGGCGCTCGCCTGGAGGAAACACGTCACCAGCCAATCGCAGCTGGTCACGTGGCTCCCCCTGGCGAGCGCCCAAGCTCCGCGCCGCCGGACGCTATGAGGGAGCGAAAAAGGCGGCGGAGGTGAGCTGGGGCCATTATCATGAGGTGCTGGGGCATTCCATGTGCTGGGGCATATCCAAGAGGAGCTGGGGCATATCCACGAGGAGCTGGGGCATGTCCACGAGGAGCTGGGGCATATCCACGAGGAGCTGGGGCATGTCCACGAGGAGCTGGGGCAAATCCATGTGTGAGCTGGGGAATATCCACGAGGAGCTGGGGCATATCCACGAGGAGCTGGGGCAAATCCACGAGGTGCTGGGGCAATATCCATGAGGAGCTGGGGCATATCCATGTGCTGGGGCATATCCAGGAGGAGCTGGGGCATGTCCACGTGGAGCTGGGGCATGTCCACGAGGAGCTGGGGCATGTCCACGAGGAGCTGGGGCAAATCCATGTGTGAGCTGGGGAATATCCACGAGGAGCTGGGGCATATCCACGAGGAGCTGGGGCAAATCCACGAGGTGCTGGGGCAATATCCATGAGGAGCTGGGGCATATCCATGAGGATGTCGGATGTCGACCAAGCTTCCGGGAACTCCCCCTGAGGACTGGCGTCACCAATGGTGGAGATAGGGGGTTCATTTTGGATCCCCCTATCTCCCGATCCGTGGCAGCTAGGGGTTAAAGTTTGGTATTGTTGGATCGGCCAGAGCATGGCCGTTCCAACGATACCAAACACGAATGTGAAAAACGTTTGTAAAAAAAATTAAAATAAAAAAATATTTAAAAAAATTTATAAAAATAAATAAACAATTTTTTTTTCTTTTTTTTGGTTTGTTAATGCAGCAATATTGTTCCCATTTCAATTATAATGTGAACAATGATGCTGCACTAACGATTTTTGTATGCGGTGCGTTTGTTAAAAATTTTGTAATTTTCCCCAAAAAAAATTGTAACGAGACCCCATCTCTAATTTGTTTAACAAGCGCACCCCATATAAAATATAACCGCAATTGCTCGCATGTTAAAATGTGAAAAAAATACACTTTACACATTGTAAATTATTGAAAAATTCATATTTTATTGCATTTTTTGTTATAATATACAGACAGGTCATGACGTATACATATAATAATGACATATTATGAATCTGCCGAGTCTGACGGAAAGAACGATATATAATATGTCTGGGTCATATACTAAAATAAGCCTTCAAAACGCATTTAAACATGATGAGCAAAACCGGTAAAAATGACCTCAGCACAGGGGCGTGAAAAGCCTCAGCAGCGAAAGGGTTAATTAAAAAAACACGATAGAATCGCCAGAATTATCGTATCGACATAATGAATTATTGGATCCGAAAAACAAACCAAAATTTATTATAAAAAAATATATAAAGTAGTATTAAAAAAGTAAACCATAGTAGTTTTCATCAAAACGAATAGAGTTAGACAGCTTTGAAACGAGAACAGACGTTCCGAAAAAACGAAAAGTTCCGAAAAACGAAAAGTTCCGAAAACCGAAAGTTCCGAAAAACGAAAAGTTCCGAAAAACAAAGTTCCGAAAAACAAAAAATGGGCGATATGCCGAAAACCATGTACAATTCCGAAAAACGAAAATTTCCGAAATAACGAAAAGTCGATACAGAAACCTAGTAAAGTTACCCGAAAATACGAAAAATGGTCGATATTCCGAAAAATAAATGTACCCGAAAACCGAATCGAGCCGAACCGAATCGAAACAGAAAGCAGTCGAAACGAACCGAATCGAAAAGTTTAAAAATTCGAAAAATCGAATCGAATCGAAAAAAAAATCGGTGCACATCCCTATTCTGAGCCGGGCAGCCATCTTGTTCAGAATATTGGTTCACTTGAATATAACTAGGTAGATATTAGTTGGAATTAGAATGAAGTTTACATAGAGTCTTAGGAATGTGTTAGATCAGCAGTAAAAGCAATTAAAATAGGGAAGATCCGGGCCGTTGCTGGCACGGAGAGACAGGATGAGTGATGGATACATCAAGGTAACAGAGACCTGTAGCTGAGACAAAGAAGAGCGTGAAAGCAGCCCAGGCCTTATCTAAAGCAAACAATAAACAAGCCCAAGGGAGGTGGGCACAGGCAGGATCCAGAGTAGTAGCAAATCATTTTCTGTCAAACTAACATGAAGTTTGCCAATTTATGACCAATGTATGGAATGTCTTTGTATTCGATTAAGGGAGGTACGGACCCACGTGGGGTGGGATAGTGTCACCGGGAGGTGAGCTAATTGGGATGTACCTAATTATGTATTCGGGGTATAAAACCTCATGTCACTGGGGAATCGGGGCTCAGTCTTTGCGATTCAATCCTGTCTGAGCATCTGTGATATCACAATAAAGTTTGCCTTTCCTGAAGAGACTCGTGTTCAGTCAATCCTTGTCCGTGCCGGCCCGGCCTCGTCCTGTGTGAACCAAGTGGATTCCGGTTACAATTGCAGAGATGTTCCTTGCAGACTGATCAGTGTTGACATGAAACTTTTGCTGTGTGTTTCTGGCTTGTGATTGCAGAGATGTTCCTTGCAGACTGATCAGTGTTGAAATGAAACTTTTGCTATGTGTTTCTGTGTGAAAAAGAAATTAATTCAAGTAAGTATCCAGGTGTCAGAGGCCTTTGTAATGGGGGGGGAGGGGCACTAGTGAAAGACTAGCTACATATTCTATCTAAAAATGCGGCAATTTAGAGGATAATCAGCCAGAAATTAATACATGCAGACACAAAATACAATTGCGATGGAAGAATATTGCAGAATTTGATGGTGGCCATCGTGTTGAGATCTGGATACCTGGCTTGTGATTGCAGAGATGTTCCTTGCAGACTGAACAGTGTTGAAATGAAACTTTTGCTATGCGTTTCTGGCTTGTGATTGCAGAGATGTTCCTTGCAGACTGATCAGTGTTTTAATGAAACTTTTGTGTGTGGTTCTGGCTTGTGATTGCAGAGATGTTCCTTGAAGACTGATCAGTGTTTAAATGAAACTTTTTCTGTGTATTTCTGGCTTGTGATTGCAGAGATGTTCCTTGCAGACTGATCAGTGTTGAAATGAAACTTCTGCTGTGTGTTTCTGGCTTGTGATTGCAGAGATGTTCCTTGCAGACTGATCAGTGTTGAAATTAAACTTCTGCTGTGTGTTTCTGGCTTGTGATTGCAGAGATGTTCCTTGCAGACTGATCAGTGTTGAAATGAAACTTTTGCTGTGTGTTTCTGGCTTGTGATTGCAGAGATGTTCCTTGCAGACTGATCAGTGTTGAAATGAAACATTTGCTGTGTGTTTCTGGCTTGTGATTGCAGAGATGTTCCTTGCAGACTGATCAGTGTTGAAATGAAACTTTTGCTGTGTGTTTCTGGCTTGTGATTGCAGAGATGTTCATTGAAGACTGATCAGTGTTGAAATTAAACTTTTGCTGTGTGTTTCTGTGTGAAAAGGAAATTAATTCAAGTAAGTATCTAGGTGTCAGAGGCCTTTGTAATGGGGGGGAGGGGCACTAGTGAAAGACTAGCTACATATTCTATCTAAAAATACGGCAATTTAGAGGATAATCAGCCAGAAATTAATACATGCAGACACAAAATACAATTGCGATGGTAGAATATTGCAGAATTTGATGGTGGCCATCGTGTTGAGATCTGGATACCTGGCTTGTGATTGCAGAGATGTTCCTTGCAGACTGATCAGTGTTGAAATTAAACTTTTTTGTCTGTGGTTCTGGTTTGTGATTGCAGAGATGTTCCTTGCAGACTGATCAGTGTTGAAATGAAACTTTTGTGTGTGTTTCTGGCTTGTGATTGCAGAGATGTTCCTTGCAGACTGATCAGTGTTGAAATGAAACTTTTGCTGTGTATTTTTGTCTTGTGATTACAGAGATGTTCCTTGCAGACTGATCAGTGTTGAAATGAAACTTTTGCTGTGTGTTTCTGGCTTGTGATTGCAGAGATGTTCCTTGCAGACTGATCAGTGTTGAAATGAAACTTTTGCTGTGTGTTTCTGGCTTGTGATTGCAGAGATGTTCCTTGCAGACTGATCAGTGTTGAAATGAAACTTTTGCCGTGTGTTTCTGGCTTGTGATTGCAGAGATGTTCCTTGCAGACTGATCAGTGTTGAAATATTATTGCCCCAGGCAGCTCACCTCCTCTGCTGTGGCCTCAGGCTCCACATCCGCCGACTTTCTTCTACTCCCGAGAAGGCTGCTGGTCAGGTGGTTCCCATCCCCGGCGAGCAGCAATGCTGCATGCCAGCAGCCGCTCGCCTCGGGAGTAGAAGAACGCCCCTGTCTCCAGCCAGCTGATGGGGCTCACTACGGACGTCTGTGCATGCACCGTCCTAGTGGAAAATACGAGACAAAACTTTGGTCGCGCACGGAAGGAAATCTCGGTTCAAGGTGGATTTTCTGACTGTCTTAGCGGCCCACAAACTCTGTGGCGGCCGCATGTGGCCCGCGGGCCACAGTTTGCTCACCCCTGCCATAAATCAAAAAATTTGCGTTATACAGTAAATACTAAAAATGTCAGTTATATTGAAAATCCTCTAAATGCAGGTCTTATTGTAAACCCCATAAATGTCAGATATACTGTAAACCCCATAAATGCGAGTCTTACTGTAAATCCTGTAAATGTAAGTCTTACTGTAAATCTCCTAAATGTGAATATGATTCTGTAAATCCCATGAAAGTCTTATTTGAAATCTTGGAAATGTGAGTTTATTGCAAATCCCAGACATACACCTCTTAATATAGACACCAAAAATGCGAGCCTTACTAAATCCCATAAATGCAAATCTTAATATGAATCTCATAAATTTGAGTCTTACAGTAAGCACCATAAATGTGAAATATACTGTAAAACTTTGTAACCTACTATGGAATCTGGAAAGACCCAGTTAGCAGTCTCCTAAACAATGTACATGTGATGAGCTTAAAAACCCTGTGATGGTAATTTCTCTCGGCCGCTGATTGCTAGCCTGGCACATAGACCATACAGAATAATAAAATGTAACCTTTATTAGATACTTTAAAACCAATGTAGTATTCAGCATTGCATAGTATCTACTGGTATGCGGATTTCAAAAGATATTTAACATGCCCCTCAGAGCAGACAGAGGACACTATCTTGGATGACATGATACTCAAATGACTGACAGTGACAAGCAGTTTCTGGTGTAATATTTGGCTCTGAGAATGTAGAGCACCTTTACTATAAATCTTAAGGTTGTACTTCTATGAATTGGGTTAACAAATTGTTATCAGGATAAAAAATGGTCATGCAACCAAACCTTTAACTAACTACTAAGTCTCAGCTCTGTGTGACCAAGAGATACAGTCATGGCCGAAATTGTTGGCACCCCAGAAATTTTTCCAGAAAATCAAGTATTTCTCAAAGAAAGGTATTGCAGTAACACATGTTTTTCTATACACATGTTTATTCCCTTTGTGTGTATTGGAACAAAACAAAAAAAGGGAGGAAAAAAAGCAAATTGGACATAATGTTGTGTTCCAATACACACAAAGGGAATTAACATGTGTATAGCAAAACATGTGTTACAGCAATACTTTTCTGTGAGAAATACTTGATTTTCTTGAAAAATTTCTGGGGTGCCAACAATTTCGGGGAGGGCTGTACATAACCATGCAGCCCCGCCGGATTTTCTTGTATTACATTCTATACAGATATATCTGGTTTCACAGCATCGTGCATTCGAACTGATCCGGTTAAAAATTTTCCATTATTATTTATGCCCTGAAGCTCTTTATCAGTGATACCTTTGCAATAATAGGTGGAATATTAACCACTAATGGTATCACCCTGTATGAGTCGGAATCAGATTATTTTCTTTATTTTACATGTGTGTTGTTTATTATGTGACGAGGCAAATTGGTTTTAAAGTATCTAATAAAGGTTACATTTTATTATTGTGTATGGTCAAGGCAGGTGAGCGAATACTTTTGGCAATATAGTGTATGTGTGGGAGATGTTCCTATCGGCTTCGCCCGTCAGCAGTGTTCCTGGCTCCTGCTAAGCTCCCCCTTCAAGCTGACGCCACGCTTAGCGTTGTTGGCGCAGTCATCAGTCGGTCACGTGGGATTTGGGATGGAGCAGAACGAGGCGAGCCGTGGAGTACCCCCTCACCTCACCCCGCCTGGACTCTCTCGGAGTGGGACGACCAGGCAGCCAGGTATGTGTGTATGTGTGTAGACTACACTACCCAGTCGCTGCCTTTACTATGCCACAGCTAATGTCTCTTCTACACCACTACTACTGCACCACCCAGTCACCGTGTCACTACCAGGCACTGTCACCCTCCTACACCTCAAACACTGTGCCACTGCATGGGTGGAAGGCCAGACTGTACATGCTGAAAGCTCACTGATCTGATTGGACGGCACTTCACAGTTCAAATGGGCAATGATCGAAAACACACTGCAAAAGCAACCCAGGAGTTTTTGAAGGAAAAGAAGTGGAATATTCTACAATGGCCGGGTCAATCACCTGATCTCAACCCAATTGAGCACGCATTTCACTTCCTGAAGGCAAAACTAAAGTCAGAAAGACCCACAAACAAAGAACAACTGAAGACAACTGCAGTTAGACTCTGGCAAAGCATCAGAAAGGAGGAATCCAAGTCTTTGGTAATTTCTATGGGTTCCAGACTTCAGGCAGTCATTGCCACAGTAAAGGATTCTGAACAAAATATCAAAAATGAACATTTTATTTATGATTATATTCTTTTATCCAATTACATTTGAGCCTCAGAAAATGGGGGACTGTGCCTAAAAATGGTTGCAGTTCCTAAAATTTGTACTTGATATTTATGTTCAACCCCTTGAATTAAAGCTGAAAGTCTGCACTTCGACTTCATTTGGATTGTTTCATTTTAATTTTATTATGGTGGCATACAGAGCCAAAAGTATGAAAATTGAGAGATCATTGTTCTCCTTTGTTATAATAACTTATTAACACCATAGTCTTTTTCCACACCCCCCTTATTTTAGCTCCACAAAACACTTCACAGCACAAAGAGAGCTAGAGATATAAAATACATTATATTAATGAATGCAATATTTACAAATAAACTTAGAAAATCATTTGGAGAAACTTCTAACAGACGGTGAATATTAATTATTTCTATTTCTTGTGTTTGGGGACATTACATCACTTATGTCTGGAATAAATTTCAGTGAGAGAATGTTCAAGGGCGAGTATTTATATCAGTTGCGGTCACAGGGTTTAATACAGAGAGATCTGACCACAGACAGCACAGAGTATTTATATCGGGTGCAGTCACAGGGTTTAAAACAGCAAGATCTGAGCACAGACAGGACAGAGCTGATGCTAACCACAGGATGGAGAAGGAGCAGCCCTCAGAGATGGAGCTGTGTCTGCCCCGAGCTATTTATCATGGACTTACAGTGATCTTCTGTCTTGTCATCATCCAGGTAATGATGGCGACATCAGTCACTCTGGAAACAGATCCTGGATGTCACCTATCATTGAAGGAATTGCGCTTTGAGTATAAATATTATCAGGAAGGTGACATGATAATTGGAGGACTGTTTACTGTGAACACCGGAATAAGAAGAAACTTCATGTGTTTGTTGTAAGTGTATCTTATATCAGGATATCATGGCATTATGTACAGCTTGGAAAAAAGACGAGACAGAGGAGATATGATAGAAACATTTAAATACGTAAAGGGAATCCACAGGGTAGAGGAAGGGAGTATATTTAAAAGGAAACAAAGTAGCAAAACAAGAGGACATAGTCTTAGATTAGAGGGGCAAAGGTTTAAAAGTAACATCAGGAAGCATTATTTTACTGAGAGGGTGGTGGATACATGGAACAGCCTTCCAGTTGAAGTGGTAGAGGCCAAAACAGTGATTGAATTTAAGCAGGCATGGGATAGGCATAAGGCTATCCTAAACAAAAGATAAATCCAGGTAAAGTATCCATGGCAGACTAGATGGGCCGAAAGGTTCTTATCTGCCGACATATTCTATGTTTCTGTTTCTATAATGTTGTGCAGTGAAATCATTCATAGGAAATGATGTAGGTCATGGTCACATTTCTCCGTCCTGCGTTCTCCTTTCCTTACCTAATGTTATGCTGCAGAATATCTAAAATCTGAATTAGTATCTGAAGGCTTGGTGTGAAGTCCTACCCAAACACATTGAAACACTGTTATTCTGATTATATGATAGATATGCCCATTCGCTGAGATGATGAATGAGATACGTCCAAATTATGGCTGATTTGTCAATTTGTCTGAAACACGAATCAACGGAAGGAAACCTTTACGAGTGGCCTGAACAACGCAACTCACAGGATTGATTTTGATTTGTTTGGTTAGTTTTGGTTAGTGTCAGCACCCCCACGAGTACAACTTTTCTGTTTATTGCATTAGGTTCAAATGGCTCATAACTCCCCAGCCATAGCTAATGACAAACCCATACTTAAAACCAAAATATTTGATGTTCACAGTCTATTAAATGGCTGTGTATAGAACGGTGTGATGGCAAAATGGAAGGAATCCTAAACCACACAAACTGTAATTATTTCATAGCTTGAACCTTGTCGCATGTATTTTTTTATTTCGGAGCAATTGCATCTGTACTGGTTGATTAATGATATCAGCCTAATTATTTATGATTTGTAGTTTATGTTCACAAATTCTATAATATTCTGATATATACTTTGTTAAATGAATACAGAATTCAGTCCATCATCTTATAGAATGGTTTATTATCTGTGCACTGTATGTTTTCCCATAGCATTGATAATGCAGAATACAGAAAGCTCCTGACTTTTATCTTCGCTGTGGATGAGATTAATAAGAATCCAAACCTTTTACCCAACGTTACTCTGGGTTACCATTTGTACGATTCATGTGGAGACACAATGAAAGCCGTTCAAAATATCCTACAGGTATTATCTGGAAAAAAGGAAGCTGTTCCCAATTATTTCTGCCAGGAACGGGGTAAGGTTGTTGGATTTGTAGGAGATCGACATTCAGTGACAACCCTGCCAATGGCTCAAATTCTTGGAGTGTACAGATACACACAGGTGAGACTCATCTGAGACATGTACTGGCTATGAGTTATGGATATCCATGTATGATGTATAGATGCCATTTTTTTAATAAAATGTACTTATTATTCTTCATAGAAAATTAGCTGTAATTGAGTTCTAAGCCAGTGACACTTATCACCTTCACACTCAAAGAGTGTATATTTTAGAGGAAGAATTCAAAACATGTAAATTTGCATATTCGCTAGTAAATCGTAGTTCTTCCAAAGCTCTTTAGCAACGCCTAGTTTTAATTGTTTCATTTCAGTAAATTCTAGTTATGCCTGCTTCCACTTAGTAATATAGCATTTTTACAGGAATATTCTGCTTGGATTTCTTTACATCCCATTTTACATCGAAAGAAAGTTAACAATCAGTGTCAAGTATAACCAAACTAAAGTGGAAAAACTGCTAAGTATGTCACTATAATGTGAAACAAGAATGACAATTTTTTTTCTGCCAAGCACAAAAATTGTAAGGCAGCACAAAAAATGTTGTGAGAAATGTTTTAAAACAGCCATAAAAATGTGTTATTGCACTTGAACTTAATACCATATGTCCTGAGTTATAGCAATCACAATGTTTGGCTGCACTTGAAACTAGTTTTTATGGTGACATACAGCAATCAGAACCATATTCACTACGTTGCATTCAGTTAAAACCTATTTCTCCACAAAATATTCTGTCAGAATGAAAGGTTACTAAGCGGAAGAAGGCAAACCTAGACTTTACTGAAATGTTCCAGACAAAACTAGGATCAGGACAGAGCTTGTAGTTTGCTTTGTAGCTACAAGTCCTGACTAATAAAAAATAGGAGCCGCTAAGATCCTTTGAAAGAACAAATTTTTACTAGTAATGACAAATTTACTGAATTCAGGTTCTAGACTTGTCTTTGAGTTTTGAGATCTAGTTGCTAAAGTATTTTCTATAGGTTCATGTAAAAACACCATCATAAGAGACAGCAGCCTTTTTACCCTTCGCCTTGTTTCCCATAGTCTTTGCATTGCCAATAAATTCAGGTGATAGTTTGGTACCGACAAGTTACAAGTTGGACATACTGACTTAATAAAAAATAAATAAACTTCTTCCAGTTCAGACAAAATATATTTATTTCAGATTCTCTTTTTGACTGAATCATTCCAATTCATGTTTTTGGATAGACCTGCCTTGTGTTTGCAGTTGTTTGATATCAATGACAGCAAAGGATTAGAATTAAATAAATGTGCATTCCTCATCATTGACTTTATCTTAACGATATCTAGACATATTCCTTGAAATGCATTGTAGATTTTTAATGTTGCGAATCTTGCCCCCATTATTGTGCCTTATCTCTGAAAACAGAAAGACCTATAAAGATAAGTTAATTTAGATTTTTTTCAAATCTGAAACTAGGGGCAATATTGAGCTCGCTCATTATTTGCTATTTGAATTTTTTTTCTGTACCAGCGTTTTCAAATATCATGATATTATTTGAAATTGATTTCAAATAGAAAAATTGATTAGCCTCTTTGTTGATTTCCATACCCTCCAGAGTCCACAAATACCAGCAAGTTTTATCCAAAAAAAGTTTCCAGTGTAATATTAGATTATTGTGAATTAAGTAAGCGTGTTTTTGGTTTGCATAAGGAATTCATTCATATTCTACAATGCATCAGATACATACTGCATTACAAAGGAAAATAATGTTCCAAAAAACAAATGTCCATACTTATCAATAGTTTGTATAATATTTTCATCAATAGCATATAATTCAGATGACTATATAGAATAAATTTTCCTAGATCAGTTACGGAGCGTCTGACCCGCGGCTTAGTGACAGAGTGCTGCATCCATACTTCTTCCGCACAGTTCCAGATGATCAGGTGCGGTATGAAGCTATTTTAAAGCTTTTGAAATATTTTGATTGGATTTGGGTTGGTATAATCACATCTCAAGATGAAAGTGGAGAGAGGGAGCTACGTGAGCTGAGCCACGTGATTACCAGCCACGGAATCTGCATCGAGTTTGTTGTTAAAATGACTGACAAAAAGAACAGAAGTGAGAAGGAAGACCTGGCCAATATTAAGAACAAGACCTCTCAGGTTCTAATAGCCTGCGGGACGTGCTCTGTTCATTGTGTTGTTCTTTTTCAAAAATTTGCTTCACTTTTACAAAACACAATCCTTATCCTCAAAGATTCCTGGACGTACATTCTACATTTCAATCTACAGATGGTAAAATCATTTAATGGCAGTTTGACTTTTTCTCCTCCTGTGAACCCAATTCCCGGTGTCTCTGATTTAATCCACAGTGTCCATCCGTCCAGCCACCCTAATGATCCGTTACTTGAGGATATTTGGTTGATGGAAATGGAATGTTTGTCACCAAACCTGGAAAAAAACAGATTATTTCAATACTTTTACAGGTTTACTGCTAGAAATTGCTCAAATGAAGAACTGTCTCTAGATTCAATTGAAACTTTACTGAATCCTGTGTACAATGCGGTCTATGCAATGGCTCATGCTTTGCACAATATGTACACAATAATGGATAAAATACATCCTGAAATTGACCCATTAAATTATGACTACACAAACAGGGTGAGTATTTAACATAATGTAGAGAGCACTTATGTTTACAATAGGTGACACAATGTCCAATATTTAATAATTTTAGCACAAAGGATGCAGTACCTAAACCACATAAATTACAACCTTCCCATCTATGTCAGGAAAAAAATCAAATGGTGCGTTGACCACAGTCCGTTCTCTCAAATATCTAGGCATGTGGTTAGACCCAAATCTATCTTTTCGCCCCACATCAAAAAGCTCTCATCTAAACTTTAGCCCAAACTAGGTGCCATGTACAGTAACAAATCCTGCTAAAGCACCGCAGCAAGAAAGCAGATTGTACAACAAATGCTTCTGCCGGTCATTGAATACGGAGATCTAGTGTATGCAGCTGCCCCGCAAACGCACCTTCAGAAACTTACTACACTGTATAACTCATTCTGCAGCTTTGTGCTACACTGTGACCAGGGCCGGCCCGTCCATGGAGCAGGGTGGAGCAGCCGCTACAGGCAGCCCTTTGTCAGGGGCAGCATCTTGCCACCCTGGCAAAGGCCATGGCATGGAGAGTGCTTGGCCCGAACAAGATACGGCCCTCCAGCAGGCTTGTGTTTCGTGGAGAAGACCAGCCGCGCACTCCCCTCTAGCAGGCTCTGCCCACCCCTTTCAGCAGGCCTCGTCCACCTCTTATTAGGGAGAGACTGGCCGCTTCTTCTGCCCTATGAGTGATATCCTGGATCTTGGATTAGAGATATGGAGGTGCTCCAGACCTATCTGACCCCCTGGATAATATTGGTGGCCGTCCGTGTGTATCCAGGATGCTCTGTTTAATATGTTGGTTGTTTCCGGGAGAACAGGTTTTGAGCTAGACCTGTTTCCGGGAGAGGGACTTGACGTGTGGTCACTGCAGGAAATGCGGTGCTGGCCAGGATCCGGGATGCTGCAGGGTCAGGGCTCCACGGCTGAGTCTGTGGATGGAGACGAGCTGGAGAGTGTCGGGTTCCAGGGAGAGAGGCCCTGTCGCACCTACTACTGCCTTTACCTGTACCAAGCAGCGAGGTCAGACCTGTGTATAACACACTCACACGTTCTGGGGGGAGGGGTCATTTACCAGACTGAGACACCTGACCCCTGTATTACACACAGCTATCAATTTCCAGACTGACGGGTCAAATCTCTATATAACAATCAATGTGCATGTTGTTATTTTGCAGCCTATCAGAGCCGCTCGCAGCCAGTGAGTTTTATTGCTGTGGAGCTCTGTAACACTCATACACACCGCACATTATTCAGTTGTATTGCTGTGGAGCTTTGTAATAAGCTCATACACATTGCATGTTTTTTTTTGGGGGGGGCAGCAATTTGTCCATCGCTCCAGGCAGCACAGTTGCTTGGGCCGGCCCTGACTGTGACTACCTCACCCTCCATTGTGACATGATAAAAGAGCTAACCTGGAATATAAGAAAAAAACTGTTCTGCACTGAATGCAAAAATAAACATTGTATCAGGGGTGCTATCCAGAGATACAGACCAGGGGCGGATCCAGGGGGGGCAACGGGGCAATTGCTCCCCCCCGAGATTTGAGCCGGGGACCCAGATGCCGGGCAGCGCGGGAGTGCCTGCCCGGTCCTGAAGAGTCCGTCCTGTTGAAGGGGATGCGGCTGCGTGCAGGCGCAGCCGGTCACGTGGTCCGGCTAATCAGGTGGTACTGAGTCTCTGTACCACCTGACTGGCCGGACCTCGTGACCTGCGCACGCACGCAGCCGCATCCCCTTCAACAGGACGGACTCTTCAGGACCGGGCAGGCACTCCCGCGCTGCCCGGCATCTGGGTCCCCTCAACCCCTGCCGGAGCTGGAGGCCTGGAGCAATATCCAGGTGAGAGCTGCGCAAATCCATGAGCTGGGCAAATCCATGACCTGGGGGCAAATCCATGAGCTGGGCAAATCCATGACCTGGGGCAAATACATGAGCTGGGCAAATCCATGAGCTGGGGCAAATCCATGACCTGGGGGAAAATCCATGACCTGGGGGCAAATCCATGAGCTTGGGGCAAATCCATGAGCTGGGGGCAAATCCATGAGCTGGGCAAATCCATGTGCTGGAGCAAATCCATGACCTGGGGGCAAATCCATGAGCTGAGGGCAAATCCATGAGCTGGGGCAAATCCATGACCTGGGGGCAAATCCATGAGCTTGGGGCAAATCCATGACCTGGGGGCAAATCCATGACCTGGGGGCAAATCCATGAGCTTGGGGCAAATCCATGAGCTGGGGGAAAATCCATGTGCTGGGGCAAATCCATGAGCTGGGGGCAAATCCATGAGCTGGGGGCAAATCCATGAGCTGGGGCAAATCCATGACCTGGGGGCAAATCCATGAGCTTGGGGCAAATCCATGACCTGGGGGCAAATCCATGACCTGGGGGCAAATCCATGAGCTGGGGGCAAATCCATGAGCTGGGCAAATCCATGAGCTGGGGGCAAATCCATGACCTGGGGGCAAATCCATGAGCTGGGGGCAAATCCATGAGTTGGGGCAAATCCATGACCTGGGGGCAAATCCATGAGCTTGGGGCAAATCCATGAGCTGGGGCAAATCCATGAGCTGGGGGCAAATCCATGAGCTGGGCAAATCCATGACCTGGGGGCAAATCCATGAGCTTGGGGCAAATCCATGAGCTGGGGCAAATCCATGTGTGAGCTGGGGCAAATCCATGAGCTGGGGCAAATCCATGAGCTGGGGGCAAATCCATGTGTGAGCTGGGGGCTCTCTGCTCCTCTAGATTGTAAAATCCGGGGTGCCCTCTGCTCCTCTAGATTGTAAACTCCTGGGTGTCCTCTGCTCCTCTAGATTGTAAGCTCCTGGGTGCCCTCTGCTCCTCTAGATTGTAAGCTCCTGGGTGCCCTCTGCTCCTCTAGATTGTAAGCTCCTGGGTGCCCTCTGCTCTTCTAGATTGTAAGCTCCTGTGAGCCGGGCCCTCTGCTCCTCTAGATTGTAAACTCCTGTGAGCCGGACCCTCTGCTCCTCTAGATTGTAAGCTCCTGTGAGCCGGACCCTCTGCTCCTCTAGATTGTAAGCTCCTGTGAGCCGGACCCTCTGCTCCTCTAGATTGTAAACTTCTGTGAGCCGGGCCCTCTGTAAATTCTCGTGAGTCGGGCTCTCTGCTAAAACACCTTATTTTCTGTCAGTGCCCCTCCCGAGACTAGTCTCTGGATCCGCCCCTGATACAGACTCCCTCTATGGCTGCCAAAATATAATAACAAGAAAGAAGACTGGATGCACACCAAAGCAAGTAATCTGCATAATAAATTTTATTGAGAAACAAGAAAAAGAAACACACAGATTTCAAAAGCAAAAGGACCTGACATTATTCCATAAATACATATATAATGCCATGAAAAACTGCCAATAGACAACCGAGCATAATATTAATAATACCATCAGGGTGTAGAATATAAACCCACTAGTAAAGCAAAAAAAGCATAATAGGGCAATAAAAAAGCTTGGAGTATGGACATTGTCAGTCTCCTATATACCAATAAATGCTCCTAAAATACCTCAAGTAAGTAAAACCAGTGAAACAAGTTACTCAGGAGTCACTAAGGAGAGGCACAAGACCTGAGACCAGGTAGAGCTAACCTGGCCATCGCTGGAATCCAGATGCACCCTTCACCTTTCCAACTATGGTGTTTATGAGCTTTTCTGAGAAGCTACCACCCTACCTGAATAGATGTTTCCCCCAGCAGTTCCCTCCTCCAATAACTTCCAATCCAGGACCAGCACCTTACTTGCAGTGCCACAATACAAAAAGAAAGTGTCTCGATCCTCATTTTCCTACAGAGCACCACAAATATGGAATAACCTCCCAGACGTCATCAAATTTTCCCCCAGGCTGTAGACCATTAAGAGATCTTTATTAATATACCTCAATATAGAATGCACCGGTAAACATGTAAGATAGTGATTATATTTCTTACATATACAGTTGCACAGAAAATAAATATTTGTGTTTTTTTTAATATCTTGCATTTTATTACCTTTTATTTCTGTACCCCACTGTAAAATTGTATGTTCTTGAACCCAGGACACACTTGAAAATTAGAGAAATTTCAATGTATCCTTCCTGGTAAATTACTTTATAAATAAATTAGGTTTCACTCCCAAGTGCAGAAGACCTGCCATGCACGTCTTCCAATTTTGTGGTGCTGGTATTCCAATAACTTGATCCTGAATTGGTGGCCTTCCTTGCACACATCAGTGGGGGCATGTCACAGGCCAAATTATGTCATCTTGCCCTGGCGTGATGACATCTGATTCATTAGTAAGCCATCATGTCTGGGAAAGTAAGAGGAAAGGGGGGATGTATATGCCAAAAAAGAGACATCATTAGAAAGGTCACAGCTTGACCTTTTCATTGGTGAATGTCATAAGTGTATATGCCCTCTCTACAGTTACAGTTGAAAAAGTATTAAAAATAATTTAAAACTAGTAAAGGGGTTTCTAAGGGCAGATCAATAAAAATCAAAACTGCCTACAGAACCTCAAAACTCACATTTTATTAAAAAGCAGAATCCTTTCCAGTATTTTTTTTTGGTATAGTTAAGTAATTATTGTACTAACATATCACAGCCTTTAGTGTCTTGTACAGCTCTCTGCACCCTATCAGATATCCCATTTCTCCAGTGGCCAGCGAGACTCCTGCTTTGTATATGTTCTGGAGGAGCATCGCTGTAGGTGTTCAGCTCAACCTTTATACATCCTCTGGCCAATGGTGTTCCTAGTCCACCACTTTCGTCTGCTCGCCAACTTGATATTGAGTCTGAGTACACATGAACGTCTTGTTCTCTTTGCCAAATCCCTGTTTGGTTCAGATCTAGTCTGCCCAGTGTTTAGAGGTCAAACACTAAGGTCCATAATGCAACATGTCTGAAGAACCAACACGTATATGCATTCTGCCCCATGTCAGGAGACCCAAGTCACAGATCAAGTTTGCCGTAATGACATAGCGTTGCCATAATTAGTTATAGGAAAACGCTGACAGCGAATACGTTTATTTACTGATTTATGAGTAAGCAAAACAACATTAGTAATTTCCTATCAAATGAGCCCAAAATGTGCTGGCCACCAGATGCAGTTTTACTCTTTATATGTTTGCAAAAGAATGCAACACAAATGGCTCACTGTAGCCTGAATAGAGTATGTCCATTAGTATTAGGCTGGTGTCAGACGAGCGCATTTTGTACGGACTGTGCAGTACGGACGCACTTTCCGACGGAAGGTGCAGTAGTGGCCACACAGTCTGTTTTTTAAACTGACGTTATTTTTGACGGATGTAGCAGGGAAAGCACACACAAAGCTATGCGGACGTTGCAGACGCAGCGCACTCCGCACGTCCGTTCTAGCGGTTTTACGTTCTTGCCTAACTTGCGTCCGTTTGCCGCGTGCGTTGTGCGCCCGCAGTTCGGTGCAGATGCACTTCGTGTGGGGGGCTCCATTGGCGATTATACTATGCTGCAACGGATGTTATTATGTGCGCAAAAACGGACGTTCACACTGCACTCGTCTGACACCATCCTTAACCGTCCATGAAACTAGACATTTAAATGTTATCTAGGCATGTGTACAGGCAAAATATTGGTTCACAATATTTAGGAGTCCAAAAGTTTTGAATTTGGAAATATTTGAAAGCAGATGATTCAGAATATCAGAAAGTTATTATTATTATAATCTTTATTTATAAAGCACCAGCATATTCCGCAGCGCTGTACAATGGGCACAGTATAGACAGGGTTACAATATATTGAACAACATTTTGACAAAGTAGTACAGGAGGGAACGAGGGCCCTATTCTCGTGGTAACTCACAATCTAGAAGGGTTGGAGGTGGAAACAGGAGGAGAGGACTTCAAGATGAGAATGATGGACTGCAAGGTGAGAGTGATGGACTGGTTGCGTCAGTGAGTCAGGTGTCAGTAGGCTTCCCTAAATAGGAAAGTCTTAAGGGAGCGTTTGAAGGAAGAGAAACTTGGGGAATGTCTTACCGTATGAGGGAGAGCGTTCCAGAGGATGGGGCTGTGTGTGAGAAATCCTGCAGTCTATCATGGGAAGAGGTGATGCAGGGAGAAGCTAGGCGCATGTCACTGTTCGACCTTAGGGAACGGGCTGGGGTGTATTTGGTGATTAGTGAGGATGGGTAGTGGGGAGCAGAGTTAGTGAGAGCTTTGTAGGTCAGGGTAAGGGTTTTGAGTTAAATTTTGCGGTGGATGGGGAGCCAGTGAATGGATTTGCAGAGAGGAGCTGAAGAGACCGAGCGGCGGGTGAGGTGGATGAGCCTGTCAGAGGCATTCAGAATGGATTGTAAGGTGGGGGAGAGGCAGGAGAGAGGGAGGCCAGCTAAACTATTATTACAATAGTCAAGTTGGGAGATGACAAAGGCGTGGATGAGTTGCTTTGTGGTGTCAGCGGACAAAAATTGCCAAATTCTGATATTTTGCCATTTGACCTATTCAAAGTAACTAGAGCATCCAATATATATTCGTCCGTTTCTGATATTCTGGTATATACAGTATGTATATATTTTTGCTTGTTCTCCGTTGAGATCTATCTCGCCATCAACCGTGTGAGTACACTTGTGCAATAATCTAACAATGAAATGCTAGCCAAATCTTCACCATCACGAAGTCTGGCCCTATCAAACTGTGCCTATGACGTGACTGGCGGCAACACATTACAGAGACATGTTCTTCATACAACACAATTTTATTAAACAGGTAGATCAATCTTTTATTGCTTGAAAGATGTCAACGTTGCAGGTAGATAAAGGATTATGTCACACATGTCAAGGTGACATACACGTAGAATAACATGCAAAAAAGGGGAATAGGCAGTATTAACACAGAAGCAAGGAACTGTCAGCCATTACATTTGTGAAAGTATTATTGATTCTAGCCATTCCCTTCATTTCACTGAACTCACTTATTTTGCAGATGGGGACACACAAAACGATTGATTCGTCACTTCATGGGCTATTGAAACTTTACATCACTTTTTACATGTTATTGTATATGTGAAAAATAACATCACAGTTACGAAAAATGCTTTCCTTTTGATGAAAATTAATTATTTTGAAACAGCAAACACCTGTGTTTATAATTGCCACAATACAGTGGCACCAGTGGCGTACTAAGGCAGGGGATGGGAGGCAGTCTGCCCCGGGTACCACTTCTTAAGGGGTGCTAGGGGTGCCCCTGCCACAGGCCTGCCCAGTGCAAATAATGTAAACAGAGCGATCCTGAATGCGAACACAGTATTCCTGTGTTGCAGCTGTGGACACCCGCCGGATATGACAGCAAGTCATATCCGGCAGCTATTTCCCCATCCCTCCACAGGTCATTTCCTCCACGCTGCAGCTGCATGCAGACAGGTGTGAGGAGTATCACTGAGTGAAAGGGGAGGCAAGGCAGCGGCTGGCCCAGTAAGTGAAGTTGGTAGCAGGTTGTGCAGAGGAGGAAAGGAACAATTGGGGCAATACTGTCATTCATCATCTCTCTTTCTCTGGCTTTTACCTTCTCTCTCCCTGTCCTCACCAGTCAGCCATTTCTCCCTTATACCCATTTCTAATGAACCCATTGCACACCAAGCTGAGCCCCCCCTCCCCCACGTGTTATTTCTTTATGTCCCTGGCACACAGGGTATCTTGTGATTAAGAGGACCTCTCTTCTTGCCCCTCATCCTATACAAACTCCCATTTAGGTGATCTCTAACCTGACATCATGAAGGTATGTTAGCTGGCAGGGGGCCCTACAGCATCCCAATGGGGGCCCATACAGCAGCCAACACCCCCTCCCTCCTCAGGATGCTCAGCCATGTGGCTGGCTTGAAATTGTGTGAGCAGCTGGGGTGGAAACGCTCCTCATCAGGTGGCCCCTGGCATTCATAGCTACACATGGTTACCTGGGGATCAGAGCATGGGGACCTGAGGGGGACAGGAGCCCAGTGGAATAGTGATTAAAAAGCCACCTGAGAGCATCATAACCTCCCTATGTGTGATGCAGTGTGCTACCTGTCACCCAGCTACATGACAATATATGTGTGATGCTGTGTGCTACCTGTCACCCAGCTACATGACAATATATGTGTGATGCCGTGTGCTGCCTGTCACCCAGCTACATGACAATATATGTGTGATGCAGTGTGCTGCCTGTTCATTTTACATCTGCCCCTGCACCCACTTGTCACAGTGTGTGTGTGTGTATGCAGTGGCGTAGCGTGGGGGGGGCTGGGGGGGCCGTGGCCCCGGGCGCAGTTTTGTTAGGGGCGCATTCGCGCCCCTAAAACTGGCCCGGGGGTTGAGGGGACCCAGATGCCGGGCAGCGCGGGAGCGCCTGCCCGGTCTTGAACAGTTCGTCCTGTGAAGTGGATGCGGCTGTGTGCGTGCGCAGCCGGTCACGTGGTCCGGCTAATCAGGTGGTACTGAGTCTCTGTACCACCTGACTGGCCGGACCGCGTGACCGGCTGCGCACGCACACAGCCGCATCCACTTCACAGGACAGACTGTTCAAGACCGGCAGGCGCTCCGCGCTGCCCGGCATCTGGGTCCTCAACCCCCTGCCGGAGCTGGGGCAACAATCCAGGTGAGAGCTGGGGCAAATCCATGACCTGGGGGCAAATCCATGTGTGACCTGGGGGCAAATCCATGACCTGGGGGCAAATCCATGTGTGAGCTGGGGCAATCCATGAGCTGGGGGCAAATCCATGAGTGAGCTGGGGCAAATCCATGAGCTGGGGCAAATCCATGAGTGAGCTGGGGGCAAATCCATGAGCTGGGGCAAATCCATGAGCTGGGGCAAATCCATGAGTGAGCTGGGGCAAATCCATGAGTGAGCTGGGGCAAATCCATGAGTGAGCTGGGGGCAAATCCATGAGTGAGCTGGGGGCAAATCCATGTGCTGGGGCAAATCCATGAGCTGGGGCAAATCCATGAGTGAGCTGGGGGCAAATCCATGAGTGAGCTGGGGGCAAATCCATGAGTGAGCTGGGGCAAATCCATGAGTGAGCTGGGGCAAATCCATGAGCTGGGGGCAAATCCATGAGCTGGGGGCAAATCCATGAGTGAGCTGGGGGCAAATCCATGAGTGAGCTGGGGCAAATCCATGAGTGAGCTGGGGGCAAATCCATGAGTGAGCTGGGGCAAATCCATGTGCTGGGGCAAATCCATGAGCTGGGGCAATCCATGAGTGAGCTGGGGGCAAATCCATGAGTGAGCTGGGGGCAAATCCATGAGTGAGCGGGGCAAAATCCATGAGTGAGCTGGGGCAAATCCATGAGTGAGCTGGGGCAAATCCATGAGCTGGGGGCAAATCCATGAGCTGGGGGCAAATCCATGAGTGAGCTGGGGGCAAATCCATGAGTGAGCTGGGGCAAATCCATGAGTGAGCTGGGGCAAATCCATGAGTGAGCTGGGGGCAAATCCATGAGTTAGCTGGGGGAAAATCCATGTGCTGGGGCAAATCCATGAGCTGGGGCAAATCCATGAGTGAGCTGGGGGCAAATCCATGAGTGAGCTGGGGGCAAATCCATGAGTGAGCTGGGGCAAATCCATGAGTGAGCTGGGGCAAATCCATGAGCTGGGGGCAAATCCATGAGCTGGGGGCAAATCCATGAGTGAGCTGGGGCAAATCCATGAGTGAGCTGGGGCAAATCCATGAGTGAGCTGGGGCAAATCCATGAGCTGGGGCAAATCCATGAGTGAGCTGGGGCAAATCCATGAGTGAGCTGGGGCAAATCCATGAGCTGGGGCAAATCCATGAGTGAGCTGGGGCAAATCCATGAGCTGGGGGCAAATCCATGAGCTGGGGCAAATCCATGAGCTGGGGCAAATCCATGAGTGAGCTGGGGGCAAATCCATGAGTGAGCTGGGGGCAAATCCATGAGTGAGCTGGGGCAAATCCATGAGTGAGCTGGGGCAAATCCATGAGTGAGCTGGGGCAAATCCATGAGCTGGGGGCAAATCCATGAGTGAGCTGGGGGCAAATCCATGAGCTGGGGCATGTCCATGAGCTGGGGCAAATCCATGTGTAAGCTGGGGGCAAATCCATGTGTAAGCTGGGGCAAATCCATGAGCTGGGGGCAAATCCATGAGCTGGGGCAAATCCATGATCTGGGGGCAAATCCATGAGCTGGGGCAATATCCATGTGTGAGCTGGGGCAAATCCATGAGCTGGGGCAAATCCATGTGTGAGCTGGGGCAAATCCATGAGCTGGGGCAATATCCATGTGTGAGCTGGGGCAAATTCATGAGCTGGGGCAATATCCATGTGTGAGCTGGGGCAAATCCATGAGCTGGGGCAATATCCATGTGTGAGCTGGGGCAAATTCATGAGCTGGGGCAATATCCATGTGTGAGCTGGGGCAAATTCATGAGCTGGGGCAATATCCATGTGTGAGCTGGGGCAATATCCATGTGTGAGCTGGGGCAATATCCATGTGTGAGCTGGGGCAATATCGATAACGTGTCCACAGGTTGGGGGGGGGGCGCACAATTTTTGGCTGGCCCCGGGCGCTAACAACCCACGCTACGCCACTGTGTGTATGTGTTTGTGTTGGGGGGGGTGCTACTGCTCCCTGCAGAGCTTTATTATTTTCATCCTGTCTCTTATCATGCCTCACATTCATTCTTTTAACCCTTTATCTCTCTCTTCCCTGTTCAACTGGTTTTTCCCCTTTTTTGTTTTAGTTGAAATGCTACTTCCCTCCCTCCCTCCTGCATTCTTCACTGTATCTAGCTGCAGACTCAGGCTGGGGGGGGTCTGTGTTATTTCCTGTGGACATCCATGTCTCCCATAATATTTTCCAACAATTAAGGATTGCCACTAGTGATGAGCCGAACACCCCCGTGTTCGGTTTGCATTCAAACTCGAACAATTTCAAAAGTTCGAGTTCGAACTCAAACACGAACCGAACTCAATGCAAGTCAATGGGACTCGAAAGTTCGATTTTTAGAGTGCCCTCCAAGAGGGCATATATGCAAGATATTTGCCATAAAAGGTGTATGGGGGTCCGGGTAGTGCCCTGGGGGACAGGAAACAAGGACAACAAGTTTTAAAAAATTTATTTTAAAGAAATAGTGAGTTTTCCATGAAATAACGGTTAAGAATAAAAACGAAAAATTCCTTCAAATATCGTGCCTAGGAGGTCCCCATAACCTGCCCATGAAGTGGCGGATTTGTAGGATGTATAGAAACATTTAAAAACAAAAAATGAAATTTCAAATGACGGTAAATGGTTTTCTTTTGATCAGCTGCTTGGGGCGGCAGCCTGTATGAAAAGAGGAGACGTTTTAAGACACGCAGAACAAGTTTAGTGATTTTTGGGCTAAATTATGGTGAAACTTATGCAGGCTTTGGATGAAAGTAACAACAGGTGCATTAAAATTGGACTTTTGGTGCCACCTAGTGCCTTCACACCGTAACCCCTCTGTGGTATTGTAGAAGAGTGCAGTGGTGGACCCTGCGGTCCAATATTAAAATGATATGAATCTGGTATAGGCGTCAGTGGCAGTGCACCCAAATATTGTGCCTTTGCTGGCAGCAAGTGCCTTCACACCGTAACCCCTCTGAGCTATTGTGGAAGAGTGCAGTGGTGGAGGTTTTGGTAATGCAAAAGAGATCCCCAATCTATTCAGTTACATCAGCAGCTATAACAAAACTGGGTCAGCAATGTTTAGGCACCTGTACTGCGCTACTGTATATTGTGAGAATCGGCGAACACCAGTAGCAACAGGAAGCAAAAAGAACAGACAGGGAATACACAGAGAGAATAGTCAAATGGCAAGCAAAGTCGGCAACAGATCGGGTCCTCAGAACAAGCAGGGTCAGTAACAAGTATACAAACTGATTTGGTAAGCTAGCGATGCGGGAATAAAGGCTGAAACACACTGAGCGTGTAGCGACGCACAGCGTAGCGAAGCGAAGAGAAGCAAACATTTTGCAGGCTTGACTTCACTCCGCTCCGCCTCGCAGCGTGTCTACACTGCATTACGTTTGCTTCTCACCGCACTGGACAGGAATCCACTAACTAAATTAAAATGTACACACAAAACCGTTTTATTTTCACAAAGCACATGTTATATAGGATAAAAAAAAGTTTCTACTGAATAAAATACATCAAAAATTACTGTTAATTTAATAGGAATAGTATAAAAATATAAAAAAGGTAACCCCTGATCATATATATTATAGGGAGCGCTGTGTATAGAGTAGGGATGCATTGATACCACACACAGACATATACGTGTATATCAACACGCAGACCTATATATAAGTATATATCAACACGCAGATATATATATACACCCACCCACAGACCTCAGACCATATATACACATACGCACATGGGGGGGTGGCATGTCGACAATCTCAATTAAATGCGCCCCCCCATTTGGCTGATCCCTCCAGAAGAAATGTTGAACCCCACAGAGCAGAGAATATATATATTATTCTCTGCTCTATCGAGTTCAACATTTCATCTGGAGGGATCAGTCAAATGGGAGGGCGATTAGTTGGCAAAATGTGTGTGTAATACAAGTCTGGATATATATATTTATAAGAATATAGATATATATCTTATCTATATATATATATCATACCTGCCCTTACCTTCTCCTATAAATTTGCTAAAAGTATACACACAAAGAAAACAAACCACTGCCTGAGACCCTGCGCAGCCCACTTGCCACCCCCTCTACCTGGCTGAATGTATCTAATATATATAATTAAATACATTCAGCCAGGTAGAGAAAGAAAAAAAAAGAGTTTTATTTTATGTTCTCGGGGACATTTAAAAATGTCCTCGGATTTTTTTTTTTTTAAATGTGTCGCCTTACCTTAGCCTGGTGGTCAGTGGGGGCTCCCTGGATCCTGGTTGTGGGGGGAGTCTGCTGTGGCCGCCGGTGCAGTGGCTCCCTTCCTGCGCCGCCTGTCTCTGCCACATGCACCGGGTGGCAAGCCCGCACAGTCGCAACTCTGTCATCTGGCGGCCACATGCTCCTCAAGGGAATCCTTGGGAGGCCCTGGCAGGCTGCCCTCTACAGTGCCTGATTAGAGGGCTGTGTCTGCCTGATGTTTTAGTAACAAGAATGTTTTATCCCATAGGCTTCAATGTTAAAAATATTCCCGTTTTAATTAAATATCTAATAAACCATTGCTTATAATATTCTGCAGTAAAGAGTCTCTTTATTTCTAGATTTTTTAGTATTTTTTAAGCATTTTTTATACTTTTTAAAAAAAATAAAAAAAAATTGAACTTTTGGCGAACGTCCCAAAAAGTTCGAAGATTGCGAACTTTCAAACGGCCGATGTTCGATGCGAACTCCTAACAGATTTGAACCGAACGCTCATCCCTAATTGTCACAAGACCTCTGTGGCCTGCCCTACCTCCTCTCCCCCTTAATTTATAGTACTGCATGCTCCCCTCTGTTTAAAAGGAGATTAGACAGTTGAGAGATAGCTCACACACACACTCCCAGTACATGCAACACTCCCACCACTCACAGGCAGTCCATAGATCACTCCTAGTGTTCACATAGACACTGATTGTCCATTCGTCACTCCCACCACTCACAGGTAGTCCATACGACATTCACAGACAGCCCATACATCACTCACAGATCATACGTCAGTCACAGGCATCACTTCATACACAGGCAGACCAGGCATCACATCACACATAGGCAGGCGAGTCACCACACAAAGGCATCCCATACATCAGGGCAGCCTTCAGAAATCATGGGGCCCCTTACTGAACGTCACGATGGGTCCCCCGTAAACTTACTCAACCGTTAACAGCTTTTCGCCCTACAGCAATAAAACTCACAGTAATATGCGGTGTGTATGAGCGTATCTGTCACGTCTGGGGCTCAGAGGGGGCCCCGGCTCCCTGCAGCACCATCGACAAGCTGGGTGCCAGGAGTTGTGCTGTCTTCCGGAGCTCGCAGGACTGGCCAGGAGGTGGGGCGTGGCATTATGATGCGCGCCCACCGGGTTTAAATACAGACAGCGCGAGCCGGCTCATCGCGCTGTCGTGGAGTTAGCTTCCCTCAGTGCTAAGCGTCTCCTGGCGATTCACTACTTGGTTGTTTTTTTAGTCTCCATTATTACTTTCCTTGTATGAGAACCATCCCCGTGTACCAGTCCTTGGCTATTCCTTGACCACTCTAACTCTGATTGATTTTGTCTTATATGATAGATACCCCTTGTGTACTGTTTTGGCTATCCCTGACCACTCTAACACTGATTGATTTGGGCTTGTGTTAGAATACATCATTGTATACCATCTGGCCTATTTCAGGTATACCCTGTCCTGTGTGTTGGTAAAACATTTCCCACTCACTGTTGGTAAAACATTTCCCACTCACTGTTGGTAAAACATTTCCCACTCGCTGTTGGTAAAACATTTCCCACTCACTGTTGGTAAAACATTTCCCACTTGCTGTTGGTAAAACATTTCCCACTCGTTGTTGGTAAAACATTTCCCACTTGCTGTTGGTAAAACATTTCCCACTCGTTGGCAAAACATTTCCCTGGGGTCTGGCTGGGCCTGGGTCTGGTTGGGCCCTGCGGTTTGGCTGGGCCCTGGTGTCTGGCTGGGCCTTGGGGTCTGGCTAGCCTGGGTGGGTCATGGGGTATGGCTGGGCCTGGGGTCTGGCTCGGCCCTGGGGTCTGACTGGACCTTGGGGTCTGGCTGGGCCTTGGGCTCTGGCTGGGCCCTAGGGTCTGGCTTGGCCCTGGGGTCTGGCTGGGCCCTGGCTGGGCCCTGGAGTCTGGCTGGGCCTGGGCTGGGTCTTGGCTGGGCCCTGGGGTCTGGCTCGGGCCCTGGGGTCTGACTAGGCCCTGGGGTCTGGCTGGACCTGTGGTCTGACTGGGCCCTGGGGTCTGGCTGGGCCCTGGGGTCTGGCTTGGCCCTGGAGTCTGGCTGGGCCCTAGCTCACTGCTCTGCCATCCTCTGTCCTGGTCCTCTGCTCCTTCTTCTCCTCTTCCATCTTCTTCTATTCTTTTTCTCTTCTTTCTTCTCCTGCTTCTTCTCCTTCCACCATCGTGGCCAGCTTCTCCTTGTGACTGGAAGGCGGCGCCAAAAAAATGTACTTGGGAGGCACAAGCACGTTGCTTGGCCCGCCCACCCAGGAAGCTGTCGGCCAGTTCAGCTCCGAATTCGGACTCCTTGAGTCCGATACCGGAGCTGAAAAACTGTTATGGTGCCACCGACAATGGGGCCACAGCAGACAGGCCCCCTGGCCACCGGGCCCCTTACTGCAACATTGGGTGTAATGCCCTGATGGCGGCCCTGCCATACATCACACACACCACTCAAAGACAGCCCATAAACCACTCATATAACTTAGACAGCTAAGGCTAGGGCTAAATAAGCACACTAGCAGGTCTATTTACTAAAGGTGAAACTCAGGAGAATGACTGGAGAAGGGAAAATTTGAGGTCAAAATAACCAAACCAGAAAAATTCTCCATTTCTCCCACTTTCCAAATTGGCTGTTTGGTCTAGATTGTTCTCTTCTCCTGCCAGTTCTCCTGATTTTCACCTTTTAGTGAATAGACCTGTTGGTACTTCGTTGTGACCCCTCCCCCATGCCCATTGTAGCATTACGATGGCTCAACTGGGAAGACCACACGATGTAACATGTGTACTGGTGATACGGGTTACCGCGGACAAGCGGTTTTCCTCCGTGTCAAGCCGCTCAGACAGCAGATGGATCTGCAAAGCGTGATTGTCTATAGGAAACTTGTGCTTTGTAGAGCTGTGTGTACATACACATAGTGAGGTGGCCACATGGGCATCTGTGCGGATAGAAGTCTTTTCTCACGGGCGTTCTTTCCCCGCTTGTGTGGCCACAGTGTAATACATTACTCATAGATAGGGATGGGCTGGCGGTTCGATTCGAACCTGAGTTTGATTTGAACATTGGCCGTTTGGCCGTTCGTCGAGCATCGAACATTTCCGCGTGTTCGCCGTGTGTTCGCCCGCAATGCACCACAATGGACCACAATGCACTTTTCCACTGGCCTGAAGCTTGTAATTGGCTACAGCCTTGCACCTGACCACAGGGCAAGACAGGTGCAAGACTATGCCAATCAGGGCTCAGAGTCCTAATTGGGCAAATTTTGCCCAATCTTGGGCTCACAGAGCTAACTCCCGCAGCACACTATATAAGGCTTCCCCGTAGCCCCAGCATGTGTTTGTTGCAGGAGTGAATCAGAGAGGAGAGGAGATTGTTTGTTGCATATCAGGCTGTATCACTGATTTATACCAGAGTTCTGGAAATTGGAATCTGTGCGTTGATACTGCAAAGGCTATTACTGAGTTATATCTGATTTCTGGAAATTGGAATCTGTGTGTTGGCACTGCAAAGGCTATCAGGGACAGGCTGTATCACTGATTTATACCAGAGTTCTGTGAATTTTAATCTGTGTGTTGGCACTGCAAAGGCTATCAGGCTGTATCACTGATTTATACCAGAATTCTGGGAATTTTAATCTGTGTGTTGGCACTGCAAAGGCTATCAGGCTGTATCACTGATTTATACCAGAGTTCTGGGAATTTTAATCTGTGTGTTGGCACTGCAAAAGCTATCAGGCTGTATCGCTGACATATACCAGAGTTCTTTGAATTTTAATCTGTGTGTTGGCACTGCAAAGGCTATCAAGGTGTATCACTGATTTATACCAGAATTCTGGGAATTTTAATCTGTGTGTTGTCACTGCAAAGGCTATCAGGCTGTATCACTGATTTATACCAGAGTTCTGGGAATTGTAATCTGTGTGTTGGCACTGCAAAGGCTATCAGGCTGTATCACTGATTTATACCAGAGTTCTGGGAATTTTAATCTGTGTGTTGGCACTGCAAAGACTATCAAGGTGTATCACTGATTTATACCAGAATTCTGGCAATTTTAATCTGTGTGTTGGCACTGCAAAGGCTATCAGGCTGTATCACTGACTTATACCAGAGTTCTGGGAATTTTAATCTGTGTTGGCACTGCAAAGGCTATCAGGCTGTATCACTGATTTATACCAGAGTGCTGGGAATTGTAATCTGTGTGTTGGCACTGCAAAGGCTATCAGGCTGTATCACTGATTTATACCAGAGTTATGGGAATTTGAATCTGTGTGTTGGCACTGCAAAGGCTATCAGGGTGTATCACTGATTTATACCAGAGTTCTGGGAATTTTAATCTCTGTGTTGGCACTGCAAAGGCTATCAGGGTGTATCTTCAATCTAATTCTAGATACCAATTCTAGATACCACACAGTTTAATCAGAGTTCATATGTTTATCTATTGAGAGTTGAATCTGTGTCTTGCCAGGTATCAGGGTGTTGCAGCCTGCAGGAGAGGAAGTGAATCAGAGAGAGAGTAGAGGACATTGGCAGCCTTGCAGGGAAAATATCAGTAAAATCGCTGATTTATAGCAGAGTTCTGAATATCTTTAATCTATATACCAGAGTTGAATCAGAGTTCTGCATATCTCCAGTCTTTATACCAGAGCTGAATCAGAGTTCTGTATATCTTTAATCTATATATCACTCACCATGTCAGAAAGACCATAAAGGACAGGCAGACGCTCCCAGACACAGATTAGAGGGCAAGCAGCCTCTGTGTCGGAAGGCTGTGCCCCTGTTCGTCGTGGACGGGGTGCATCCTCTGCAGGATCACGCTTGTCCTTTCTAACTGGTGCTGGCCGTTTTAAGCAGCAGCAACATACAGAGGATTTGCAGGATTGGCTAACCAGGCCATCCTCATCCTCCGAGTCCTCTGCCAGCCAGGCTTGTAGTGGTTTACAGTCCACCTCAGCTGCCAAAACATCTAATTCAGCCTCCATGTCCACAGCTACTCCTGCCGTAGCCTCACCATCATACAAGGAGAAGTCAGCTGAATTGTTTGACTACAATGACAGTGACATGCTGCTTGAGGATGCGCAGCAACTGCAGTGCTCTGATTCAAACTCTGAGGTTGAGGAAGGGAGTAAAATCAGCCTAGAGGGAGGGGATGCTGGTGACACACAAAGAACTGGCACTCATGTTCCCCCAGCAGCTGCAGCATATTACCAAGTTGGCTCCAGTGACAAAGAGATAGGGGGTGATGACAATGATGATGAGGTCACTGACTCCACCTGGGTGCCTGATCGAACAGAGGAGTCAAGTAAGGAGAAGGAGGTGCAACAAAAACGAGGCACAACGTCCTCTATGACCAACAGTAGCCAGTCCAAGGCATCAGAGGTCAGAGCTGCTCAGGTGCAGAGCGCTGTTGTCTCAAAGCACACGTGCAGGAACTCTGCTGTCTGCGAGTTCTTCACAAAAAGGGCAGCAGACTGCAGCGTTGCTATTTGTAAGCTACGTCTGAAGAGGATCAAGCGTGGGAAAAACATCAAACACTTGGGTACCACGTGCTTGATAAGACATATGACCACCTGCCACACATCCCATTGGCACAACACTTTGCATAGGTCCTCATCCTCATCTGTCTCTACCCCCACTATATGTCCTGCCATGTCATTGCCTAAAACCTCCACTGACAGGGATGGTGCTACAGTAATGGGAGTACCAGGTCCTTCTTCAGAATGTGACAGCATCCCATCAGCTGCAGATTTACGCAGTCAAATTTCATTCCCCGAGCTGCTGCAGCATAAGAAAAAATATAGTCCCAACCATACCCTTGCACGGTGTCTAAATGCCAGCTTAGCAAAATTACACGCATTACAGCTGCTGCCTTTCCATCTGGTGGACTCTGCCTCCTTCCGTGAATTTGCCGAATGTGCTGTACCACAGTGGCAGGTTCCAAAACGCCAGTTCTTTTCACGGAAGGCCATTCCAGCACTATACCAGCACGTGGAAGACAATGTTATGGAGTCAGTGGAAAAGGCGGTCAGCAGCAAGGTGCACATTTCTTTAGACACGTAGTCCAGCAAGCATGGACAGGGCCGTTACATTTCCTTCACGGCACACTGGGTAACTCTGCTTGCAGCTGGGAGAGATCCAGGATGAGGCTCTGTGCTGGAGCTTGTTCATCCACCACGCCTCCAGAAAGCTGCTTATATGAGGTCTGTCTGCTCCACCACCTCTTCCTCTACCTCCTCCTCCTCCTTCTGTGTCTCTGGTGAAGTGGCAGTTAAACCGACGCGTGGCAGGGGCTACGCAATGGCTCAAGCAAAAAGATGCCATACCGTGCTTGAGCTGGTTTGTTTAGGGGACAGGAGCCACACCGGGCCAGAAATTGAGATGGTTAAAACCACGCTAGCTTGAGCTGGGAATGGTCGTCTGTGATAATGGCAGCAACCTTCTCTCCGCCCTACGTCTGTTTAAGTTGACGCATGTACCATGCCTAGCACAGTCCTAAATCTGGTGGTACAGCGTTTCCTAACCAGGTACCCAGGGCTGGCAGAGCTTCTCAGCCAGACCAGAAAAGTCTGCAGCCACTTCAGGCCGTCTGATCTGTGACATGCCCACCAGGTGGAACTCGACATTGGCAATGCTGCAGCATCTGCACAAGCAGCAGAGGGCCATCAATGAGTACCTGTGTGAGTATGGCACAAGGACAGGTTCAGGTCAACTTGGTTCCCCCCCGCAGTGGCTGATGATCAAGGATGCATGCACTGTACTGTCACCATTTGAGGAGGCAACGAGGATAGTTGGCAGGGACAGTGCATGCATCAGTGACACAATTCCTTTAGTGTTCCTGCTGGAGCGCACTCTGCAGGGAATTATAGATGTGGCACTAGAGGCAGAGCAGCGGGAGGAAGAGGAGGACTTCCCTAGCTCTCAAGGCCCCAGTCTTTACGCAGACAGCATTCCTGCGGGTCCTCAGATCAGACAGGAGGAGGATGAGGAGGAGGAATATTTAAGTTGTGGGGGCATTGAAGATGGGGATTCCTCAAGGGAGGGTTTTGTGTCCCCAGAAACCCAAGGACTAGTACGTGGCTGGGAGGAGGTAGTGCACGATACGGTCATCCTCAGCAACCAGGAACACTCGGAAGCTAATGCCACCTCCAACCAACGCTGTTTGTGCTCCCTTATCCTGCAAGGCCTGCTAAAGGACCCCAGGATTCATGCTATCAAGGAGAGGGATCATTACTGGTTGGCAACCCTTCTTGATCCACGATACAAGGGTAAGGTTGCAGAGCTGATGAAAAAACTTGAGGACGCTCTAAAGCGACACTTGTGTAACACCTTTCCAGGCACTGGTAGGTTACCAAGTGATGACACAGGTGCTTGTGAGACTGCGGTTGATCAGAGGAAGAGCAGTGAAGGGGGCCACTTGACTGATGCCTTTTCCAATTTTTTTAGTCCACGACGCCCAGGGACGTCAAATGTAGGCACCCATTGCCAGCGCCTTCACCATATGGTGCAGGACTACCTAGGGGCAAGGGCAGACCTGGATACCTTTACAGCAGATGATCCACTGGCTTACTGGGTGTTGAGATTGGATCACTGGCCAGAATTTAGCCAATATGCTATGCAGCTACTAGGTTACCCTTCATCCAGTGTGCTTTCTGAAAGGATGTTCAGTGCCGCTGGAGGTTTTGTCACAGACAAAAGAGTGCGTCTGTCCACCGACTCTGTAGACCGGCTGACATTTATTAAAATGAATCAGTCCTGGATCAGCAGCTATCACTCCCCTGATGCTGATGTAACTGAATTGTTACTCTTCTGCATTCCCACAACCTCCACCACAGCATTTTTCCACAATACCTCAGAGGGGTTACGTTGTGATGGCACTAGCTGGCACCAAAGGCCCAATATTTGGGTGCACTGCCACTGACGCATGTACCAGATTCCAATCATTTTAATATTTGAATGCAAAGTCCACCCTTGCACTCTTCCACATTACCTCAGAGGGGTTACGGTGGGAAAGCACTAGCTGGTACCAAAGGTCCAATTTTAATGTACCTGTTGTTACTTTCATCCAAAGCCTGCATAAGTTTCACCATAATTTAGCCAAAAAAATCACTAAACTTGTTCTGCGTGTCCTAAAACGTCTCCTCTTTTCATATGGACTGCCGCCCCAAGCAGTTGTTTATTAATAGATTAAAGGAAAAACATTTACCGTCATTTGAAATGTAATTTTTTGGTTTTTAAATGTTTCTATACATCCTACAAATCCGCCACTTCACGGGCAGGTTATGGGGACCTCTTAGGCACGATATTTGAAGGAATTTTTCGGTTTTATTCTTAACCTTTATTTCATGGAAAAATCACTGTTCCTTTAAAAACTTTTTTTTAAAACTTTTTTTCCTTGTTTCCTGTCCCCCAGGGCACTACCCGGAACCCCATACACCTTTTATGACAAATATCTTGCATATATGCCCTCTTGGAGGGCACTCTAAAAATCGAACTTTCGAGTCCCATTGACTTGCATTGAGTTTGAATCGTGTTCGCATTCGAATCCTAACTTTTTCAAATGTTCATGTTCGAATCCGAACTGAACACGGGGGTGTTCGGCCCATCACTACTCATAGATAGCTGACACTGACACCACTCACTGGCAGCTCACACACTCACTTCACTGGCAGACCACCTAAACACGTAGGTAGAGCTGTGCTACTACAGCTACATGCTGCATAGACAACCATAGAGTCCCATCTCACACACACGCCCCTAATGTAATACACATTTAGTGCTCTATGACATTCTTTGCGCAAAAACGCTCGTGCAGCGTGTTAATTTGTGCGCGAAGCGTCAAACATTAACATGTGTAAATTAACGCTGGTATTACAATCCGAGCGCATTTTTTCATCCGTCAAAAAAATAACAAGCGTAAAAAAGACACGCAAAAACGCACGCACATTAACGCTGTGTGCAGAAATCGGTGTGCGGCCTGTTTTTTCACACGATTCAGCCAATCAGAATTAAGAACCACAATTGTCTCCCTTTAGGGATGAGCTGTTTGGTTCGATCTGTTCGGAGTTCGAATCGAACATCGGCTGTTCGACAGTTCGCGAACATTGAACTTTTTGGGGTCGTTCGCCAAAAGTTCGAAACATTTGTTTTTTTGAAAAAGTATAAAAAATGCTTAAAAAACACTAAAAAATCTAGAAATAAAGAGACTCTTTACTGCAGAATATTATAAGCAATGGTTTATTAGATATTGAAGTAATATTTTTAACATTGAAGCCTATGGGATAAAACATTCTTGTTACTAAAACATCAGGCAGACACGGCCCTCTAATCAGGCACTGTAGAGGGAAGCCTGCCGGGGCCTCCCAAGGATCCCCTTGAGGAGCATGCAGCCGCCGGATGACAGAGCTGCGTCTGTGCGGGCTAGCCGCCCGGGTGCATGTGGCAGAGACAGGCGGCGCAGGGAGGGAGCCACTGCACCTGCGGCCACAGCAGACCCCCACAACCAAAATCCAGAGAGCCCCCACTGACCACCAGGCTAAGGTAAGGCGACACATTTAAAAAAAAAATTTAATCCGAGGACATTTTATAAATGTCCCCGGTAACATAAAATAAACCTTTTTTTTCTTTCTCTACCTGGCTGAATGTATTTAATTAAATATATATATAATATATATATATATATATATATATATGGCATGTGAGCTGCGCGGGGTCACAGGCAGTGGTTTGTTTTTTTGTGTGAATATTTTTAGCAAATTTATAGGAGAAGGTAAGGGCAGGTATGATATAAATATATATAGATAAGAGACCAAAATCGAGACGCACACGGAGACTTCTTTTCAAAGTTTAAATAAAATAAAACTTTATTGTGGCATCAAATTTCAACGTTTCAGTCCCCAGAGGGACTTTCCTCAGGAATGGCCAACATACAAAGGAAGATATATATATACATCAAACAATTAAGCTCCCACAGATGTGTCTACCCTGCAATCACAAAGCAGGCGTGGACATACTCTGCAATCACAGAGCAGGCGTGGACATACTCTGCAAGCCAATTAACCAAAGTAATAATGAAAAAAAAGGAGGAAACATAAATCACAGTGACACCTCAAAAAGAAGAAAACAAAAAGTGGAGAGATTTTTCGTAAAGGGGGTAACCCTAGTAATTCTAGTAATTCAAAGTACACCTCAAAAAGAGTCTAAGAAAAAAAGAGAAAGTCAACATGTAGGCTGGACAAATCATGCCCGTTTAATGCTGCCCTAATGGCCGACCTATGATTTGCCATACGTTCTTGTAAATTATTAATGGACTTCCCTATATATATTTTACCAAAGGGACATGAGATCTTATAGACAACATAGTCAGTTGTACAGGTAATTCGGTGTCGAATTCGGTACCTGGTACCACTGTAAGGATGGAAAAACACTTTTCCCGGGATTAGAAAATTACACGTAGTACATCCCACACACCGGAAACAGCCCGGGTTTGAAAATGGATTATTAGATGAGAAAAAGTTATATTGGTCCATATGGACCAAGAAGTCCCGTAAGTTCTTATTTCGTTTATAACAAATCATCGGGGGGTCAGAAGTGGCCGCAGCCAATTTAGGATCATTTTGAAGAATACGCCAGTGACGTCTAATAGTACGGGCAAACATACTTGATTTTGTATGAAACGTCTGAGCAAATATAATTCGAGAGTTCGACCCACCACGTAGGCCCGGTGTTAGCACACCATCATGTGCTTTGTTCAAGGCCTTATCAAGAATGTCAGATCTATAACCTCGCTTAATAAATCGAGAGTACATCTCTGACAGCTGCTGTGTACATGTAGAAGGATCCGAGTTGTTGTGCATAAAGCGCAAAAACTGGGAAATAGGTAACGATTCTTTGAGTTTGTGTGGATGGAAGCTAGAAGCGTGTAATAAAGTATTCCTATCTGTCAGTTTCCTAAATAGTGAATATCGCAGTCTACCATCCTCAACTGCGACATTGAGGTCTAAGAAATTAACACTTACAGGATCCGAATGGAATGTTAGCCTAACCGACATTGGTAATTTGTTCAGATTGGTCATAATGGTTTGCAATTCACCAGGTGTCCGCTGCCACATCAACAAAATATCGTCAATATAACGAACGTAAAATTGCAATCCACGAGAGAAAGCAGGCAAAATATATGTAGATTCGTATATGTACATAAAGGCGTTGGCATACATGGGAGCCATTGCCGCTCCCATGGATGTGCCTGTACATTGTAGGTAGTATTTCTCCTGGAACCTAAAATAGTTCTGTCATGGTCCATCCCGTGTACCTGTCTTGTACACCTGGATCTTAGAACTTTGCCATGTATCCTCCTTTTCTTGGATTACGTTCCAGGTTTTACCCAGGCTCTGCACCTAGACCAGGCTCCTGGAGATCCAGCCTGAGTCTTTCCTTTCTAGCCCTGGACTTCCAGCTGAGGTCTATCTGTGTTTAAGCATCCTTTGAAAGGCAGAGAGACCCAGCCAGCAGTGGGTCTGCATTGTTCTCCCTGACTGAGGTCACTTGGTTGTGTGCAAACCTGCTCTTCCTGTACCAGCTTATCCTACGTATCCAGTACCCATCTGTCTACCTGTGGATTACAGTTGTTCTCACCGTCTGACCCTTTTGATCAAGGTACCGCTGTCTAGCCTTATCCTTGGTGGGCCCTGTCTGCAGTCTAGGACTGCATTACCCACAATCCACTGACTCTCCAAGAACTCTCCCTGGACTTAATTGCTATTCCCTTTGTTCTTTTGCCTGCAGTTAAGGACCATTTATGTTTTATTAAAGAATCTGCTTTGGTGATTCCTGTCTGGCCTCCCCTCTGTGTCGCCGCCTGCTGGGCTCATACCAGAACCGCACACGCCTCGTGACAAGTTCGTAGTGAGAGTTTTACGCAAAATTTCCAAAATAAATTCTATAGGGTATGGCACAGCATTAATGTGGTTAGCTAGAATTGTGCGTACCACCCCGATGCTCTCCTCCAAAGGAATGATGGTATAAAGACTATTAACATCTATAGTAACAAGGAGGGAATCGGGGAGAACTTATGGCAAATCATAGGTCGGCCATTAGGGCAGCATTAAACGGGCATGATAAACCACAACCGGTGGCACGCCACTTCTGTGAGGCTGGACATAACTTGTGAGAGGGGGCGATCGTGCTAAAGAACTTCTCAAGCGAGAATCTTTTTGGATTTTTACACTGGACTCACTTGCCCCGCGTGGTCTTAATGAGAAGAACTCTTATATCCCTTTTTTGCCCCTACGTTAGTTTGTTTAAAAAGCAGCGCTATATGCAGTATTGGTCTTACAAACCCTCTCTGGGTGTGAAGTCGTCCTAGGCAATTGCCAATTATTTTTAACCAATAAAAAAAAATTATTTATTTATTTTCTCTATTTGGTCTTCCTAAATATGTGGTTTACATGGATTTCAATAAAGGGCAGTTCATTATATGGCTGTAGTTCTGTGCACATTTAGTATAATATTATGCTTTTGCCATATAAGGATTACTATTCCTAGCTATGTTAATTACAATGCTATATATATACTAAGATGCTAATATGTTCTTTTTAAATGTAGCTGGAATATTGTATCACTGTATCCTACATGTTGACTTTCTCTTTTTTTCTTAGACTCTTTTTGATGTGTCACTGTGATTTATGTTTCCTCCTTTTTTTTCATTATTACTTTGGTTAATTGGCTTGCAGAGTATGTCCACGCCTGCTCTGTGATTGCAGAGTATGTCCACACCTGCTCTGTGATTGCAGGGTAGACACATCTGTGGGAGCTTAATTGTTTGATGTATATATATGTCTTCCTTTGTATGTTGGCCATTCCTGATGAAAGTCCCTCTGGGGACTGAAACGTTGAAATTTGATGCCAGAATAAAGTTTTATTTTATTTAAACTTTGAAAAGAAGTCTCCGTGTGCGTCTGGATTTTGGTCTCTTATCTACCTGCAGCTGGATTGACTGCACCGGAGCAAGAAATTTTCAGTATGTGGAGTGCGGGACCTCTTGACCCTTCATGTTTATATAGATAAGCTATATATCTATATTCTTATAAATATACAGTTGTGTTCAAAATTATTCAACCCCCACTGAAATTGAGTGTTTTGGCCAGTTTGACATTGATTTTGATCATTCAGTCATCTTGCTTACAATTAAATCAAAGAGGCACGTGTAGGTCAGACAAATATAACATAACATTTATAATGAAATAACCACAAATGTCTTTTCTGTGCTCACATCATTATCAGTTTTATTAAACCCCCAAGTGACATTCAATCTTAGTACTTAGTACAACATCCTTTTACAGTTATAACAGCTTTTAAACGTGAAGCATAGCTTGACACAAGTGTCTTGCAGCGATCTACGGGTATCTTCGCCCATTCGTCATTGCCTCCAGTTCAGTCACATTCTTAGGCTTGCGCACTGCAACTGCTTTCTTTAATTCCCACCAGAGGTTCTCAATCGGATTTAAGTCAGGTGACTGCGATGGCCACTCCAAAATGTTCCAGCCTTTAATCTGCAACCATGCTCTAGTGGACTTGGAGGTATGCTTGGGATCATTGTCCTGTTGAAAGGTCCAACGTCTCCCAAGCCTCAGGTTTGTGACGGACTGCATCACATTGTCATCCAATATCTCCTGGTACTGAAGAGAATTCATGGTACCTTGCACACGTGTGTGGTATTAATGCATCCCTACTGTATACACAGCGCTCCGTGTCCCTATAATATATATGATCAGGGGTTACCTTTTTTATATTTTTATACTATTCCTATTAAATTAACAGTAATTTTTGATGTATTTATTCAATAGAATCTTTTATTTGCCTATATAACATGTGCTTTGTGAAAACAAAACGGTTTTGTGTGTACATTTTAATTTAGTTAGTGGATTCCTGTCTAGTGCGGTGAGAAGCATACGTAATGCAGTGTAGACACGCTGTTAGGCGGAGCGGAGTGACGTCAAGCCTGCAAAATGTTTGCTTCACTTCGCTACTCTATGCGTCGCTACACGCTCAGTGTGTCTCAGCCTTTATTCCCGCATGGCTAGCTTACCAGATCAGTTTGTATACTTGTTACTGACCCTGCTTGTTCTGAGGACCCGATCTGTTGCCGACTTTGCCTGCCATTTGACTATTCTCTCGGTGTATTCCCTGCCTGCTCTGTTTGCTTCCTGTTGCTACTGGTGTGCTCCGAGTTTCACCAAATACAGTAGAGCAGTACAAGTGCCTAAACTTTGCTGACCTGGTTTTGTTATAGCTGCTGATGTAACTGAATAGATCGGGGATCTCTTCTGCATTACCAAAACCTCCACCACTGCATTCTTCCACAATACCTCAGAGGGGTTACGGTGTGAAGGCACTTGCTGCCACCAAAGGCAAAATATTTGGGAGCACTGACGCCTATACCAGATTCATATCATTTTAATAGTTGACCTCAGGGTCCACCCTGCACTCTTCCACAATACCACAGAGGGGTTACGGTGTGACGGCACTGTTGCCGACACTAAAGGCCCAATTTTAAAGCACCTATTGTTACTTTCATCGAAAGCCTGCATAAGTTTCACCATAATTTAGCCAAAAAAATCACTAAACTTGTTCTGCGTGTCCTAAAATGTCTCCTTTTCATACAGGCTGCCACCCCAATCACTTGTTTATGAATAGATTAAAGGAAAACCATTTGCCGTCATTTGAAATGTCATTTTTTGGTTTTTAAATGTTTCTATACATCCTACAAATCCGCCACTTCACGGTCAGGTTATGGGGACCTCCTAGGCACGATATTTGAAGGAATTTTTCGGTTTTATTCTTAACCTTTATTTCATGGAAAACTCACTGTTCCTTTAAAAACGTTTTTATTTTTTACTTTTTGTCCTTGTTTCCTGTCCCCCAGGGCACTACCCGGACCCCCATACACCTTTTATTGCAAATATCTTGCATATATGCCCTCTTGGCGGGCACTCTAAAAATCGAACTTTCGAGTCCCATTGACTTGCATTGAGTTCGGTTCATGTTCGAGTTCGAAGTCGAACTTTTTAAATTGTTCAAGTTTGAATGCAAAACGAACACTGGGGTGTTCGGCTCATCACTATCTCCCGTTAAGTTTTTGCGCCTGTCAAAATCAATCTGAGTATATATGCTGCAGCAATAATAAAAACACATACAACTTCTCCATTTTATTGTTTGGGTATGTGTAGAATGAGTAACTATACTTTGCTGTATTTTTATTTTTCGGCTGGTGTATTTGTTTTTGACCAGGACGTTCAGATTTGCCATCAACACCAGCTTTTAAAGGACGTTAAAATTATACGCGCAAATGTTGTTCGTTAAAATTTGTGCATAGATTGTAATACCATCCGAGTACCAGCGCACAAACGCATTTGCTCTAACAATGTTAAGTATAGGATGCGCAAAGTACAGTACGCTCGCGAAGGGTTCGCGCAGGGTCACCCGCGTTAGACGTTAACTCGCATTTTTTGTGCGGACGTTGTAATACGACGTTCAGCGCAAAGGGTTTTGCCCTTCGCGTTAATGCGCACGCGTTAACGTTTGCGCGCAGAATATAATAGAGCCCTTAGTCTGTGCACAATTACATACAGTACATATGCCAGTTCATTGGGAGGGGGTTGGAAAACTACATGTTCGCCTGTGTACCTAAAAATGCTTGCAACAACCCTGCCCTCACCCCTAGGTCTCCTCTCCCATTCCTCTTCTCCCCCTCACCCCAATGCCCAGACACCTCTCCACCTCGCCTCACTTCCTCCCCCCCACTAACACTCCTTCTTCTCCCATTATCTCCTCTCCCAACACTCATGATGACAAGTAGTGACAGACATTGACAGTTGAGAATGCACAGGGGTAATGAGTCAAGGTAAAGATAAGTAGTAATACCTTGGATTGCGAGCATAATTAGTTCCAGAAGCTTGCTTGCAATCCAAAGCGCTCTTATATCATAGCGAATTTTGTTACCAGGTGACCTTGAAGATGTTTCACTTTCATCCGTTGAATGTTCATCTCGAACATCCTGGAACAGAAACAAGAGAAAGGTTTAAAAGTTGAAGTTTTTTTTAAGCTTCTCTTCTTGGTTTTGTAATCTTTTAAAGCAGGGATCTCAAACTCTGGCCCCCCAGATGTTTCTGATCTACACCTCCCGTGATTCTCTAGCCATTTATTGCATTCAAAGAACAATTTGTTCCGGAAGCTTGTTATCCAAAGCGCTCTTATAGCAAAGATAATTTCTCCATAAGAAATAATGGAAACTCTGACGATTGGTTCCACAACCATTTATTCATATGAAAATGATTACAGTAATACAAGATCCTGTACAGTATAAAGTAAAAATAAAACAAATAAACCTGCACATTGACTTTGAGAAGAATTGTGGTTGGTGGGGGGGGAGAAAGAGAGAGAGGCGGGTTATTGTGCAGGACGTTTATCATGAACGGTAACACTACTATCTGTTGTGAGGGTTTCAGCACGTCCGGTGTAATATGCATGTTAAACCGTGTGGCCCTCCCCATCAAGATGCCAGAATGCTGCCACGGATGCAGGGAGAAAAGGTGAACATGGCCTCAGTTGTGATGTGATGCTCGGCAGACAAAGCGTACATACTTTTACATCGCTTGTATACCAAGAAATCGCTTGAATACCAAGTCAAAATTTATAAAAAAAAAATCTCTTCTTGCAAACAGCTCTCAAACCAAGTTACTCTCAATCCAAGGTTTTACTGTATATACACAGTGGCAAGAAAAAGTATGTGAACCCTTTGGGATTACGTGGAGTTTGCTTGAATTGGTCATAAAATGTGCTCTGGTCTTCATCTAAGTCACAACAATTTGAAAAACACAGTCTGCTTAAAATAATACAACACAAACATATGTTTTCATGTGTTTATTGAACAGAACATGTAAACATTCACAGTGCAGGGTGGAAAAAGAATGTGAACCTTTGGATTTAATAAATGGTTGACCCTCCTTTGGCAGCAATAACCTCAACCAAACATTTCCTGTAGTTGCAGATCAGACCTGCACAACGATCTGGAGTAATTTTGGACCACTCCTCTTCACAAAACTGTTTCAGTGTAGCAATATTCTTGGGATGTCTGGTGTGAATCGCTCTCTTAAGGTCATGCCACAGCATTTCAATCTTGTTGAGGTCAGGACTCTGACTGGGCCACTCCAGAAGGCGTATTTTGTTTTGTTGAAGCCATTCTTTTGTTGAATTACTTGTATGCTTTGGGCCATTGTCCTGTTGCATCACCCATCCTCTGCGGAGCTTCAGTTGGTGGACAGATGGTCTTACGTTTTCTTGCAAAATGTCTTGATAAACTCTGGAATTCATTTTTCCATCAATGACAACAATCTGTCCAGGCCCTGAGGCAGCAAAACAGCCCCAAACCATGATGCTCCCTCCGCCATGTTTTACAGTGGGGATGAGGTTTTGATGTTGGTGTGCTGTGCCTTTTTTTCTCCACACATAGTGTTGTGTGTTTTTTCCAAGCAACTCAATTTTGGTTTCATCTGTCCACAGAATATTTTGCCAGTAGTGCTGTGGAACATCCAGGTGCTCTTTTGCAATATTCTTTTTGGACAGCAATGGCTTCCTCCGTGGTGTCCTCCCATGTACTCCATTCTTGTTTAATATTTTCCTTATTGTAGATGTGTCAACAAAAATGTTAGCATATGCCAGAGACTCTAGGATTCTTCTTTACCTCATTAAGCATTCTGCACTGTGCTCTTGCAGTCATCTTTACAGGACGACCACACCTAGGGAGAGTAGCAACAGTGCTGAACTTTCTCCATTTGTAGACAGTCTGTCTTACTGTGGACACATGAACATCAAGGCTTTTGGAGATACCTTTGTAACCCATTCCAGCTTTATGCAAGTCAACAATTCTTGATTGTAGGTCTTCTGAGAGCTCTTTTCTGCAAGGCATGGTTCACATCAGGCCGTGCTTCTTGAAACCAGTAAACCCGAAACTGGTGTGTGTTTTTAAAGGGCAGGACAGGTTTCAGCAACACATCCAATAATATCACACTGATTGGACTCAAGGTTGGCTCACTCCTGGCTCCAATTAGCTCTTGGAGAAGTCATTAGGCTAGGGGTTCACATACTTTTTCCACCCTGCACTGTAAATGTTTACATGTTATGTTCAATAAACACATGAAAACATATAATGTTTGTGTTGTATTATTTTAAGCAGACTGTGTTTTTCAAATTGTTGTGACTTAGATGAAGATCAGAGCACATTTTATGACCAATTCATGCAAAACTCCACGTAATCCCAAAGGGTTCACATACTTTTTCTTGCCACTGTATGATGCGTAGTACTGTATAGGTGTATGTGTAATGTGCATTTACGTGTAATGATGATTGAATGTGTGATTAATGGGTTAACACAAATGACAGATAACAAGACAAAATAACTCCTTTCTAACTCTGCAACTGCACTACACTCCTTCTATACTTACAACTAACCTCCAAACAATGGGGCCCTGTGTCTGTCTTGGAAAAGCATGATCACAGTCAGGGCAGTGCACATGCCGACGGTATTAATTGGCAGGGGACAGGTGTGACCAGGCGATTGCACTGGAAAAAAACAATTAGATTCTGTGCACAACTTCGGCAGCATTAGGCTGTGCTAATGGTAGTGATTGGCTATGTAAAGTTAACGCTTCACACGCATTCGCTAACCGATTGTGTCCCTGAACCTGCATGAGCTTTGTAATCCACTCGGTAGTCAGCAGGAGCTACACTAATGTTAGCGCTCAGCTGTGTGAGCGTTAACGTTTGCTTTAGTGGCCCTAGCGCAGGTCGACCATATTAGATTCCAAATGCTAATGAGTTTAAAAATCCGTTAGCGATTTGGAGCTCAAACTTTTCAGCACAAGCTTACTGCACTTTGTACTCCCTATGCTTAACATGGGGAGCGCAAAGTGTTAATTAGCGTTGGGATTACAAGGTTCTAATGCTAATTTCGTCCTGCTGTGGTTAACTCAAAAGTTAGCCACAGCTAGGAGCTGGTGCTAACGGATTCTGCTTCTGCGGAATCAGTCAGCACCACCTAAAAAAACACCACAAATCACATACTCGTCCCGTGGCAAGAACGGCGGCTCAATCCGCTTCTTTTTGCTGCCAGGAACAGAGGGAGCTTGCGGGGAAAAAGTCCCCCAGTCTCCCGCCGCGATCACTCCATCGACCTGCCAAATTTCGAGAGAGGCAAGAAGAGAGAGGCACGTCTTCCTCCTTAGTGTCCCTGTTTTAGGCCCCGTTCACACTGTGCGATTTGAAAATCGTGGGTTTTTCCACACGATTTTCATATTCACGACATCGCGCGATGTCGCGGTTTTACGCGATTTTGCAAAACACCACCAATGCAAATCACAAAAAAAGTGTCATGTACCAGCGACATGCTACAGTGACGCGCGACATGAGACATGGCATGACATCGCGCGGCAAGATGTGAACAACTCCATTGAAATGCATTGGAGAAGGTACATAGTGCGGCATCACATGGATTTTGCTGCGATATCGCGGCAAAATCCACACGATAAATCGCACAGTGTGAATGGGGCCTTAGCGTGAAGAATGTAATATCACCTTGATCTTTGCGTTCGGTTTAGTGTAAACTAAGGAATAGGGCCCTTTGTATTTATTCTGACCTGTTCTTGTCACACTCATGATTATTTTCTCTTGAAAGCTCCATCATTATGTAAGGAGAGTGCGATTCACAGACTTTTCAGGAAAAGAAGTCTTCTTTGAAGAGCAAGGAGAGTTTCCTGGTAAATATCATCTCCTCAACCTGAAGCTGGCAGTCAATAAGGATGGATATGTGGTCATAAAACGCAGTGTCGGTGCCTTTGACACATCATTTCCTGCGGACCAGCAGCTCACAGTAAATCAAGAAAAAATAGCTTGGAAAAATAACATAGTAAGTATCAGAAATAATGACTTTAAATAAAGATCACTCATATTGGTTGCAATTTATTGTTATAATTCAATGAGCACATTTTGGAGATGACGCCAAAAACATCTCCAGAATGGTCGGCTTCGGATATTAGTTAAAGTTACAAGTACTTATAAAGCGCCAATAGCTAATCGAAAGGAAATGCCATCCTATAGCTTGGCAGCGCCATCCTCGCTGTTCGCTGGCCGGGTGCCAAGTGATGTACGCACTCATGGCGGTCACGTGGGTGGTCAGGGGGCGGGGTGCTGCACGATGACGTGGCGCCGCCGGCTTCAAAATCAGTCCGCTCAGGCAGACTTGCCTGACGTGGTTTAGCGTCCCTCAGTTCTTTACGCTATTTTTGCTGAATTTATGTGCATGACTCTATCTCCCTTTGACGAACCCTCTATGTGTATGATGACGACTATTTCTGAGAACCCCGATTTGTGTATGACGATGGCTATTTCTGAGATTCCCGATTTGTGTATGACGATGGCTATTTCTGAAAACCCTGATTTATGTATGATGACGGCTATTTCTGAGAACCCTGATTTGTGTATGACAACGGCCATTCCTGACAACCCTGCTCTGAGTATCACCCTTGCTGTAAGTCTGACCATCTCCTCCAGTCAGTGGCGTAGCGTGGGGGGCCACGGGGGCGGTCACCCCGGGCACAATTTTCTGAGGGGGCGCAAAATTTCAAAAGAAATTTGAACCACTAATATTTTCCAGCAGGGATCAACAAGGTGTCTGCTCATGGACAATGGTGTCCGTGAGAGGCCCTTTCACGGGCAGCCACGGGTTTTACAGTGCCGGCAGTGACTTAACACTCAGCGTCCGGAAGGGAGGACCAGGACAGAAATTTCTGTCCTGACTCCTCCTTAACGCTGACATGAGTCGCGTGAAGCAGCGCAGCATTATCCGATGGAACACTGACCCTGCACCACACTTGTCAGCCCCCCTTGAAGCCCTGTGCCAGGCCACGCCACTGGCAGCCCTGCAGCCGCTGAACAGGATGGAGGGAGGGAGGCACCTGCCCTGCAGCACATTTAAAATCTGGTCTCCACTAAGCCCCCTGGACAGCTCCCCCGCAGGTCACCAGCAACTCCACGCAGGTAGGTGACACTGTGTGACAGCAGAGCAGCGTGACCAACACACAGTGAGGGGGTACGGGGAGAGGGTGACTGGATGTTCAGGGAGAGAATGACTGGGGATACTGGGGGAGTGTGACTGGGGTTACTTGGATAGATAGATAGTTGAGAAAGAGATAGTGATTGGGGTACTGGGAGAGAGTGACTGTGGTACTGGGTGAAAGTGGGGGTACTGGGAGGGAGTGTCTGGGGGTACTGGGAGAGAGTGACTGGGGGTACTGGAAGGGAGAGAGTGACTGGGGGGTACTGGGAGAGAGAGAGTGACTGGGGGTATGGGAGAAAGTGTGGGTACTGGGAGAGAGTGACTGGGGTACTGGGAGAGAGTGACTTGGGGGTACTGGGAGAGAGTGACTGGGGGATCAGGGAGGGAGTGACTGGGTATAGTGTGTGAGGTGGAACTATGCTAGGGTATACTGTGTTTAATTTTTTATATCAGTATTTTGTTAATATACAAAACATGTGCTTGTGGGGTAACGGGGTCAATACTCTATTGAGAGAGAGAGTGACGGGGTACGGGGAGAGAGTGACTGTGGAACTGGGAGAAAGTGGGGGTACTGGGAGAGAGTGCCTGGGGTACTGGGAGAGAGTGACTGGAGGTACTGGGAGGGAGTGACTGGGGGTACTATGAGGGAGAGAGTTATTTGGGGGAGTACTGGGAGAGAGAGAGTGACTGGGGGTACTGGGAGAGAGTGACTGGGGGAACTGGGAGAGAGTGACTGGGTACAGTGTGAGAGTGGAGCTATGCTAGAGTATACTGGGACAGGGTGACTGGTAGCAGTGGTGTAGCGTGGGGGGCATGTGTGTTTAATTTTTTTATATTAGTATTTTGTTAATATACAAACATGTGCTTGTGGGGTAACGGGGGTCAATACTCTACTGGTCGAAGGGAATCAGGGTGTGTTACCGTGTCCACAGGTTGGGGTGGTGCACAATTCTTGCCTTGCCTGACAACCCACGCTACGCCGCTGCCTCCAGTGATAACACCTCTGTTGCTAGGGCTAAGTATGCACTCCTATTCTGTTGTCTATTAACCCTAGCTGGGTGCTACAGGCTTGGGTCCCTGAAGATAGATAGCTTTACCAACCATTTAAGGATCAGAGGAGTAGACAGGATCCTGTCTACAGGGGCCACTATCATAGATCAAGGGGGAATCCGTAACACCTTTCATCCCATGGTGAAAAGGGTGGTGCGATACGCTGCTTTTTCTCGCCGGAAGCAGAGTGAGACTGGGAGCAAATAGTAAGTAGTTTCTCTAGTGATTCATCAGCACAGAGATTGTGCAAGGCGCCTATGGACTCCCTGATCTGATACTCGCGGCATGCTGCGCCGCTGCTTTGGTGTCAGGCCAGCTTTGCGCTTCATTCCAGGGCTAGATACAAAAGGCTTGAAGATTTTGGAGAGCCTATTTTTGGAATAGCATAAAATGAACACATGTTTCATGCTATATAATGGGCCAGATAATTGTATATGGTATGTAACCAGGCAGAAATGTGTATATAGAACTAGACAAGTACATGTATATATAACAATGCAGCTGGGTGGAGTAGAGGTATCATCACTGCTCTGCATAGAAAGAGCCTGTGGAGTCATGGGTTCGATCCCAACGAGCACCTCTCCAGTAAGTGTCCTTGGGCAAGACACCTAACGGTACATACTTGCCACCCAGGACTTACTTGAAAACGAGAGAAATCTCAATGTATTCTTCCTGGTAAAATCCTTTCTCAAAAAAATATTTATTTTTTTATATATATAACTAGGCAGATATTGTGTATATATAACAATGCATAATACTTGTTTTATATATATATATATATATATATATATACACAGATACGTGTATAAGTAACTAGGCTAACACTGTAAATTTAACAGATTTTGGTGGGCCTCTTGTTTGAATTAACTGAAATGAAAAAGTTTTCTTATATACTAGGGCAGATATGTGTATATCTAACCAGACAAGTATGTGTATTTGTAACAAAGCAGATTCAAATATATGACAGGGCAGATATGTGTATATGTCACTGTGCAGATATATGTATTGTCACATGATGAGTTGACCAGGGGATCACAAGTTTATAAGCAGGTGCATGGAAGAAATACGTTTCCACTCCTTATAGGATGAGCAATTCCATGTAGCTTGCTAATTTAAATTGAGCTGAGGTTCTACCTGTGGTATTTCGTTTCGAGATGAGTAGATTTTATGCATTTTGCGTTTTTGTAAGAGAAGCTGAAACCTGGAGATATTTTGCTAAAAATAAATTTAATACGTTTATCATTGTAAATGCAACTGGGGTTTGAGGACCAGAATCTGTTACAATGTCCGTCCCTTCTTTCCAGTCAAGCAGATCAGCAACAGCTTTCCTTCTTTCGCAGCCCTTAGCCAGAACTTGCGGGTGTGCTGTATAATTCGGGTTATTGAGAGAGCACCAAAATGTCAGCGACATTTCGGTGCTTTCTCGTTCCCCGCACCTCCCTGCACTCAGGGAAAACCCACCGAACACCTGCCAAACACCCACCAAAAACTCACCAAACACTCGCCGAACGCTTACTGAAAAACTGCCGGAACTGGCGCAAAAAATACACCGAACACGTTGGAAAAAGACGACGAGCCACCGATCACAGCGCAGATCAGCCGCCAGAAAAATGCAAAAAGCTGACAAACGGGGTAAAAAAAAAAACGCTTCTACTGAACGAAAATGCCTGGAATTTACATATATTAAATCATATGAATGATAATAAAAAGGTCTGTTACAGAAAAAAGAAACATCGCTTTTAAAAAAACCAGAAAAAAAATTTGCCGTAAAAATCCATAAAAATATCTAAGATCCTAAAAAAAATCAATCAATAAAGAGACTTTTTATTGCATAATAAAATAATAAAAGGTTTATTAGATATTGAATAAAAGCGAAATATTTTTAACATTAAAGCCTATGGGATTCGCCTGAATAAACCTGTCAAATGAAAGCACCGAACAGCAGGGCACTTCACAACTTTTCACTGCTGTTCGGTGTTCTCTGAATAGATTAACCATTGCTTCTCTATGGGGATTTCACTGTCTTCGAACAGGCACTGTACTGGCTGGCAGTTCGCCAAAATTTGGCGAACTGCTTGCTCTCTGTATAGCCAAATGGCCCAGAAATGTCACCGTACAGGGAAATTCCCTGTTCGGTGATATTTCGGGGCCAGAACGGCTCTCTCTGAAAAACCCTTTATCTCTCCCCAAACACCAGATAAGACTTACAGGGTAATTCAAAGAGATTCGAAAAGTCACCGCACGTTCGGTGACTTTTCGTCCTCTTCAATTCGGTTCCTTTTGCCGATCCCATTTCGGCAACCCTGCGGTGTATTCAGCAAGCACCACAGGGTCCCCGAATTGTAGGGAAAAGCTGCTGCAAAACCGACGAAAACTAACCGCAAAACCCGGCGAATGGACGCGCAAAAACATCTGGATTAACCTGCCGAAGACCACTGAAAAACCCGAGCAGGAGCCGATCGCAGCCTCCGGAAAATGCCGACACCGCAGACGAGGCAGTGAATAAATTAGGAAAACAGTTTGCATGAATGATTGAAAAGTGAAACGCTGTTTGCAAAGAAACTACTAAGCGAAAATGTCTGACATTTACATATGAGGTCCAGGGAATGATAATAAAAAGGTCTGTTACAGAAAAAATAAGTAAACTTAAAAAGAAAAAGAAAAAAAATCAGACTTTTAAAAAAAAATAATCTAGAAAAATGCTTAAAATATCCTAAAAATTCTATAATCAAAGAGACTCTTTACTGCAGAATTTTATAATTAACGGTTTATTAGATATTTAATTAAAACGGGAATATTTTTAACATTGAAGCCTATGGGATTCTCCTGAATAAACTTGCATAATTAAACCACCGAATGGCAGGGCATTTTGGGAACCTTTCACTGCTGGTTTGTGTTCTCTGAATAGCCGAAGCAGTGCTTTTCATGGGGATTTCACTGCCCTCGAACAGGCACCGAACAGGCACCGTATGTTCAGGCAATTCGCCAGGATTTGGCGAATTGCCTGCTCTCTGGATACCCGAATGGCCAAGAAAGGTAACCGAACGCTGATTTTCAGCGTTCGATTACCTTTCTCAAGCAATTCGGATCTCTTTGAATTACACTATTAGTGCAGGGAAGAAGAATATGGATAACTTGAAATGGGGACCAGTTATATGAGAAACAGGGGCTGCTGGTACAAAAGATACAATCAAAAGAATACATTGTCTGCATGAGGGGGTTGTGAGTTCCTTTAGGAAACAGAGAGGCCTAGTACACACCTAGTACACACTAGACAAGAGCGCAAATAAAAATCAAATCAATCTAAGGACACCTAACCACATAGACAGTAAGAACAATAGGTCTACATTACACACACTAAACTACTAAAATACAATCAGTTTTACGATAGCAATACATAATGACATTAACCCTTGTATGCCCATTGTCTCTGAGAGTTGGCTTTGCCATATTGGTCCACGGTCCCTTGGCAGGAGGTCAGCATCCACTTCTCCAACAGGCACCAAGGCTATCTATAGAGTGGGCAAGGGTGCCATGGAGAGTGAGGGCACAAAGATGGAGTGAGCACCGTATGTTCAGGCAATTCGCCAGGATTTGGCGAATTGCCTGCTCTCTGGATACCTGAATGGCCAAGAAAGGTAACCGAACGCTGATTTTCAGCGTTCGATTACCTTTCTCAAGCAATTCGGATCTCTTTGAATTACACTATTAGTGCAGGGAAGAAAATATGGATAACTTGAAATGGGGACCAGTTATATGAGAAACAGGGGCTGCTGGTACAAAAGATACAATCAAAAGAATACATTGTCTGCATGAGGGGGTTGTGAGTTCCTTTAGGAAACAGAGAGGCCTAGTACACACCTAGTACACACTAGACAAGAGCGCAAATAAAAATCAAATCAATCTAAGGACACCTAACCACATAGACAGTAAGAACAATAGGTCTACATTACACACACTAAACTACTAAAATACAATCAGTTTTACGATAGCAATACATAATGACATTAACCCTTGTATGCCCATTGTCTCTGAGAGTTGGCTTTGCCATATTGGTCCACGGTCCCTTGGCAGGAGGTCAGCATCCACTTCTCCAACAGGCACCAAGGCTATCTATAGAGTGGGCAAGGGTGCCATGGAGAGTGAGGGCACAAAGATGGAGTGAGCTTCAATCACAATCATGGTTGTAACAAAGACGATTTTCAGTATTGACTGCGTTTTTGGGATAGCTTCTGTGAGCTTGCTGTACTTTGAGCATCCTATACCTAACATGGGGAGTGCAAACGTCCATTAGCATTTCAATATGTAAGGTATTCCATAGTGCTAAAACTAATTACCGCAGGGATGCGGACAGACATATTTTAGCACCACCTAACAGTTGGGTGCATTTGCAGAATCATGTAGCACCCCTAAACAATCCCCCTCCAATAAATCCGATACTCACCTCTCATCCCGTGCCAAACAGTGGCCCGATCTGCTGCTTGTTTTTGCCAGGGGCAGAGTAAGACTAGGAACAAATAGTTCCCAGTCTCCCTCCGATCACTCCGTGCCGCTGAACAATCTCGCGAGAGCAAGATTGCCTAGAGCTCATAGCCTGGAAACGCAACCCTCTGTGGTGTCCTATGGACTCCAGGAGGTGATACTCATGGAGGCGCGGAAGTGCTAATGCAAGTATCCCAGCAGTTAACGCTGCGTTCTGGGGTGAGGTGCTTAGCACCTGGCTACGCATTAACATGCGGACGCTACGCAAAAATCTTCAGCCACAGAATTTTCACATTAGAGTCCCCATTTTCGTGCAAACAAGGGAATAGTGCCTTTAGGCTAGGGTCAGACTGAGGCAGTGCGAACGCGCGTGCAGCCGCACTTAATCACGGCCGTGCTAGCAGCAGATGCCAGGCAATGACGGCCAATATACGAAGTACGGTAGCACAAAAGTGCGGCCGCGCAATGCAAGCGGCAAACAAACGCATTTTTTTCGAGAACGTGAAACCACTAGTACTGACGTACAGAGTGCGCTGCGTCCGCTAGCGGCGGGTGTGCGTGATTAGGAGACGTCAGACGCTGCTAATGTCCAGCCAACATAACGTCCAGACCCAAAAAGTGTTTTATTGATGATCCGTACAAAATCACGGATGGAACTGCGCATCGTATGACCGCTATTGCGTATTCCGTGAAAAAATACGTCCATTCGTTCGAACGCACTTTTTCACGGACAACGTGAAAAATGCGTTAGTCTGACCCTAGCCTTAGAGGTGAAATTGTTTCAATCAGCTGATTTTTCAAAAACAATATTGGCTGCATACACACAATATTCTATTCAAAATATCAGCTGATTTTGTTGAAAAAGTTCGACCTGATCAGAATTCGCCCAAAATTTCCCTATTTAAAAGAAATATCAGATCAGCAAAAAGCTTGAAAACCAGAGTGTAAATATGTGGGCACGGGGGCGTGTCTGGATGCCAAGGAGCGTGGCAGCCATCCTGCTGAGCTCCGTACTGGACTGCTAGATTTTTTGCATCTCACAGCTGTTTTCTGCCTAGATATGTCCTAATGAGCTCACGGCCAAAGTGCAAGATACAATGCGCTCTTTTGATAAAACATTGGCCCTTTGGGATATATATATATATATGGAGGCCCATTAGGTTGCTAGTTGTACCTATTCCCCCCTAGAGTCTTCCACTGTGCCCCCACTGCCTACACCTACCCTTTTCTTCTTCCAGTGCTGGTATTGACTTCCCCCAATTTTTTATTTTTCCAGGGGTTTTTTCATCCCGACTTTTGATTTATTGTGAATATTTCAAAATGTTTGGTGATGTACCTATGTAGCAACTGTATATTATGCCGGTCCCTTCTTACTAATCGTTTGTCTCAGCTGTCTTATCTCCACAAATAAAGATTTTTTTTAAAAAAACAGCAGTGTAAGAATCGCCATCTTATGGAAAGACAAAACTCTCTATCTATATCTGTTTATTTTTCTCTGTGACTATCTGTATCTATCCATCCATGATCTACAGTTGTGTTCAAAATTATTCAACCCCCACTGAAATTGAGTGTTTTGGCCAGTTTGACATTGATTTTGATCATTCAGTCATCTTGCTTACAATTAAATCAAAGAGGCACGTGTAGGTCAGACAAATATAACATAACATTTATAATGAAATAACCACAAATGTCTTTTCTGTGCTCACATCATTATCAGTTTTATTCAACCCCCAAGTGACATTCAATCTTAGTACAACATCCTTTTACAGTTATAACAGCTTTTAAACGTGAAGCATAGCTTGACACAAGTGTCTTGCAGCGATCTACGGGTATCTTCGCCCATTCGTCATGGGCAAAAGCCTCCAGTTCAGTCACATTCTTAGGCTTGCGCACTGCAACTGCTTTCTTTAAGTCCCACCAGAGGTTCTCAATCGGATTTAAGTCTGGTGACTGCGATGGCCACTCCAAAATGTTCCAGCCTTTAATCTGCAACCATGCTCTAGTGGACTTGGAGGTATGCTTGGGATCATTGTCCTGTTGAAAGGTCCAATGTCTCCCAAGCCTCAGGTTTGTGACGGACTGCATCACATTGTCATCCAATATCTCCTGGTACTGAAGAGAATTCATGGTACCTTGCACACGCTGAAGCTTCCCTGTACCTGCAGAAGCAAAACAGCCCCAAAGCATGATTGACCCCCCGCCATGCTTCACAGTAGGCAAGGTGTTCTTTTCTTCATAGGCCTTGTTCTTCCTCCTCCAAACATAGTATTGATCCATGGGCCCAAACAGTTCTAATTTTGTTTCATGCAGTCCACAGAACACTATCCCAAACCTTCTGTGGTTTGTACACATGACTTTTGGCATACTGCAGTCGACTCTTCTTATTCTTTGGAGACAGCAAGGGGGTGCGCCTGGGAGTTCTGGCATGGAGGCCTTCATTACGCAGTGTGCGCCGTATTGTCTGAGCTGAAACTTCAGTACCCACATCTGACAAATCTTTTCTCAGTTCCTCAGCAGTCACACGGGGACTTTTCTCCACGCTTCAGATAGCGCACAGCAGTCGAAGTCAGCATCTTCTTTCTGTCACGACCAGGTCGCGTTTCAACAGTGCCCTTTGCCTTGAATTTGCGAATGATGCGTCCTATGGTCTCTCTTGGTATGTTTAACTTTTTTGCAATCTTCTTATAGCCATTGCCCTTCCTGTGAAGAGTAATCACCTCTTCTCTTGTCTTCCTGGACCATTCTCTTGACTTCACCATGTTTGTAACCACACCAGTAAATGTCTAGAAGGAGCTGAGTATCACAGTCATTTTAAAGCTGCCTAATTGGTGCTTATTATGCTTTATTGCTGCTCCGTGACATCCACAGGTGTTTTCAATACCTGATTGAAAACACTTGAATGAACCTCTGTTCTTCAGAGTGGTAGTCTTTAAGGGGTTGAACAATTGTGTCAATGAAGAATTCACAAAAGAAACATTTACTACTGTATTACAAAACCAATTGATGTCATTTTAGTTGCATATGGTTCTTTAAAAAGTCCTTGTAGGATTTCATTTTGAATACATTTACAAATGTACACTAAATTCCCTAAAACCCTTTACAGCATTGGGGGTTGAATAATTTTGAACACAACTGTATGTATCTGTAGTTAGCTATTTCACTGTCTATTTGTCATATATCTAATTATCTATAGCTATCTACTGTATCTATTCATGTATCTATTCGTCAATCTATATCTGTATTTGTTTATCAGTATCTAACAGTATCTATCGGTTTATTTATCTCTCATCTGTATCATTCTTTATCTAGATACAGATATCAGTATTTAGATATCTATCTATTCTATCTATACATATACAGCATATGTCAGTCAGGATGAACCGACTCATGATGCATCCTAGTTATAAAAAATATTACTGGGACTTATCTGCAACATTCAGCAGTGCCAGCTCTCGGGGCTCCAGCTGTATCTCCATTACAGGAGGGAAGTGGAGGGGTCTGTAATATAAACATAGATGGAAAACAAGAAGTAAGACAGTGGCTAGAAAATAACATTTGTAAATAATCAATTTGTGATTTTCAGATTCCTCAAGCTCGGTGTAATAACAAATGCCCTCCCGGATCCAGAAAAGTCCCCGGTGAAGGATATCACTCCTGCTGCTACAACTGTGTCCTGTGTTCAGTGGGAGAAATATCTATTATGAGAGGTTTGGTTGTGTTACACTAAAAATTTATAACAGCCTTGAAAGAAACGATTGTCATGGTTATTCAGAGAGCGTGAAAAGCAGGAGAATGACTGGAGAATGAAAAATTCTAGGTCAAAATAGCCGATTTGGATAGTGAGATGAAAGGGAGACTTTTTCTGGTTTGGCTATTTTGACCTAGAACTTTTCATTCTCCAGTCATTCTCCTGCTTTTCACGCTCTCTGAATAACCCTGTGTGTTAAAAAAAATTACAACGTGTGATTATATTACCATAATCAAAGAAATGATTGCGCTGCATACGGAATAAGGAATATAGCAATATATATATAAGGGTGCTATCCAGTAAGAAAAGCCACCCCTTGTGGCTCAAATGAACACAAGAAAATAACCCAACCAGATGCACAACACTAGATAAAAAATTATATTTTAATACAAAACTACAGACAAAAAAAGCGGATAACCATGTGTAATCAATATGCCAAAAAAGATAACATACATAAGGTAAATAGTCACAAAGAATCACCAATGATTCAAAAAAGATAGTAAAGAGTATACAGTCAGGTCCAGAAATATTGGGACATCAACACAATTCTAACATATTTGGCTCTATACACCACCACAATGGAGTTGGAATGAAACAAACACAATGTGCTTTAACTGCAGACTGTCAGCTTTAATTTGAGGGTATGTACATCCAACTCAGGTGAACGGTGTAGGACTTACAGCAGTTTGCAGATGTGCCTCCCACTTCTTAAGGAACCAAAGGTAATGGTACAATTGGCTTCTCAGCTGTTCCATGGCCAGGTGTGTGATATTCCCTCATTACCCCAATTACAATGTGCAGATAAAAGGCCCAGAGTTCATTTCAAGTGTGCTATTTGCATTTGGAATCTGTTGCTGTCAACTCTCAAGATGAGATCCAAAGAGCTGTCACCATCAGTGAAGCAAGCCATCATTAGGCTGAAGAAACAAAACAAACCCATCAGAGAGATAGCAAGAACATTAGGCGTGGCCAAAACAACTGTTTGGAACATTCTCAAAAAGAAGGAACGCACCGGTGAGCTCAGCAACACCAAAAGACCCGGGAGACCACGGAAAACAACTGTGGTGGATGACCGAAGAATTCTTTCGCTGGTGAAGAAAACACCCTTCACAACAGTTGGCCAGATCAAGAACACTCTCCAGGTGGTAGGTGTATGTGTGTCAAAGTCAACAATCAAGAGAAGACTTCACCAGAGTGAATACAGAGGGTTCACCATAAAATGTAAACCACTGGCGAGCCTCAAAAACAGGAAGGCCAGATTAGAGTTTGCCAAACAACACCTAACAAAGCCTTCACAGTTCTGGAACAAGATCCTATGGACAGATGAGACCAAGATCAACTTGTACCAGAGTGATGGGAAGAGAAGAGTATGGAGAAGGAAAGGAACTGCTCATGATCCTAAGCATACCACCTCATCAGTGAAGCATGGTGGTGGTAGTGTCATTGTGTGGGCATGTATGACTGCCAATGGAACTGGTTCTCTTGTATTTATTGATGATGTGACTGCTGACAAAAGCAGCAGGATGAATTCTGAAGTGTTTCGGGCAATATTATCTGCTCACATTCAGCCAAATGCTGCAGAACTCATGGACGGCGCTTCACAGTACAGATGGACAATGACCCAAAGCATACTGCAAAATCAACCAAAGAGTTTTTGAAGGGACAGAAGTGGAATGTTATGCAATGGCCAAGTCAATCACCTGACCTGAATCCCATTGAGCATGCATTTCACTAGCTGAAGACAAAACTGAAGGGAAAATGCCCCAAGAACAAGCAGGAACTGAAGACAATTGAAGTAGAGGCCTGGCAGAGCATAACCAGGGATGAAACCCAGCGTCTGGTGATGTCTATGCGTTCCAGACTTCAGGCTGTGATTGACTGCAAAGGATTTGCAACCAAGTATTAAGAAGGAAAAATACATAGGGTGATACCCCTTGAGCCAATTATGTATAAAGTACAAAAAATGGCCACTCACAAGCTGTCAGTATTATACAGGTACATCACAGGTTCTTTTGATTTCCAGAAAACTTGTATTGGCCTTAAAGAGAAAACAAAACACAATAGTGTAGATTGCCAACAATTTAAAAGTGGTGTTTGCTTTAATTGCGCTCACATAATTTAAAAACAAATAAGGCACATCAACATCACCAATTCCTTAGTGTGTCAGGTCATTAATGGTACTGCTCGACGCGTTTCATCTACCAGACTTCCTCAGGAGCATAGAAAAGTCCATCTAGACACCCCCCTTATATATACATGCAATTAAAATGATAATGACATTCAAAAAATGAAAAACAAAATAAAAAAACGCAAAGTGAAAGTAAAACCAAGTCCCATAAGTACTTCCGGTCCGATGACCCCGAAGTGTTTCTCTGCATGGCTTCCGCCGGATAGACCCAGGTGTTCCACCTACCACCACGGTATCTGCCTAGTGGAGTCCCAAATCCGGAACTAAACGGCCGGTGCAGGGATCCCAAAAACAGGCGGACATCATCGCTTCCAAGGCACATCCAGTTCCCAGCATCCTTGCGGTTCCAGGATTCCGATTCGGCCAGCAATGAAGTCTCCGCCGCCATGTTGACAAGGGGCAATCCAGATTTTCACCCCGCAGTTGATGGTCATAAACAATATCCAGCAGATAAATAAATAAATAAATAAATAAAACAAAATAGAACAAAATGAGGATATATAATACAGAGAATGCGTGCAACACGACAATAGACACTATTTTTGTAAAAAACATATTATTATTATTATTATTCTTTATTTATAAAGCGCCAGCATATTCCGCAGCGCTGTACAATAGGCACAGTATAGACAGGGTTACAATACAATACATTGAACAACATTTGACAAACAGTACAGGAGGAGATGAGGCCCTATTCCCATAGGAACTCACAATCTAGGAGGGTTGGGGTTGGAAACAGGAGGAGAGGACTGCAAGGTGAGAGTGATTGATGGTTGCGTCAGTGAGTTGGGTGGTAGGCTTCCCTATATAGGAACGTTTTAAGGGAGCGTTTGAAGGAAGAGAAGTTAGGGGAAAGTCTGACAGTACGAGGGAGAGCGTTCCAGAGAGTGGGGGCTGCGCGTGACAAATCCTGCAGTCTATCATGGGAAGAGGTGATGCAGGGAGAAGCTAGGCGCAGGTCACTGTTTGACCTTAGGGAGCGGGCTGCGGTGTATTTGGTGATTAGTGAGGACAGGTAGTGGGGAGCTGAGTTAGTGAGGGTTTTGTAGGTAAGGATAAGGATTTTGAACTTAATTCTGCAGTGGATGGGGAGCCAGTGAAGGGACTCGCAGAGGGGAGCGGCAGAGACAGAGCGGCGGGTGAGGTGAATTAGCCTGGCGGAGGCGTTCAGGATGGATTGTAGGGGGGAGAGGCGGGACAGAGGGAGGCCAGATAAGAGATTATTGCAATAGTCGAGTCGGGAGATTACCAGGGCGTGTATGAGTTTTTTTTTGTGGTGACAGCGGTAAGAAATGGCCGAATTCTGGAAATATTACGCAGTTGGTATCGGCAGGAGGAGGAAAGAGACTTGATGTGGGGGATGAAGGAAAGAGCAGAATCAAGTGTAACTCCAAGACAGCGAACTTGGTTTGATGGGGAGATGGTGATACCCTCCACTGTGATAGAGAAGTCAGGAGGTGGGGAGGCATTGGAGGGAGGAATAAGTAGGAGCTCAGTCTTTGACATGTTGATCTTTAGGTGGCTGGAGGCCATCCAGGAGGAGATGCCAGATAAGCAGTCACTGACTTTGGAAAGGACAGGGGGAGAGAGATCAGGGGTAGAGAGGTAGATCTGAGTGTCATCAGCATAGAGGTGGTAGTTAAAGCCAAAGCTGTGGATGATTTTGCCCAGGGAGGAAGTGTAGATGGAAAAGAGCAGAGGACCAAGGACAGAGCCTTGAGGTACACCAACAGATAGAGGCAATGAAGAGGAGGAGTTACCAGCAAAGGATCAATATCGCTGTTTAACCCTTTGGGTTCCAGTGTCTTTAATTTATGTATCCAGTATGTTTCCCTCCTAGATAGTTTATTTTCCCTGTTACCCCCCCTCCAGTCACCTTTCACTTCCTCTATCCCAAAACATTTTAAAGATTTTTCTTGATATTCGGGACATATATTACAATGGACTGGTAGGGAGTGGGTCGGTAAATTCTTCCTAATATTGTTTTGATGTTCCAACAAGTTTGATTTATGATTATTATTATGTCCCATTACCTTTGGTCCCTTAACAAGTGGGAGGCACATCTGCAAACTGCTGTAAGTCCTACACCGTTCAACTGAGTTGGATGTACATACCCTCAAATTAAAGCTGACAGTCTGCAGTTAAAACACATTCAGGGTTATTCAGAGAGCGTCAAAAGCAGGAGAATGACTGGAGAATGAAAAATTCTAGGTCAAAATAGCCGATTTGGAAAGTGAGATGAAAGGGAGAATTTTTCTGGTTTGGCTATTTTGACCTAGAATTTTTCATTCTCCAGTCATTCTCCTGCTTTTCACGCTCTGAATAACCCTGAATGTGTTTGTTTCATTCCAACTCCATTGTGGTGGTGTATAGAGCCAAAGATGTTAGACTTGTGTCGATGTCCCAATATTTCTGGACCTGACTGTATATATGGAGCACAAAATATGAGCCCTATTAACCACTGGATGTATACATAACGTGACTGAGATCCAAACAAAGTATATCAAAAAACAGAACCACCAGTATCCTGCTATTAATAAAGCATGTATATATAAATACCAAACACATACAGTACGTATAAGAAAGTAAGTAGCATAAATATAGAGAGCCTCTGGGAGAGACGCACACACCGAGACCAGGTACCCAACTTTTCGGCAGATTGCCTTTATCAAGGGATACCCTAGCGTATGTTTTTGAAGCATTGTTTCTATACGCAGCCATAAGGTGTCGATTTAGTGATAGAAAACCTGTTGTCAGGCTTGTCTCCAATGACTCCCTGTTATTATTGTCAGCATGGTAACAGGTCCAGTGGTTTATTCCTTCTACATGACTAAACATTGATGCCAGTCCCTGATCTCAACCCTGCATTTTAGCTCCAGAATATGTCATTTGTCATGTCTGAAATCATCCTACAAAAAATGCAGAATTCAGTACTTTCTTAAATGGCTTTCATGAACACCTCTGTTACCTCCAGTCTGCAAGCCAAGCGTATCTCTTTATGGATCCTGCCAATAACATAGTATTTGTGCTGTTATTTTCTTCATTACAGACAGTGATAACTGCCAAAAGTGTCCCGATAATGAATGGCCAAACATCACCAAAACAAAGTGTGTTCCCAAAACGTATGATTTCCTGTCATATGAGGAGGAAATTTTTGGTGGAGTATTTTGTTCCCTCTCCATATTATTTTCACTATTGACTATCCATATCCTGGGTCTCCTCACTCTATTTCGTGACACCCCTATTGTCAGAGCTAATAACCGTACTCTCAGCTTCGTCCTCCTGGCCTCCATCATGCTGAGCTTCCTCTGTGTGTTCCTGTTCCTTGGTCGTCCTGTGGATATAACCTGCATGCTGCGGCAGACCTCTTTTGCAATCATCTTCTCCATTGCTGTGTCCTCTGTGTTGGCCAAGACGATCATGGTCTGCGTCGCATTCAAAGCCACTAAACCAGGGAGCTCCTGGGGGAAGTGGGTGGGTGTCAAATTATCCAATTTTGTAGTCTTCATGTGTTCCTCTGTCCCAGTTCTGATTAATGTGATCTGGCTGTCAGTTTCTCCACCTTTCCAGGAGTTTGACATGCACTCTTATCCCGGAAAGGTCATCATCCAGTGTAATGAAGGCTCAGTCATTGCCTTTTATTCTGTATTGGGTTACATGGGGATTTTGGCCACAATGAGTTTTGTTCTGGCTTTCATGGTGAGGGCAGTACCAGACAGTTTTAATGAGGCCAAGTACATCACCTTCAGCATGCTGGTGTTCTGCAGTGTTTGGATTGCAATGATCCCGGCCTATCTGAGCACCAAAGGGAAGGACATGGTGTCTGTAGAGATCTTTGCCATATTGGCTTCCAGTGCTGGACTTTTAGGCTGTATATTTTTCCCAAAATGTTACATTTTGCTTTTAAAACCTGAACTGAACACTAGAAAACATCTATTTGAGAAAAAAGTAATTCAAAATTGTTATATTAAAAAAGAAACATACTCACGCACAACCAACACAGTGCATATAGTGACAGAAACGTAAATGGCACGATTGCACCAACACACAAAGAGAACATTCTAAACATCCGCATCAATGCTGTCCACTTCAGCAGTATAAATCATAAGCATAAATTCAGGAATGTGGATAACAATTAGGGATGCGCTGATACCGATACTAGTATTGGTACCGGTGCCGATACCGCCATTTCCACGAGTACTTTGCACTCATGCAAATGCCCCGATACCGCCCCTGATTTCCAGAAGCCAGAACTGGGCCGGTTTGCCAGTATCTGAGGGGCTGGGGCAGCTATCTTAATGCATTTAAAAGCATTCGGCCAGCATTCCCCTCCGGCCGGCCGCATTACTGAGTGGCAGCTGGGTTGTGAAGGCTGTGACCAGTGGCGGAAGTACCAGGGTCATAGCAACTGGGCCCTGGCATTCCACCACTGGAGGGGGGCCCAGCACCGCCACCAGATTCCAGCAATCAGTGCCGGAATCTGGGAGCAGCGCCGCCGGCCGTTCCCATCCCTATGAGCGGGCGCTGGCTTGCAGCTTGGCCACTCGTGTGGGATGGGAACCACCTGGCCAGCACACAAGATCTCGCGAGAACTGGGATGCGCTGGTCAGGTGGTTCTCGGCGAGCGGCCAAGCTGCATGCTGCCAGCGGCCGCTCCCAGGGAAAAGAACAGGGCAGAGCAAGGTGAGCACTAGGGGGGAAATATACCCATGAGCTGGGGGCAAATATATACCCATGAGCTGGGGGCAAATAAATATCCATGAGCTGGGGGCAATATATACCCATGAGCTGTGGCAAATATATATCCATGAGCTGGGGCAAATATTTAACCATGAGCTGGGGGCAAATATATATCCATGAGCTGGGGGCAGTATATATCCATGAGCTGGGACAAATATATCCATGAGCTGGGGCAAATATACCCATGTGTGAGCTGGGGGCAAATATACCCATGTGTGAGCTGGGGCAATATATACCCATGTGTGAGCTGGTGCAATATATACCCATGTATGAGCTGGGGCAATATATACTCATGTGTGAGCTGGGGCAATTTATCCATGTGTGAGCTGGGGGCAAATATATACTCATGTGTGAGCTGCGGCAATATATCCATGTGTGAGCTGGGGCAAATATATATCCATGAGCTGGGGGCAAATATATACCCATGAGCTGGGTTCAATATATATCCATGAGCTCGGGGCAATATATATCCATGAGCTGGGGGCAAATATATCCATGAGCTGGGGCAAATATACCCATGTGTGAGCTGGGGGCAAATATACCCATGTGTGAGCTGGGGCAATATATACCCATGTGTGAGCTGGTGCAATATATACCCATGTGTTAGCTGGGGCAATATATACTCATGTGTGAGCTGGGGCAATATATCCATGTGTGAGCTGGGGGCAAATATATACTCATGTGTGAGCTGGGGGCAAATATATACTCCTGTGTGAGCTGGGGCAATATATCCATGCGTGAGCTGGGGCAAATATATATCCATGAGCTGGGGCAATATATATTCATGAGCTGGGGGCAAATATATCCATGAGCTGGGGCAAATATACCCATGTGTGAGCTGGGGGCAAATATACCCATGTGTGAGCTGTGGCAATATATACCCATCTGTGAGCTGGGGCAATATATACTCATGTGTGAGCTGGGGCCATATATCCATGTGTGAGCTGGGTGTAAATATATATCAATGTGTGAGCTGGGGAAATATATCCATGTGTGAGCTGGGGGCAATATATCCATGTGTGAGCTGGGGCAAATATACCCATGTGTGAGCTGGTGGCAAATATACCCATGTGTGAGCTGGGGCAATATATATCCATGTGTGAGCTGGGGGCAATATATATCTATGTGTGAGCTGGGGGCAATATATCCATGTGAGCTGGGGCAATATATATCCATGTGTGAGCTGGGGGGCAATAAATCCATGTGAGCTGGGAGCAATAAATCCATGTGAGCTGGGGGCAATATATATATCCGTGTGAGCTGGGGGCAATATATATATCCATGTGAGCTGGGGGCAATATAAATCCATGTGAGCTGGGGGCAATATAAATCCATGTGAACTGGGGGCAATATATATATCCATGTGAGCTGGTGGCAATATATCCATGTGAGCTGGGGGCAATACTATCTTTTTTATATTGCAGGAAAAAAAAGTAAAAATATAGATTTTTTGGGGGGTAGGGGGGCCCTTCATGGATTCTTGCACCGGGGCCCTCAGGTTTCTAGTTATGCCACTGGCTGTGACGCAGCCTCCAGCCATGATCTCTAAGGAGTCGCAAGTTCTTGCAAGAGCTCGTCACAGCCCTGCAGCTGCTCAGTAATGTATCTGTGGTCAAAGTGGATTTACATGTATCTGGGGTCTGAGTGGCTATACATATACAGAAAAAAAGGGGGAGTTACCTTGTGTAGCTCTACAATATGTTGAGCCCAATATAGGTACCTGATGACCACAACATACATAATCAACAATTATAACATTCTTTATTGAAAAATATTAAAATGTTTTTTAAAAACACAATTGTTGGCGCCCCATTATATACTGTATTATGCCTCCTTGGTTGACCTAATTAGATATGTTAAACAACAATAACGGTTAGGAATAGGATCCAGGTGACCATAACTTGACACAATCTGTGTAGACCACCCCAGGATATATCCTAAGGATAAAAGTCTTATTACTTGGTACACAATGTCAAGGAAGAGAGGAACAAATGCAATGGTGAGAACCACTCTACATAAAATAGTACAGCTACGAATAATCTATTAGACTGGACTAGTTTCCATCCTCTGCCACTTAAGAGTGGGATACCATATGGGTAGTACCTAAGATTGAAATGTATATGCTATACACAACAAGAGTATGAAGAGAAAGCGGCCATGCTTTGGAAGGATTTTCGAACAAAAGGATATCCAAATAGAATTTTAAAAAAGGCATATCAAAAAGTCCAAAATGTAGAGCGTTCACAGTTACTGCAGTCACAAGTCAAAAAAACATCTAAACTAATAAGGTGCATAGGTAATTATGATACGGGTTGGCATCAAATCAAATCAATAATGGAAATATTCTGGCCACTTCTTGTGTTGGATCCAGATCTCAAATAAGTTTTATCCCCCCATGCAAGCATCACCACAAGGAGATGTAAAAATATTAAGGATAGACTGATTAGGAGTCACTATAAAAAACCTCTACAGCAAAGAAAAACTTGGCTGACAAACAATCTTCAGGGAACGTACCAATATGGATCATGTTCTGCTTGCCGGTACATTAATAAAGATTCCAAAAAAGTAAAGGATTCTAAGGCACTTCAAGAATTTGAAATTAAATCTGGCAACCTGTCCCTGAAATAAGAAATATGTAGGGAAAACCTTTTCATCCATTCAAAGTGAGGATCTTGGAACATATAGGATCTATCAGTAACCAACTTGATACTCCATTAGCTCGCCACATGAAGCAATACCACCCAAATAATAATAAAAATTTCAAATTTTTCGGCATTGAAAAAGTTCAATGTTCCCCATGAGGTGATGACTATGACCTATATTTAAGAAAACGAGAATGCGTATGGATACATCGACTAAATACACTGGCACCTCTGGGGTTAAATTAAGGATTTACCTTTACCCCGTTTATGGTCTCTATTACATTCTTCGCGCAAACGTTAACACGTGCGCAAAAACATATTAACGTGAGGGGCAAAACCCTTCGCGTAGAACGTCGTATTACAATGTCCGCACAAAAAATGCGCGTTAGCGTCTAACGCGGGTGGATCTGCGCGAACCATTTGTGAGCGTAATGTACTTTGCGCGTCCTATACTTAACATTGTGAGCGCAAATACGTTTGTGCGCTGATGCACGCAAGGTATTCCAATCTTAGCGCAAAATTTAACGTACAACGTTTGCGCGCATAATTTTAACGTCTTTGAAAGGCTGGTGGTAACGGCAAATCTGAACGTCCTGGCCGAAACCAAATACACCAGCCCAAAAAAAAAATACAGCAATATATAGTTACACATTCTATGCATACACAAACAATAAAATTGATAAGTTGTGCGTGTATTTATTATTGCTGCAGCATATATACTCAGATTGATTTTGACAGGTGCAAAGACTTAACGGGAGACAATTGTGGTTCTTAATTCAGATTGGCTGAATCGCGTGAAAAAACAGTCCACCCACCAATTTCTGCACGCAGCTTTAATATGCATGAGTTTTTGCGCGTCTTTTTTACGCGCGGTATTTATTGACGGATGAAAAAATGCGCTCGGATTGTAATACCAGCGTTAATTTACGCACATTAAGGTTTAACGCTGCGTGCAAAAAAAATAGCGCTGCTCGAGCGTTTTTGCACAAAGAATGTAATAGAGCCCTATAGCTACATAATGTTCCCACTACTCATTTCTAAGCACCATACAATATGTTCTAATTGGAACACATAACTACATAAACATTTAAGTCACAACGCATTTTATTAAGAACTCCATATAGCACAAAGTATACACTCCCACAGAATAATTTAGTAAGCTCTGCTACGGATAGCGGTGCTGTCCCCGTTGAGAGTCCATACAACTGAAGGTCACATTAACCAATCATATTTGCGTCGGAAGAAGCCAGGTGACCTGTTAAAACCAACGGGTAGTTGGTTGGCGCAATGGTCGGCAGCAATACACGGATAGCGGCCACTTGCAATCATGCCCGTTGTATAAACACGTGACCGTGAGATAGCAAGGTTTCATAGGTGGGAGTATACGAACATTGTAATTGGCTAATATGTAATGACTATACGATTCGCTGGGCTATTCTGAAAGGATAACGGATAGGTGGGAATTCCAAGTCGCATACCGATTGGCCACTTTTGGAATTCCACCCTTAATTGAATGTACCGGGAACCGGAGAGTTCGGTAACTTTAAAAGCAAAGAGTGACATAAACGTAACTCCCTCCTGATGAAGCTGTAGTATCCCTACAGCAAAATGCTCGTTGAATGCCTTTTTAACAAATGAGCACCCCAGTCTGTGTTATACTCCCGTAAATTGTTGTACCTGCAGGGTTGATTTTGGTGGATATTGGAGACCACTTTACTTTGAATGTTTGCTATTTGTTGTGTTTGAGCGACAATATTGGCGGCGAGGGGTTGTTCTATCTAGCGCTCAATATATGGTCCCAATACAAGGAGACCAGGACATAGTGAGCACTGCTATTCAGCACCCTATTCTGAGCCATACTCTTGCAAGCTGCTGCACTCGTATGGCTGATTGTGGTGGATATTGGAGATCTCCGTACCTTGTATGATCATATCTTGTTATATCGAAGTGGCAATATCAGTGGTCAGGTGATCTCACAGCTGCTCCAGCTGGTGTCGTGTATATGGTCCCAAGACAAGGTGACCAGGACACAGCTTGTAGAGATCGAATAGTGACGTATATGAGGTCACTGATTTTGACAAAGAGACGTTACGAAAAGTGCTGAGATATATTGTTGTCTTTAGAGTGGACGTACATTATGTTGTCCTATGAATATATGATGTATGAGGGTGTAAACCTATGGATCCATTGATAGGAACACTGCTAGACGTATTTATGCAGTTTTTCAAGTACTCTTGTTATCTAGTTGTCATGCCCCATGATTCAGGGTTTATATGTATATTTTAATGTCATGTGTTGAATCTGCCTTTTGCTGCTTACAGTTATTATTTAATAGCTATTTTGTTCCTGGGTTTCCTATGAATATATGATGTATGAGGGTGTAAACCTATGGATCCATTGATAGGAACACTGCTAGACGTATTTAAGCAGTTTTTCAAGTACTCTTGTTATCTAGTTGTCATGCCCCATGATTCAGGGTTTATATGTATATTTTAATGTCATGTGTTGAATCTGCCTTTTGCTGCTTACAGTTATTATTTAATAGCTATTTTGGACAATCTATCTAACAAGGACTTGGACTTGTTAGATGGGATCTGGTTGCACTCGACAAGTGTGGGTAATGGTAATTCCAGATTGTCCCCAAGAGAAGCTACTACGAATCCGCTGGCTCTTCTTCCAGAGACCTCTGTAATGCCACTACATGTACCTAAATTATAAGGGTAGGAATCTCAAAGATCAAAGATTTCTGTTCTTGCGAGGGACCGATTGCTCTGATCGTCCAGGATGGCGTATACTTTAACAGACTTTCCTGGGTGATCCTTGTGATATATGTTAACTATGCATATTTTAGCACATGACTTGTCGCAAAGATCTTCACTGCATACTGCTGTACAAGAAGAGGATACTATGGTAGCTTCCTGATCTGTAGTCTCCCTGCCGTGCTTTGACACAGGAGGGGAGTCTGTTGACATCGCAGGCACGTACTGAGATGGATGCAGCGCCTGCACATGATCCACACTATCACCTACTATGCACTTGATAGGAAATTTGCAGTCTTGGGCAAAGTGCTCAGTAGAAGCACAACATCTGAAACATAAACCATATGTCTTTAGGAGCTCCTTGCACTCTTGGAGTGGTTTCTTTATAAAGCCAATACACTTTTTGGGGAGATGTGGCTTCTTATGAATAGGGCAAAGGCAGCAAGAATTCTCAATCTTTTCACCTTGTTTGCACTTGTCAGGAATTGAAGTAGGAGGGGGAAGGACATTAGTCTTCTTCACTGATACTGGACCCCTGCGGCCTCTGTGATTAAAGTGCGAGCTGGTGGACATCTGAGGATGGGAACCTGAAGCTGTGAATTCACAGTAGAAAAAACTGGGGTCATTCTCTGTTTCTGCAATGTCCCTTATGAACTCGCAAAAGTATGAGAAAGGTGGAAAGGAGATATGGTTCACTCTTTTATACTTTTCCCCAAGTGCAGCCCATTTTTCCTGGATATTGTATGGCAGCTTGAAAACTATTATGTTTACCCCACGAGCAGTGTCCAGCTAGCTGAGGCCAGGTAGGTAAGCATCTGTCTTGGCCAGCTGCAGCTCCCAGAGAAGGTCACTGAGTTCCAAGAATTTCTGTTTGTCCTTGCCGGAAATTTTTGGGAAACAGTGCAGGCGATCCTTCAGGGCTGCCATAGCTTTGATCAAGTCTTTGCCAAGCAACGTCGAGGCCGAACATTGGATTATTGATGTGGACAGCTCTGAGTCTCTTGACACGTTCTGTAGACTGTGGACCAAGCCATCTGATCAGTAGGTCCAGTTTATCTAACAAGATCCCATCGAAAGTTGGAGGGCATATATGCAAGATATTTGCCATAAAAGGTGTATGGGGGTCCGGGTAGTGCCCTGGGGGACAGGAAACAAGGACAAAAAGTAAAAAAAAAGTTTTTAAAGGAACAGTGAGTTTTCTATGAAATAAAGGTTAAGAATAAAAACGAAAAATTCCTTCAAATATCATGCCTAGGAGGTCCCCATAACCTGCCCGTGAAGTGGCGGATTTGTAGGATGTATAGAAACATTTAAAAACAAAAAAATGGCATTTGAAATGACGGTAAATGGTTTTCCTTTAATCTATTCATAAACAACTGCTTGGGGCGGCAGCCTGTATGAAAAGAGGAGACATTTTAGGACACGCAGAACAAGTTTAGTGATTTTTTGGCTAAATTATGGTGAAACTTCTGCAGGCTTTGGATGAAAGTAACAATAGGTGCTTAAAAATTGGGCCTTTAGTGTCGGCAACAGTGCCATCACACCGTAACCCCTCTGTGGTATTGTGGAAGAGTGCAGGGTTGGACCCTGCGGTCCAATATTAAAATGATATGAATCTGGTATAGGCGTCAGTGGCAGTGCACCCAAATATTGTGCCTTTGGTGGCAGCAAGTGCCTTCACACTGTAAGTAACCCCTCTGTGGTATTGTGGAAGAGTGCAGGGTTGGACCCTGCGGTCCAATATTTCAATGATATGAATCTGGTATAGGCGTCAGTGGCAGTGCACCCAAATATTAGGCCTTTTGGTGCCAGCTAGTGCTTTCACAACGTAACCCCTCTGAGGTATTGTGGAAGAGTGCATGGGTGGAGGTTTTGGTAATGCAGAAGAGATCTCTAATTGTAACAGATCTCTGTGCCAAATGCTGCTTCCTGGCTGGACACCCAGTTTCTCCTCGTGACTCGCACACTTTCTCTAGTACCTTAGCCGTAACTTAAGGCCCGGTGCATGTAGAGAGCCTGGCTAGCACCCCCAGAAATAAGCCGTAGCTGTAGACCTGGAGCCTTTCCTTGGCACAGCGGGCAGAAGATTCCTGCTACCCTAAATCATGAGTCGTGACTTCAAGCTTGGTCAGAATAGAACTGACTGTTTATTCACAGTCAAGGACCAGCACATTTGCATACAATCAAACAGATAACATCGCAGATCAGATAACTACCCAGGACCTTCAAACAATGCAGAATGGGGGAAGGAGAAAGCAAGGGTACTCTTACAGAGAGAATTTACACAATAGCCGGGGCTAATACAGAGATCTACACTATACAGGGAATAACACACAGACATCAGAAATATTTAACTGGCAGATATATAAAACAGTGAAAACCAAATATATTTAAAAGGCCCACCAGTTCCCCCAATAGTCTTTTTCACGGGCCATAGTCTCTGGGCAGGAGGCCAGCGCACAGCCCCCTCCAAATCACACAGTGACATTGTGTTCTGTCACACCGATCTATTCAGTTACTTCAGCATCAGGGGATTGATAGCTGCTGATCCAGGACTGATTCATTTTTATAAATGTCAGCCAGTCTACAGAGTCGGTGGACAGATGCACTCTTTTGTCTGTGACAAAACCTCCAGCGGCACTGAACATCCTTTCAGAAAGCACGCTGGGTGAAGGGCAACCTAGTAGCTGCATAGCATATTGGCTAAATTCTGGCCAGTGATCCAATCTCAACACCCAGTAAGCCAGTGGATCATCTGCTGTAAAGGTATCCAGGTCTGCCCTTGCCCCAAGGTAGTCCTGCACCATATGGTGAAGACGCTGGCAATGGGTGCCTACATTTGACGTCCCTGGGCGTCGTGGACTAAAAAAATGTAAAAATGCTTCAGTCAAGCGGCCCGGCCTTCACCACTCTTCCTCTGATCATCCGCAGCCTCAGAAGCACCTGTGTCGTCACTTGGTAACCTACCAGTTCCTGGAAAGGTGTTACACAAGTGTCGCTTTAGAGCGTACTCAAGTTGTTTCATCCGGTCCTCCCTCTGTGCGGGCAGGATGAGCTCTGCAACTTTACCCTTGTATCGTGGATCAAGAAGGCTTGCCAACCAGTAATGATCCCTCTCCTTGATAGCACGAATCCAGGGGTCCTTTAGCAGGCTTTGCAGGATAAGGGAGCCCATGCAGCGTAGGTTGGAGGTTGCATTAGCTTCTGAGTCTTCCTGATCAATGAGGATGACCCCATCGTGCACTTCCTCCTCCCAGCCATGTACTAGTCCTTGGGTTTATGGGCACACAAACCCCTCCCTTGTGGAATCCCCACCTTCAATGCCCCCACTACTTAAATATTCCTCCAGCTCCTCCTCATCCTCCTCCTGTCTGATCTGAGGACCCGCAGGAATGCTGTCTGCATAAAGACTGGGGCCTTGAGAGCTAGGGAAGGCCTCCTCTTCCTCCTGCTGCTCTGCCTCTAGTGCCACATCTATAATTCCCCATAGAGTGCGCTCCAGCAGGAACACTAAAGGAATTGTGTCACTGATGCATGCACTGTCCCTGTTCACCATCCTCATTGCCTCCTCAAATGGTGACAGTACAGTGCATGCATCCTTGATCATCAGCCACTGCGGGGGGGAAACCAAGTTGACCTGAACCGGTCCTTCTGCCATACTCACACAGGTACTCAATGATGGCCCTCTGCTGCTTGTGCAGACGCTGTAGCATTGCTAATGTCGAGTTCCACCTGCTGGGCATGTCACAGATCAGTCGGTTTGTGGGAAGGTGGAATTCTCTTTGAATTTCTGCCAGGCGAACACTTGCTGGGAATTACCGTCTGAAGTGGCTGCAGACTTTTCTGGCCTAGCTGAGAAGCTGTGCCAGCCCTGGGTACCTGGTTAGGAAACACTGTACCACCAGATTTAGGACGTGTGCTAGGCATGGAACATGCGTCAACTTACCCTGGCATATTGCGGAGAGAAGGTTGCTGAAATTATCACAGACGACCATTCCCAGCTGAAGCTGGCGTGGTGTTAACCATCTCTGCACCTGCCCCCGCAGAGCTGACAGAATTTCTGGCCCAGTGTGGCTCCTGTCCCCTAAACAAGCCAGCTCAAGCACAGTATGGTATCTTTTTGCTTGAGACATTGCGTAGCCCCTGCCACGCGTTGGTTTAACTGCCACTTCGCCAGAGACGGAAGAGGAGGAGGAGGAAGAGGTGGTGGAGCAGACAGACCTCATACAAGCAGCTTTCTGGAGGCGTGGTGGATGAACAAGCTCCAGCACAGAGTCCCGTCCTGGATCCCTCCCAGCTGCAAGCAGAGTTACCCAGTGTGTCGTGAAGGAAATGTAGCGGCCCTGTCCATGCTTGCTGGACCACGTGTCTAAAGTCACATGCACCTTGCTGCTGACTGCCTTTCCCAATGACTCCATAACATTGTGTTCCACATGCTGGTATAGTGCTGGAATGGCCTTCCGTGAAAAGAAATGGCGTTTTGGAACCTGCCACTGTGGTACAGCACATTCAGCAAATTCACGGAAGGAAGCAGAGTCCACCAGCTGGAAAGGCAGCAGCTGTAATGTGAGTAATTTTGCTAAGCTGGCATTTAGACGCTGTGCTTGGGGATGGTTGGGACTATATTTTTTCTTACGCTGCAGCAGCTGGGGCAATGTAATCTGACTGCATAAATCTTCAGCTGATGGGATGCTGTCACATTCTGAGGAAGGATCTGGCATACCCATTACTGTAGCATCATCCCTGTCAGTGGAGGTTGTAGGCAATGACATGGCAGGACATATAGTGGGGGTAGAGACAGATGAGGAGGAGGACCTATGCAAAGTGTTGTGCCAACGGGATGTGTGGCAGGTGGTCATATGTCACCTCAAGCACGTGGTACCCAAGCGTGGGATGTCTTTCCCATGCTTGATCCTCATCTGACATAAATTACAAATAGCAATGGTGTGGTCTGCTGCACATTTCTTAAAGAACTCCCAGACATCAGACTTCCTGTACATGTGCTTTGAGACAACAGCGCTCTGCACCTGAGCATCTGTGACTTCTGATGCCTTGGACTGGCTAAAGTTGGTCATAGAGAACGTTCTGCCTCGTTTTTGTTGTGCCTCCTCCTCCTCCCTTGACTCCTCTGTTCGATCAGGCACCCAGGTGGAGTGAGTGACCTCATCATCGTCATCACCCCCTATCTCCTCATCACTGGAGCCAACTTGACAGTATGCTGCAGCTGCTGGGGCAACACGAGTGCCAGTTATTTGTGACCGGCACCCCCTTCCTCTAGGCTGATTATACTCCCTTCCTCAACCTCAGAGTTTGAATCAGAGCACTGTAGTTGCTGCACATCCTCAAGCAGCATGTCACTGTCATTGTAGTCAAACAATTCAGCTGACTCCTCTGTGTGTGATAGTGAGGCTACGGCAGGAGTAGCTGTGGATATGGAGGCTGAATTAGATGTTTTGGCAGCTGAGGTGGACTGTAAACCACTACAAGCCTGGCTGGCAGAGGATGAGGAGGATGAGGATGGCCTGGTTAGCCAATCCACCAAATCCTTTGTATGTTGCTGCTGCTTTAGACGGCCAGCACCAGTTAGAAAGGACAAGCGTGCCCCTGCAGAGGATGCACCACATCCACCACGACCAGAGGCACAGCCTCCCGACACAGAGGCTGATTGCCCTCTTATCTGTGTCTGGGAGCATCTGCCTGTCTTTTTTGGTCTTTCTGACATGGTGAGTGATATATAGATTAAAGATATACAGAACTCTGATTCAACTCTGATATAAAAATTGGAGATATGCAGAACTCTGATTCAACTGTGTTATCTAGATTAAAGATTTCCAGAACTCTGGTATAACTCAGTGAGACACCCTGATAGCTGGCAGCCAGTGACAAGACACAGATTAAAATTCCCAGAAACCACCTATAAATCAGCGAGACCCCCTGATGGGTGGCAGTGACAAGACACAGGTTATAATTCCCAGGAATCTCGTATAAATCAGTGAGACCCCCTGATGGGTGGCAGTGACAAGACACAAATTACAATTCCCAGGAACCTCCTATAAATCAGTGAGACCCGCTGATGGGTGGCAGTGACAAGACACAGATTACAATTCCCAGATATCTTGTAGAAGTGAGACCCCCCCCCCAATAGCTGCTGGCAGGGAGAACACACAGATTACAACAATTCCCAGATAATTTGTAGAAGTGAGACCCCACAATAGCTGCTGTCAGTGAGAACACAAAGATTACAACAATTCCCAGATATCTTGTAGAAGAAGAAAACCGAGGCTGTGAAGAAGGTGAACCGGCACCATTCCAGGCGGGATCCAGTGCTGGTCCTCGGAATCGAGAAATATTCCCGTTCTGCCATGTATGACAGGAAAGCCCTCTACAAGCGCAAGTACAAAGCCCCAGAAACAAAGATTGAAAGGAAGAAAAAGGAGAAGGCTAGAGCTACCGCGTCAAAGACAGTCGGTGGGGATAAGAATGGCGGCACACGTGTAGTCAAACTGCGTAAAATGCCTCGCTATTATCCCACTGAAGATGTTCCAAGGAAGCTGTTAAGCCATGGCAAGAAGCCTTTCAACCAGCACAAACGCAACCTGCGCTCCTCCATCACTCCTGGGACTGTACTTATACTCCTCAATGGACGCCACAGGGGGAAACGTGTGGTCTTTCTGAAGCAGCTCCAGTCTGACCTTCTGCTGGTGGCAGGACCACTGGTTGTCAACCGGGTGCCCCTGCGTAGAGCTAACCAGAAATTTGTTATTGCCACTTCAACAAAAGTCAATATCTCAAGTGTCAAGGTTCCAAAGCACCTGACTGATGCTTACTTCGAGAAGAAGAGGCTGCGCAAACCCAAGCACCAGGAGGGAGAGATCTTTGAAACAGAGAAGGAAAAATACGCAGTCACAAAACAGAGCAAAGCCGATCAGAAGTTTGTGGATTCCCAACTCCTGCCAATGGGTCTTGTCACTCAGGTTATGCCCAGTGATGATGGAAGAATCTGAAAAGTGAAGGTCAAGGTGACTAAAGGAGGTGTTGTACATAGCTTCTTCCGGCAAATCACTGAACTGATACTCCTTCTGCCTAGGGAAAAGGTCAGTTAAGAGTTTCTGCTCTCAGCAGAAAACTTTCCACAAACAGCCATTTGGATTACAATTGTGTTGGTGGAAGTTTTGGCCTAGAGCGGCTTCCCCAGCACGAAGATGGGTTAATTTGGAAAGTTTGCTCCTCGCATCTGGAACTATGGCCTACCTTTAAGACTGTTGACTTAGTAACTAGCTATAAAGTGTAAAGTTGTATTATTGAATGCGTTACCTTTGTTTTTCAGGTCTCTGCATTGTTTTTCCAGGAGGACATTTAAAGTTATAGTGTTAGTTTATTTTGAAACCTAAAGATTTCAGACGGGGAGTGTCATGCCCCATGATTCTGGGTTTATATGTATATTTTAATGTTATGTGTTGAATCTGCCGTTTATTTTATAGCTATTTTGTTCCTGCTGGGTTTCCTTAGCCTTGCTGCATCCAGCTAGCTCCACCCCTTTTTGCTCAGTCTAGCTATGAGGTAATTACTTAGCTCAATGCTGGACAGAACTAATGTCTTTTCACCTGCATTGTTGTACACTATTACAAAGATTGTCAGTCTGATCATTAACGTTTTCAACTGGATTCATCTTTCTACGTGTCAGTTTTGCTGAGTAGACACTGTTTGCTGAACTTTCATCGTGTGAGTACTGGTCAATACAGACAGGGCCGTCTTTAACGCAGGGCAAAAGGGGCAGCTGCCCCGGGCCCAGTTATTGTTGAGGGGCCCAAACGCCGCCCGCTGATGCAGTCAAGGCTGTGCGGGTAGAGAATATGGGACTTCCGTATCTGGCTCCTCCCCCTTTCTGACGTCATCTTCCTGTGTCCGCACATTACAGTCAGTGTCCGTGTGCATGGGGGCTGCTGAGGAGGAGCTGGAGCTAAATGGGAACCAGGATCATGGAGGTGCAGGGCCAGGCAGTTATGTAGGTATTTGTGTTTTTTTTTTTCAATCTGTGTGCAAAGTCAAAGCCCCTGCTCACCAGAGATCTGCATCCAGCCTCTCCCCCCCTCAGACCATGAGCTGCAGGCATCATTCACACAGGAAGACAGCTCTCTGTCCCCAAAATCTCCCCCAACAGCTGTGGCCTGACCATGGATCCTGGTCCTCGCAATCTCCAGCATCAATCCAACCCACTCCACACTCTCCAACATCAAACTCCCCCTCCAGCATCAAACCCCCACTCCAGCATCAATCCCCCCACTCCACACTCTCCAGCATAAACCCCCCACCCCACACTGTCCATCAACCCCCACTCCATACTCTCCAGCATCAACTCCCCACTCCAGCATCAACCCCCCCACTCCACACTCTCCAGCACCAACCCCCCCACTCCACACTCTCCAGCATCAAGCCCCCCACTCCAGCAGCAAGCCTTCCACTCCAGCAGCAAGCCCCCCACTCCAGCATCAATCCCCCCACTCCACACTCTCCAGCATAAACCCCCCACCCCACACTGTCCATCAACCCCCACTCCATACTCTCCAGCATCAACTCCCCACTCCAGCATCAACCCCCCCCACTCCACACTCTCCAGCATCAACCCCCCACTCCACACTCTCCAGCACCAACCCCCCCACTCCACACTCTCCAGCATCAAGCCCCCCACTCCAGCAGCAAGCCTTCCACTCCAGCAGCAAGCCCCCCACTCCAGCATCAATCCCCCCACTCCACACTCTCCAGCATAAACCCCCACCCCACAACTGTCCATCAACCCCCACTCCATACTCTCCAGCATCAACTCCCCACTCCAGCATCAACCCCCCCACTCCACACTCTCCAGCATCAACCCCCCCACTCCACACTCTCCAGCACCAACCCCCCCACTCCACACTCTCCAGCATCAAGCCCCCCACTCCAGCAGCAAGCCCCCCACTCCAGCAGCAAGCCCCCACTCCAGCATCAACCCCCACCCCACACTGTCCATCAACCCCCACTCCATACTCTCCAGCATCAACTCCCCACTCCAGCATCAACCCCCCACTCCACACTCTCCAGCATCAACCCCCCACTCCACACTCTCCAGCATCAACCCCCCACTCCACACTCTCCAGCATCAAGCCCCCCACTCCAGCAGCAAGCCCCCACTCCAGCAGCAAGCCCCCACTCCAGCATCAACCCCCACCCCACACTGTCCATCAACCCCCACTCCATACTCTCCAGCATCAACTCCCCACTCCAGCATCAATCCCCCACTCCACACTCTCCAGCAGCAAGCCCCCCACTCAGCAGCAAGCCCCCCACTCCAGCAGCAAGCCCCCCACTCCAGCAGCAAGCCCCCACCACACTCTCCAGCATCAACCCCCCACTCCAGCATCAATCCCCCACTCCACACTCTCCAGCATCAACCCCCCACTCCAGCATCAATCCCCCCACTCCACACTCTCCAGCATCAACCCCCCCCCACTCCAGCATCAATCCCCCCACTCCACACTCTCCACTCTCCAGCATCAACCCCCACTCCAGCATCAATCCCCCCACTCCACACTCTCCAGCATCAACCATCACTCCAGCATCAATCCCCCACTCCACACTCTCCAGCATCAACCCCCACTCCAGCAGCAAACCCCCCCTCCACACTCTCCAGCATCAAACCCACACCCCAGCAGCAAGCCCCCCACTCCAGCATCAACCCCCCACTCCATACTCTCCAGCATCAAACCCCCACTCACACTCTCCAGCAGCATCAAAAAGCCCCCCCCCCACACACACACACAACCTTTCTGCTGCAGTGTGTATAAGGTGTGTAGTTAGTGTGTGTACTACTGAGGGTATAGTGGTTATATGTGTGTGTACTTTGTATACACACTATATAGTATTTACACAATGTACTGAACATACATTATACAATGAGTATATAGTATACTGGGTATATGCTAAGTGTATAGTGTGTCTAATGTATATCCTCAGAATATAGTTTGTATATGTTTATGAGCTTATGTGTATACATATATGTAGGAGTGTATAAGAGTTACTGTATGTAGTGGGTAGTCTGACTGTATAATGTAAATATTTTAGGGTTGTGTACTGAGTACAGTTGTCGCACTATATAGTGGATGACGTGTATAGTGTATAAACTTGCTGAGTCTGAGGAGCTCTGTGATGCACTCATACACAATGTACATTACTAAAGCTTTTTGAGAAAAGTCCATGATGTATTTGTTGTTTTTTTCTTTTCGGGATGTTGGGGGTGGAGAGCAAAATTATGCGAAGGTGTTCTTTCAGGGGCCCCATGAAAATGTTTGCCCAGGGTCCAATTAATACTAAAGACGGGCCTGAATACAGACTTAGCTAGTCTCAAGCACCCACGCCTCACAGCTTTGCTAGGGAGGCAGAATACTAGTGGTGACTTTATTTCCCCTAGACCAGTGGAGTCCATATCAACCTACGATTTGAAAGATTATTTCTAAGCAACTATATGTAGCGATTTGACTAAGCACAACGAATTGGTACACTGCGGCCCCAACATTAGGACACTAATGATACTGGACCATAGCTATTTTTGAGGCTTATTAGATACAATTGCCATAATCTTGCTACGAGTTAGTAGTAGGAAACATAGGGAATATGTTCAAGTGAAATTTTTTGTAACTAAGACTTGGAGTACCAGACCCTTTAACGAAATCACAATTGACATTGTGTACCAAGTAATAAGACTTTTATCCTTCGGATATATCCTGGGTTGGTCTACACAGATTGCGTCAAGTTATGGTCACCTGGATGCAATTCCTAACCGTTATTGTTGTTTAACATACCCAATTAGGTCAACCAAGGAGGCATAATATATAACTGGGTGCCAACAATTGTGTTTTTAAACACATTTTAATGTTTTTGAATAAAGAATGTTATAATCCTTGATTATGTATATTGTGGTCATCAGGTACCTATAGTGGGCTCAACATATTGTAGAGCTACAAAAGGTAACTTCCCCCTTTTTTTTCTGTACTTGCTTCTTATTGGATTTATCACCCGTCATTGATGACAGTCCACATTACCTTACCTAGGAGTTTTTTGTGCAGCTGCAATCACTGCACAGGTAACCCTATCAGGGTTATTCAAAGAGCTCCGAATTGGGGCCGAAAAGGTAACCGAACGCTGAAATTCAGCGTTCGGTTACCTTTCCTGGCCATTCGGCTATCCAGAGAGCAGGCAATTCGCCAAATCCTGGTGAATTGCCTGCACATATGGTGCCTGTTTGGTGCCTGTTCGAGGGCAGTGAATCCAAATAGAGAATCAATGCTTCGGCTATTCAGAGAACAAAAACCAGCAGTGAAAAGTTGCCGAATTGTCCTGCCATTCGGTGGTTTAATTCGGCAGGTTTATTGAGGCGAATCCTATAGGCTTCAATGTTAAAAATATTCCCGTTTTAATCCAATATCTAATAAACCGTTCATTATAATATTCTCAGGAAAAAGTCTCTTTATTTTTAGATTTTTTTTAGGACCTTTTAGGCATTTTTTTGGAAACATTTGTGTTTGTTTTTTTTAAATAGTTTTTTCTTTTTTCTGTAACAGCCTTTTTATTATCATTCATTGGACCTCATATGTAAATTTCAGACATTTTCACTTAGTAGTTTGTTTGCAAACAGAGTTTCACTTTTCAAACATTCAAGCGTACTGTTTTTTCTTTTTTCACTCCATTCGCCTGCGGTGTCGGGTTTTTCCGGCGGCTGCTCTGCACTGTGATTGGCTTCTGCTCGGGTTTCTCCGGCGTCTTCGGCCGGTTAATCCAGATGTTTTTGCGGGTTTCGGTGTGCATTCGCCCTCGTTTTGCGGTGAGTTTTCGGCGGGTTTGCGGTGACTTTTCCCTGCATTACGGCCGCCCTGTGGTGCTTGCTGAATACACCGCAGGGACGCCGAAATGGGATCGCCAAATCGCACCGAATTGAAGAGAACGAAAAGTCACCGAACATGCGGTGGCTTTTCGATTCTCTTTGAATAACCCTGCATAACTTTTTATGGCTATATATATATATATATATATACACTATATTGCCAAAAGTATTCGCTCACCTGCCTTGGCTCGCATATGTATGGGTGAGCGAATACTTTTAGGCAATATAGTGTATCTGAGATGTGGTCTGGTGCTGCATGTGTGGTCAGGGTGTGTGTAGGCTGTGCAGTGGGGTGTCTGGCCATACATTTCAATGTTAACATAAACTGGACAGGCTTTCAGCAAAAATCCTAAATTATTTATTGGAAAGTGGTCACATGACTTTAAATAAAAGTATCGATACTTGTACTCGGTCTTAAAAAAGTGGTATCGGTGCAACCCTAATAAAAATGATAAATATTTCGTTTTACTGTATAAATACTTTATCGCAGCATATACTTTGCAATTCCAAAATGTGTTTTCCCCTCATAGCAACTGGACTAAAACAATGATTGTCATAGAACGTTGTGATATTTCCAGGACATGATCCTCTTCTTCCGGTTATTGCTAGATTCCATACAACTCATTCTGGCACTGCCAAACAAAGCAATATCTGGCATGCCTATCCCTGGACGTGACCACCAATACATCATGTCTGGAGATGATTGATGTTGTTGCAGCAGATTCCCTTAAAAGCTCAGCTTCATTTCTTCGATTCGAGTTTTCAACCAATGCATTCCATATTAAACACACGGGGAATGCAAATACACAAAGATCAGAACAGTCACTGCCCACCTAAAAAAATTGTCTGATTTATAAAAATAAAGACTCATGTAAATAAAATAAACAGCCAAAAAATATATAATATATATAGTTCTAAATGCATTAACAAAAAATATGAAAAAAAATACTAATTGCCAGTATCCAAACATTTAACTATTTATTTATTAACATACAATGCCAAGAGCCATACGGTGCTTAGTATTCCCCTAATGCATTGGTTAGATCTATACTGCATAATGTGATTAAATAGTAAAGTGCTATACATTATTGCATGCTGAAATGATTCAATTAAGTGCTATTTACTATTATGTAATAATGTGTCGTTTGCAACTATAGTAATTGTCTATCGTTCCCCAATTCCTTACCTATACATAATGTGTGAGCCTCTAAAGCTATGGTCCATAATTTCAAACTAACATTAACCCTTTCACTGCTGAGGACGTGTGGGGAACGTCCTCATTGACTCCTAAGGAAAGATAGGGGAGGAGATAAGTGTTCCTTTGAACCCCAATATCTCCTGACTGACTGTTTTGAGTTAGCAGGGTCATATTTGGTATCATTAGAAAGGCCAGAGCATGGCCTTTCCAATGATACCAAACAAGACCATGTTTAAAGTAAAGAAAATAATAATAACAATAATAATACAAAAAAGAAAAATGTGTTTTTTTTTAAGCCAGCAGTGAAGGGGTTAAATACTAGGGGCCCTATTACAATCTTCACGCAAATGTTAATGCTCACTTGCGTGAGCATTAACGTTTTCTGCGTTGTTTACCGCATATTACAATCCAAACGCAAACAGGTTAAAAAAAACCGTTTGCGTTTGGTACCTTGCGCAGCGCTGTGCGAGGTTACTGTACTTTGCTCTCCCCATGTTAAGCATAGGGAGCACAAAGTGTTAATCAGCGCTGGATTACAAAGTCAACGCCTGGCTCTGGTCAGCGAAAAGTTAACCAGAGCCAGGACTTGGTGTTAACGGATTCCTCTTCTGCAGAATCCGTTAACACCAGGCTAAAAAAAATTAAAAAGCATCCTATACTCACCCTCTGTCCCGCGGCGAGGACCACGGCTCCAACCGCCTCCTCTGGCCAGCGGGAGCAGGGAAAGACTGGGGGAAAAAGTCCCCCCTAGTCTCTCCCTGCGTATCACTACGCCGACTGGCCGGATCTCGCAAGGCAAGATCCGGCTGGTCATGTGACCGGCAGGGGGGAACTCATATGGAGTCCTATGGACTCCAGAGAGTGGATGCTCGCAGCTGCGCTCAGCACTGCGGCGAGCATCCCTGATTTTAACGGCAGTAACAATGCAGGCAGCTTTTTTTGCGCCTGCATTGTAATCTAGTGTTAAAAGAGGGCGCAAGGGGGAAAACTGCGGGTGCAGTTTTTCCTCCCTTGCACCCGCGTTTTAACACGAAGATTGTAATAGAGCCCTAGATGAATCAAATGGGTCTAGAGGAATCAAAAGTGTGAATTAATTTTTTTTTTAACATATTCAAGTTTATTGTGATTCACATGGAATATTACAGTTCAATGTAGCTACTATATTGTAGCCCAATTAAGGTTGAAAAAAAATAGTTAGTCATGTCACTTCTTTCAGATAAGCATTACATATAAGGAAGAAAATAAAGTTATACAGTTATACGGTGGTAGTTATCTGGTCCGTGTGGCAACCGGTTCACGTTAGGTTTCAGGGTGTCGTAGTAACAAGCAGTAGATTAAGAACCCGGGGTCTGTGCGCATCGACTCATTCTCGGCAGACATGTCATTAGCCAGTAGTACCATTTTAATGCATTTTCAGCGGCCCTCCCCTTGGCATAGGCCAACCTTTCCTCAGAGGCGCGGATAAATTCCACCTCGTGGAGCCAGAGCGTGAGTGGAGGGGGTTCGGCGCGCTTCCAGTACTGAGGTATCGTCAGCCTCGCCGCCTGTAACAGGCGGACAGCCACCGATTTCCTAAATACCTCTGGGATCATGTCAGTGTGGCTCAATAAATAAAATTCCGGGGAGAAGGGGGGTTGAGGTTCCATAACCTCACTAACCTGGGCATGGATAGTGTGCCAGAAGTGTTGCAGTTTCGGGCAGGACCACCAAATATGTAGTGGATTGGCAGCAGGAGCGTTGCAACGCCAGCAGGATGCACCATCCCCTCCCGGCATGTGTCTAAGTGTGTTGGGTGTCCTGTGCCATCTGTTTAGTAGTTTGTAATTAGCTTCCTGTACCCTAGTGGACATCGAGCTGGTGTGGGCCAACGAGCATATCGACCTCCATTGGTGATCCTCAAATTGGATGCCTAATTCCCTCTCCCATCCGGTACGGGCCGCGGACGGACAAGCAACATTGGACTGTATGAGCTCGTACATCGCTGAGAGACAATGGGAGGGTAACCTGCCCCGTTCCACTATCGTCTCGAACTGTGTGAGTGTCCTCGTGTATGAGTCAAGCGTGGAAAGCGAGCGTAGTCGTTGAATCAATCTGTGGTGGTGAAACCTAGTCAAAAAGGCATCTGGGTGGGAGAGGGGCAGCAGGCTGCACGCAACTGGTTGTCCAGCAGTTATAAAATGGCAGGGGCGTGGTGGCGGCGGGGGGTCCGCAAGGCCTGTCAGCTGTAAAGATCGGGAAAACTCCGGAAGCCGTTGGAGCGGTAACAGTGGAGATGGGAACGGTGCGAGGTCAAATTTAGCATTGAGGCGTTTCCAAGTGCGAAGTGTAGCGTTGATCAGAGGGTGTGTTTTAATCCCTTTGTGTAATATGGAGGCTGGTAGCCAAGGTAGGTCGGACAGGGGGCAATTCGCACAGGCCTGTTCGATTTCCACCCATTGTTTGTCTTGTGCGCCAGTCAACCACTCCAGCATGCGCTGCAAGTGAGCCGCTCCATAATAGTGCCAAAAGTGTGGCACTGCCGCCCCACCAGCGCCCTTAGGCGTGGTGAGTAGTGCCATAGTTATTCTAGGTTTTTTAGAATCCCATATGTATCTAGTGAGCGTGCGGGTTAGTTGTGTGAAAAAAACTCCTGGTAGGAGTATTGGGATGGTCTGAAAAAGATATAGAAGGCGCGGCAGTATGTTCATTTTAATTACTCCGGCTCGGCCAAACCACGATATATGAGGGTATGACCACGTGGAGAGGTCATTAGTCAAGCTCGTCAGGAGCGGTCGGTAGTTGGCTGCATACAGTGTCGCACAGTCTGGTGTTAGTATAATGCCTAAGTATTTCAGTCCCGTAGAGCACCAACGGAAGGGAAAGGCCGTCACCAGGACTCCTTCACGTCCGGGGGGACATGGAGGGGCAGAATTTCAGACTTGTCCATGTTAATCTTTAAATTGCATAAGGCTCCATATTGTGCAAAAAGGTGTAGCAATTTCGGAAGGGAGATCCTCGGCTGGCGGAGAAAAAACAGCATATCATCAGCATATGCCGCCACCCGGTGCTCTCTGTTCCCAACCACCACGCCGTGCAAATCAATATCTGAACGTACTGCCTGCAAAAATGGTTCTAATGTCAGTGCAAACAGGAGTGGAGACAGGGGGCAGCCCTGTCTTGTCCCGTTTGTGATCGGGAAGGGGGCCGACAATGCGCCATTAATGTTGACCCTGGCCGTGGGGTTAGTGTATAGGGCATTGATCCAGGTCAGCATGTTCGTGCCTACGCCCATAAAGCGCAATGTGTGTGAGAGGAACAGCCAACTGACCCGGTCAAACGCCTTATCTGCGTCCGTGGACAGCAGTAAGGTCGGTTCACGGTCCCCAGTGGTGGCTGCGTGAATGAGGTCTATCGCTCGTACCGTGTTCGCCCTGCCCTCCCTCCCGGGTATAAAGCCCGTCTGGTCTGAATGGACCAGCATTGGAACGTGTGCCTTCAAGCGGTTGGCCAATATTTTCGCAAACAGCTTGAGGTCCTGGTTAAGGAGGGAAATCGGTCTATAGCTGCTGCAGAGCTCTGGGTCTTTTCCCGGTTTCGGGATAAGTGTGATGTTAGCTGTCAAAGCCGATGCTTGTAAGTGTGTGCCTTCCGTGAGTGAGTTGAAGGCCCTCAGCCAATGTTGTGCCAAATGTCCGTGCAGGGATTTATAATACTGGAGGGGGAGTCCATCAGGGCCGGGAGACTTGCCCGTGGGGGTTAATTTAATTGCCTCCTCTAGTTCCTCTCCAGTTATGGGTTTCTCTAGGGACTGACGCGAGTCACTTGACAAGGTGATGCGGAGATGTTGCCGTAGGTAAGCGTCAATGGTGTCCGCGTTTTGTGTGCCCGTTTGTTTGGGGAGGTTGTACGTTTCCTGAAAATGTTTATGGAAGAGTGTCATGATGTCCTGCGGTAAAGAGGATGGGGCCTGTGCGCCGGCGCGTATCTTAGATATGTAGGAGGCATTCCGTTGCCTGCGAAGGGAGTGGGCCAGGAGCCTACCGCATTTATTGCCGTGTTCAAAGTAGCGTTGTTTAGTCCTACGTATTTTTTGAAGGGCACTAATGTTAAGGAGTGTGTGAAGCTCCGCTTTAAGCTTCATTAGTTCTGTGTAGGTCGCGTCCAGTAGGTGGGCTTTATGGGTCTGTTCCAATATAGTAATGCGTGCGTGGAGTTCTTCAAACTGACGTGTTCGTGCCCGCTTAAGTCTCGCCCCTTGTGCTATTAGGTAGCCCCTCGCCACCGCCTTGTGCGCCTCCCATACCAGCGGGGAGGGAGTGTCCGGGCGTACATTATCTTCAAAGTAGTGCTCTAGTGTGTCTGTCAGTCCTTTAAGTACCTCCACGTCAGCTAGGAGGGTTTCATTAAGACGCCAATGTAAGGATTTGGATCTGTATAAGGCCGTCGCCAACGTCACTATGACTGGCGAGTGATCTGTCCAAGTCGTGGTGCCAATGGTCGAGTTGCGGATTAAATGTGCATGTTGAAATGGGATAAATATGTAGTCCAGTCGGGTGTAGCGTCTGTGAAGTGCGCTGTAATAGGTGTAATCCCGCTCCGTCGGGTGTTGGGCTCTCCAGCAGTCAACCAGCCTGTGCTCATGCAAGAGGAGTCTAGTCTGGCGGAGCACTGACTGTGCCAGGCTTGAGGTCCCCTTGGACGCGTCCAGCTTAGGATCCAAGACCATATTAATGTCTCCACCCACAATAAGGATCCCCTCCGCAAAGGCCCCCACCACTCGGAGAATCTCCCTGAACGCCCTGTGTTGCCGTTTGTTAGGCAGGTATACTGAAGCGAAAGTGTACAGTTGTTCGCCTATGGTCCCTTTCACTAAAGTATAACGGCCGTCAACGTCGCATTCAGAGTCCCTGAGGGTGAATGGAAGTGACCTGGCCAATAAGATGGCTGTGCCGCGCATCTTGCCTAGCGCGTAGTTGCTATAGAACCCTGTGGGGTAGTCCCGGTTGCGGAGCGATGGTGCCCGGGGCCCTGTGAGGTGTGTTTCTTGTAAGAGTGCAACGGATACCTTCTGAGTGCGGAATTCCCGTAACGCGATGTGGCGTTTTGCCGGAACGTTCAAACCTCCCACGTTCAGGGAGAGGACCCTCAGGGAATCAGGAACATACGTCATGACGCACAACAGGTGAGATAACCGGGGTCTGACGTGAGGGGTGCGAAAGAGGTGTAACTACCACCGAACCTGCGCGAATTGACAAAGAAAAACAAACGTATGAATATGCAAAACAATCACAATGAAGATCGTAAGAGAAAGAAAAGGAAAAAACAAAAAATTAATTACTAGTCAGAGTAATCGTAACGAGTGTGACGAATTTCAGTCGGACCGCCCCTAGTGGAGCAGGTCGGACCCTATCACACAAAAAGTGCCCACGACCGGGCGCGTTACTACTCAGTAGGGAAACGTGACCAACCGCCAAGAAATATGAATTAAACAATTAACAAGGGGTGTGCGTGCCCACCCCATGGCGAGGCCATTAAGGCCTGATGTAAGAAGCAAGCAAACAGACCCAGTCTCGGTGTAACAGTCCGCCGGGACCACTGATAAAAGTTTTCCTCATCCTGTGGAGAGGCTTGAGTTGTCCCGTAGGTCTACCTGTCCGGCTCTAGGAAGCAATCATCCGTGTGGAAGGATCAGTGTAAAACGTGCTAGAGTTCCTGGGAGCTGGATGGGGTGTTTCCCCGCGTGGAGGGCCGTGAGCCTCGTGGGCGCCTCCGTCGGACAGAACGCTGCGGCGGGAGTTGTTCAGTAGTGTAAACCGTCAACGGGTCCGGCCACGTTATCTGTACGTCTTCTGGCAATCGGAGCGTGCGAAGGATTCCATCCAGGTCTTCACCCGACCTGACGGTCACCGGGCCTTGTTGCGTTCTGATCTGCAGGCCAAAAGGGTGTAGCCATCGGTACTGTAGTCCTTCTTGTTGTAGGGCCAGCGTGAGGGGCCGCAGTGCCCGTCTTGATTGCAGGGTGAGCTGAGAGACATCATTAAACAGGGAGATCGGGGCACCATCCAGCGCCAGTCTCGGGGTGTCCCTTGCTAGTCTCATAATGTCTTCTTTTAAACTGAAATGTAGAAGATAGCAGATGACGTCCCTCGGAGGTGCTTCCGGGGGTCCCCTGGGCCTAAGAGCTCTATGAAAACGTTCAATATCTATTGGGGTGTCTGGTGGGTGTCCCAGGACCTTATTGAATAAACGCAGTAGTGCATGATGTAATTCCTCCGCCGTTTTCTCACCCTCAGGGAGACCCCGTACTCTAATATTCTGCCTGCGGCCTCTGTTTTCAAGGTCCTCAACATGTCGGGTGAGGGAGGTGAGAAGGTGATGGTGCTGTGCAATGTGACCCGTGGTGGCCTCTGCCTGGTCTGAACTCTCCTTCTGCCCCTTCTCTACCTGCTCCACACGGTGCTGTAGGCCTCCCAGGTCACCTCTGAGCCGTTCGATGTCTGCCGCCAGGGACTGGCGGAGTGATGTTGTGGCCGCCGTCAAGTCATCTTTCGTGGGCAGTGATCGTAGGAGCTGGCGTATGTCCTCCGGTGCGTCCCACGCGCCGGTAGACGAGGATGTAGGTGATGGCGGGCCGCATGTGGGAGTCGGCGCCATTTTAGTTGGCGTTTGGGCTCCGTCCTCCTCGTGCTGCAGGGCAAAGTACTGGCGGATTCCGGGCGCCGGCGAGTCCGGGCGAGCTGCCGCTGTTCCAGGAGTCTGGGGGGCCTTTTTACCCTTGACCATGTTGCTCTGCGCTGGGGTTGTGCTTTGGTTTCGCCAGGGGTGAGACGGAGCTCACTCAGTGTGCGGCCATGTCAGTCGGCGGTCAGGCCACGCCCCCCAAAAGTGTGAATTAAGATTCCCGGGAGAAATATCAACAACCTCAGAAACACAGATGATACCACGCTAATGGCAGAAAGTGAGGAAGAACTAAAGAGCCTCGGGTGAAGATGTGGGTGAAGATGGAGAGTGCAAAAGTTGGCTTGAAACTTTTGCAGTTAATGGGAAATGTTATTGTTTCTCTTGTTTCTTAGAAACTGTTGTTTCTAAGTGCTGGAGTTGTTTATTTTTTGAAGTGCTGGAAACATAGAAACATAGAAAATGTCGGCAGATAAGAACCTTTCGGCCCATCTAGTCTGCCCAATTACATGGATACTTTACCTGGATTTATCTTTTGTTTAGGATAGCCTTATGCCTATCCCATGCCTGCTTAAATTCAATTACTGTTTTGGCCTCTACCACTTCAACTGGAAGGCTGTTCCATGTATCCACCACCCTCTCAGTAAAATAATGCTTCCTGATGTTACTTTTAAACCTTTGCCCCTCTAATCTAAGTCTATGTCCTCTTGTTTTGCTACTTTGTTTCTGTTTAAATATACTCCCTTCCTCTACCTTGTGGATTCCCTTTACGTATTTAAATGTTTCTATCATATCTCCTCTGTCTCGTCTTTTTTCCAAGCTGTACATGTTAAGATCATTAAGCCTTTCCTGGTAACTTTTCTCCTTCAAGCCGTACACCATTTTAGTAGCCCTTCTCTGAACTCTCTCTAAGATGTCTATATCCTTCTGGAGATACGGTCTCCAGTACTGCACACAGTACTCCAAGTGAGGTCTCACCAGTGCTCTGTACAGTGGCATGAGCACTTCCCTTTTCCTACTGCTAATACCTCTCCCTACACAACCAAGCATTCTGCTAGCATTTCCTGCTGCTCTATTACATTGACTACTTACCCTTAGATCCTCTGAAATAATAACCCCTAAATCCCTTTCCTCAGATGTTGAGGTTAGGACTGTATCAAATATTCTATATTCAGCCCTTGGGTTTTTACGCCCCAGGTGCATTATCTTGCACTTATTCACATTAAAACTCAATTGCCACAGCTCCGACCATTTTTTTAGTTTACCTAAATCATTTGTCATTTGGCTGATCCCTCCAGGAACGTCAACCCTGTTGCAAATCTTTGTGTCATCAGCAGAAATACATACTTTACCATTAATACCTTCTGCAATATCACTAATAAAAATATTAAAGAGAATGGGTCCAGGTACTGACCCCTGAGGTACCCCACTGGTAACAAGACCTTGCGCCGAATAAACTCCATTTACCACAACCCTCTGTTGCCTGTCACTCAGCCACTGCCTAATCCATTCAACAATATTGGAATCCAAGCTCAAAGATTGCAATTTATTGATAAGCCTTCTATGCGGAACAGTATCAAAAGCCTTACTGAAATCTAAATAAGCAATGTCTACTGCACCACCTTTGTCTATTATTTTTGTTACCCAATCAAAAAAATCAATAAGATTAGTTAGGCATGATCTCCCTGAGGTAAACCCATGTTGTTTCTGATCCTGTAATCTATGTGTTTTTAGATGTTCAACAATCCTTTTCTTTAAAATGGTTTCCATTAATTTCCCCACTACTGACGTAAGACTAACTGGCCTATAGTTCCCCGATTCCTCCTTACTACCCTTGTAAATGGGCACAATATTTGCTAATTTCCAGTCTTCTGGGACGACTCCCGTTAACAAGGATTGGTTAAATAAATCTGTTAACGGTTTTGCTATTACACCACTGAGTTCTTTTAATAACTTAGGGTGGATCCCATCACACCCCATTGACTTATTTGTCTTTACTTTAGACAGCTTCTGTAGAACCTCCTCCTCTATAAACTCATATGTAAATGTCTCTTTAGTGTTTCCTCCTAACTCAGGCTGCTTCAGGCTGCTTCCCTCAGCAGTTCCCTCATCCTATAACCTCCGATCCAGGACCAGCACCTTACTTGCAATACCACGATACAAAAAGAAAGTGGCTCGATCCTCATTTTCCTACCGACCACCACAATTATGGAATAACCTCCCAGACACCATCAAATCTTCCCCAAGTCTAAAGTCACTTAAGAGCTCTCTATTAACATACCTCAATACAGAATGCACCTGTAAACATGTAACATAGTGACTATATTTATTTTCTGTTAATCTGTATATTTGTGCTATTTTTAATATTTTGCATTTTATTACTTTGCATTTCTGCAAGTTAATGCTGCTGAACCCAGGACATACCGTACTTGAAAACGAGAGAAATCTCAATGTACCCTTCCTGATAAAATCCTTTATAAATAAATATCCACGGAATTAACAGCATGTGAAAGGGGAGCATGTTACTAATATTTATATACATTTTAAAATGCTGTAATCAACTTTGTCTAAGTCCTAGTTACCGGAATGGTTGGATATCTCTCCTTCTGAGCATGAAGAGCAGCCAAAGCAGCAGATATGTATCGACTCCCGGGACACTCTTCTGTAACCAGGAGGACAATCTTCAGAACATCTAGAGGGTGGAATCTAAAGTCAAAAACTCAACTCTAAGTCTCAGTTTTTCCAAAAATAAATCTGAGTTTGAGAACAACTGGCAAAACCAACCATAATCACGCTTTAAAATAGAAAAAATCTTATTTCATTGTTTTCATTTACTCAGGATTCCTACTTATCATATATCATAGCAATTATAATACAAAGTTTTATTAAGCATGTATATTCATTTTTAGATAAATCGTGACTCTTCCGAATTTTTATCGATTTATCTGAATTATGACTGAAGGAAGTGTCACATGGACAAACTAGGCCAAGAATTAATTGGTCCTGTGACTTTTGTTCATTTGCACACCGGTGGCTGGCTCCAATTTTCTAAGAGCTAGGAGCCCCCTAAATGTGTAACTAGAGGTCCCTAAACCGATCGATCCTCTTGTCCTTGGTGCTGAAACCTATTCAGCACCAGGACAGCAGCTCAGCAGGGCTCTGGAGCCCCGTGGTGCTGCTGTCTTTGGTGCTGAATAGGTTTCAGCACAAAGGACAGCACCTGCCGAACGCAACCAGTCTGAAGGAAAGAAAAAAATGCTGCGTTCAGCAAAGAAAAAAAATACTCTTTTTCGTTTTAAAATAATTTCACCAAAAAAATCCTGAAAAATGCCTAAAAAATCCTAAACAAATAAATAAATAAAGAGACTTTTTGCTGAAAGTGAAAAGAATAAACGGTTGAATAAATATGTAATAAAAACGGGGAATATTTTTTACAATGAAACCTATGGGATTCGCCTGTTTAAACCTGTCGAACGAACCACCATTAATCAGGACATTCCACTGACATTGCAAGGCTGTTAGGCATTCTCTGAATAGATTAACCGTTACTTAACCGCCGAACAGCATCGAACGGCACCAAGGCGCTGTCCATGGCTTGTGGTGCTGAATTCAATAGCACCACGGCCAAAGGACAGGGACGCAGTGCTGAATCTGAGTGAAACGGGATAACAAATTGATTCTTAAAAACAGAATAATTTCGTTATATTTAGTTTTGTTCCATTTCGTTCCGTTTTGTTTTCTTTCCATTTTGGGTGGAACTGATTCATTATTTTGGACGTGCTTCCAAAATACGAATCAGTAAATCCTTGTGCATTTTTTCATCTGTCAAGCAATAACGTGCGTAAAACAGACGCGCACAAATACACGCGCAGCAACGTTGCGCGCAGAAATCAGTGTGTGGACTGTTTTTCTTCACGCGATTCAGCCAATCAGAATTAAGAATCACAATTATGTCACGTTAAGTTTTTGCGCCTGCCAAAGTCAATATGAGTATATATGCTGCAGCAATAAAAAATGCACACACAACTTGTCCATTTTAATGGTTTGGTATGAGTAGAATGTGTAACTATACTTGGCAGCATTTATTTTTTTTGGGCTGGTGTATTTGGGTTCGGCCAAGTTGGTCAGATTTGCCTTTAACACCAGCTTTTAGGAGTTGCTAAAATTATGCACGCCAAGGCTAAATCCTGCGCATAGATTGTAATACCATCAGCATACCAGCGTTCATTCGCGTTTGAACTCATAATGTTAAGTATAGGATTTTAGCATGAACATTGTAATCTGGCCCATGAAATCTTGTAAAAAGAAATTAAAGATAAGTTATTTTTTTATAATTTAGTTAATTATATATTTATTAAACATTAATTTCATAAAGTTTTACCTCCAGAGAGTTATATTTCCATTTTACACTGGTGATGTCAATGAGAAGTTGGTTGCCGTCGTGAGCTTCTGCATAGTAGTGGCCAACATTGCTAATCCTTTTGCTTTCATTGGGTAACAAAAGATAGTTCACAATGCCATACGCTGCCGGTATCTCTCCATTTTCGTTAAAATATATCTCCTCCCCCGTGGGATCTCTAAAACGGATTCTTTTTAAAAAGTGCTGGAAAAAATAAACTGTTGTTATTGTTAAATGAGTGCAAATGGTAACAAATGTGTGAAGACTGTGCTCATACAGGAAATCACATCCTCTAATATTGTTTTGTAATGGTCCCGTGATTGCATAGCATGTGAGCCTCGAAAGCTCTGAGTTTGTACTTATCTGTAACTCTCAGCTTGGTATACATTGTTGAAGTCATGGGCGTCCGAAGGATGGGACAAGGGGGGGCACTCGCCCCCCCCGGAACCATTGCTGCCTGTGTGCTCTGCCCAGACAGCTGTGTGTGCAGCCTGTTCAAGTGTTCGTTACTCACAGCAGGCAGCACAGGAGTTCCGGTCAGTGTGGGGGTGGTCTGTGTGTATCCTGTGAAGTCACCTCCTCACTCCGCCTCCAATCCACCGCGTCCTCCTACTCACTTTAGACGCTGGGAGAGGCTGCCTGTGCTGAGATGCAGGGGCTGCTGCTGTGGCCATTGGAATGCACAAAAAAGTGATGATTGACAAATCTTTATTAAGCTTGATGCCCCCTGGTCTGAGGTCTAGTTTGTCTGCCTGGGGAGGAGGAACACAATGACTAATAGTAATCTGGTGGGGATGAGTTTACAATCTAAGAGGAGGGGGACCCTGCTCCAGAGCTTACAATCTAAGCAGAGAGGGGACCCTGCTCCAGAGCTTACAATCTAAGAAGAGAGGGGACCCTGCTCCAGAGCTTACAATCTAAGAGGAGAGGGGACCCTGCTCCACAGTTTACAATCTAAGAGGAGAGGGGACCCTGCTCCAGAGCTTACACTCTAAAAGAGGAGGGGACCCTGCTCCAGAGCTTACAATCTAAGAGGAGAGGGGACCCTGCTCCAGAGCTTACAATCTAAGAGGAGAGGGGGCCCTATTCCAGAGTTTACAATCTAAGAGGAGAGGGGACCCTGCTCCAGAGTTTACAATCTAAGAGGAGAGGGGACCCTGCTCCAGAGCTTACAATCTAAGAGGAGAGGGGGCCCTATTCCAGAGCTTACAATCTAAGAGGAGAGGGGACCCTGCTCCAGAGTTTACAATCTAAGAGGAGAGGGGACCCTGCTCCAGAGTTTACAATCTAAGAGGAGAGGGGACCCTGCTCCACAGTTTACAATCTAAGAGGAGAGGAGACCTTGCTCCACAGTTTACAATCTAAGAGGAGAGGGGACCCTGCTCCAGAGCTTACAATCTAAGAGGAGAGGGGACCCTGCTCCAGAGCTTACAATCTAAGAGGAGAGAGGACCCTGCTCCAGAGTTTACAATCTAAGAGGAGAAGGGACCCTGCTCCAGAGCTTACAATCTAAGCAGAGAGGGGACCCTGCTCCAGAGTCCAGAGCTTACAATCTAAGCAGAGAGGGGACCCTGCTCCAGAGTCCAGAGCTTACAATCTAAGAGCAGAGGGGACCCTGCTCCAGAGCTTACAATCTAAGAGGAGAGGGGACCCTGCTCCACAGTTTACAATCTAAGAGGAGAGAGGACCCTTCCCCAGAATTTACAATCTAAGAGGAGAGGGGACCCTGCTCCAGAGCTTACAATCTAAGAGGAGAGGGGGCCCTATTCCAGAGTTTACAATCTAAGAGGAGAGGGGACCCTGCTCCAGAGTTTACAATCTAAGAGGAGAGGGGACCCTGCTCCAGAGCTTACAATCTAAGCAGAGAGGGGACCCTGCTCCAGAACTTACAATCTAAGGAGAGAGGGGGATACAGATTGTATATCAGTATACAGAGACGGAGGGAGGGGTGTGTATATATATATATATATATATATATATATATATATGTATGTGTGTAGGAAGGGGGCTGGTGTGTTTGTGTGTGTGTGTATGTATATGTTCGGAGGGGGGCCTTGTGTTTGTGCCAGTATGTGTGGGAGGGTCATGGTTTGTGTATACAGGGAAGGCCTAGAAAATGCAACACTCAGATCAGACATTTACACCTTTATTCTTCTATTAGACTTGCATCATGTTTCGCAGCCTCCGTATTACTACTCTTTATTTTATGGCCGTCCCCTTCATGACATTGTCAAAAGGGCAGAATATGGATGCCATTACAATTTTGCCCCTCCTCCCCTGAAAAATTTCTGCGGACGCCCATGGTTGAAGTATTGTTGAATGTTTTTTCAATGACATTTTCTTTCCCCAAAACAGTTCTGGTAAAGCTGAACATTGCATTCTTTAATTTCAGTTTTTTAGGCTGCTGCAGCTGTTCGTACCCCACAAGTCTGATCTCACGCTCAACAGGAAACTTGAACTCTGATACTAATAATGATGAGAATATTGAGATTTTCACTCTTGTCGTCAAATAAAAACAACGAGTGATGTTCTTTAATGGTACAGAGAGTGACTACATAATACTAGCTCTAGGAAGACAATTGGACAGGGGATGATAGGTGTGATACCTATGGATGCTGTTCTTACCAGACAGTATAGTAAGAATGCACAACATGAAGTGAGTGAGACAAGAGTGCACCGAAAGCTATGCTCCACCAGAACAGATGCAAAACAGAATGTTCCCTTGGCACTGGAGTGATGTGAGACCTGACAAGGTGCAGATTGCTCAATGAACCTAAAAGAGAACTAGCATTATGTATTCCCTCTCTGTATCTTTAGCAGCACCATGTGTCTCACTTCACTCTCACAAGCAAACTCAATCTCTGGTACAAATAAAGATAAGAATAGATGTAGCGGGTGCCTCTCAACCTGCCCGTGGCCTTGTGTTTCTTACTGCAGCTTAATAGGGACACAAACAGTCTATCAGCCAGCAGCTGCTGGGGAATCCCCCCTCTTGGCAGGGGAGGCTGACTAATACAGGGAGAACTGAAAGAACAGCAAGGAATTCTGGGATGTGTAGTCCCCATCACAGACTGCTCCCTATAATCTGTAAAGGGGGAAACTACACAACCTAACAGCCCAGAGGCAGAGGTGGAGATCTTACACAGTGACTGCCCACCCCTTCCTGAGAGAGGATGATCAGCACGTGGCTGGGGATGGGAGGAGAAGAGGAGCCAGGCCCAGGAGCTTCCCTGACACACTGAAAATGCTGGTATGCTGGATCTGGAGAGAGGCAGCTTCAAGGTCGCTGACAGACATCCTGCTGGAGGAAGGACCCCGGGTGCATCTCTGAGAAGCGTGTGGTGACCCAGTAAAGGGGATGGTTGGTAAGTCAGGCAACCTGAAGAATCGGTCCCAGGAATCCAGGATATCTCCCCTTTGGGCCTTTGGACACAGGATTGGCGAGAGGGCACTTGCCCAATCCTCCCTAAGCCAGAACACTGAATGGCTGCTGTTTCTCTGCCTCACTTAGTCACGGGAACCTGTGATTGCTCTCACACTCGCCGGCCTTATCTGGATACAGACAGTATACTCTGAATACTGCGTCCCCTCTACCTAAAGTACATCAAGTGCACCAACGCCAAGTCATTTAAAAGACAGAAGGGCCCCATCTATACTCAGGACTCAAGTCCCCACGTGGGGGGGGGGTGTTTAGGTCTCCGGGGTTAATTCAGTGCACTGAATCAGGTATTGTGTGTAACAGATCGTTTGGGACTGTGGTGCTGGGATGCAGGGGGGAGAGGACTGGCACGAGAAGAGAAAGGTCGTTCCTCTGCCCTCCTTCTGCCTGGATTCATAGAACCCAACTAAGTAGAGTTGCTGATTAATCTATTGAAGTGCTGACATATATATATATATATATATATTGTAATAAGAAATTGCTGTGCAGTTGCTCTCTGGGTTATTCATTTGAGGAGTTCCCGGTGAGCAGTAGAATATTCTCTTTGAATTCCTGTTCATATATCCAATCATTACCACAGATTGATTTGGCATTTATCATTATATTTGCCTATTGCTTTATTACTGTCTTAATTGTCCCTCCCATTTTTTTGTGCCAATTTAAAGCAAAAGAAATAATTCCCACATTCACTACAAATTGGTGTCCATTTATTGTGGTATTCACTAACATCATTGCCAGGTGTGCCTGTGGGGTTGATATTGTTTTTGGGGTTAAAAGACAGAGTAAGGAACCAGATCTTATTCAAGCGGCTCCTGCGGGGGTAGCGCTACATAGATAAGGTAAAGATAAGACTTTCATTCTCAACATCAAATGAGAGGTGCTTTCTACAGATACAGAAAGTGAATACATAATGCTAGCTCTTTGTCGTGCCCACTGGTGTTTCATAAGCTCTTTGCAAGTTTGAACCTTGTCAGGTCTCTTATCTCCACAGTGGCCAGGAAAGCTCCTGTTTTGCATTTGCTGTGGTGGAGCTTTGCTGTAGGTGCACCTTTTACTATATGGACTTCCCTTTTCTCTTCAACATGTTTTGGTTTTTGGATACCCCTCATCATGTTCCTGATATATTGTCACAGTTGGCCTCCTGACAGTTGACAATTGGCTTTGTATATTGGCTTATCCTGATTTCTCCACTCTTTTGACCCTGGCTTGTCTGATAACCTGGCTCTGGATAACTGACCTTGGTTTGTTTATTATTTTATGTGTACCTCTCATGTCCCAGATCTAGGTTTGTTTATCTAGTTAGAGAAGGGGGGGGTGAGGATCCTGAGGACAAACAACAGCACTAGTGGTCTGCTCTACGGTGGAGGCCCGCTCAGGTCTCACAAGGTTTTAGACATGGACACCTTGCTTGATGTGCCTAGAGGGGTGTCAGCTATACCCTCCTGACGAGGCCTAACAAGGCCGAAACGATCATCGGGGGTTGCTGCACCTCTCGTGCAGGGATGACGTCCTTGGCAGTCAGTACTGGCCACCCTCATTGGGTGAGAGCAGACTGATTTGCATATGGAGCATTCATCCCTCTAATGGCACAAACAAGCTAAAACCTTGTGAGACCTGAGCGGCCCCACTGTAGAGCAGGCCACTAGTGCTGTTGCTCATCTTCAGGATCCTCACCCCCCCTTTCTCATTGTTTATCTAGTTATTCTTTTTGTTAACCTTGTTGTTACTTGGCCATTTAAGGACCAGCTCTAGCATGGGTTATCTGTACTGTCTGTGAGCTGTGCTATGTACTTACCATTACACTCTCTGAGTTGATAATATAGGGTGAAAATGGAGAAATGACAGCGAATTGGCAGTTGCCGACCTTCTGTGGCAGTGAAATTGTCCCATGGAGAAGAAATGATTAATCTATTTACAGGACGCTAATCTGCACCAAAGTGTCAGTGCAATACCCTGATTTTTGGTGGTTCCATTTGCCAGGTTTAAACAGGTGAATCCCATAGGATAAAAAAATATTATCGTTTATATTTTTTCTTTACTCAACCTTTTATTCTTCTCATTTTCAGCAAACTTAAACTTTATTTATCTATTTGTTGGAACACTTTTATGTGTTAAATTTTTTGAGACAAAATTTTTGATTCCCAATTTTTTTAAAAAGCTTTTTTTTTTATTCAGTAACAGACCTTTTTAATTATTTTTTTTTAGGACTTTTTTTATCCTTCAGACACATTTTAATACATTTTTATTGGTTTAAACACCTATTAGAATAAAAGCAGAGTTACACTTTTTTTGTGCAGTATGGCGGCGTTCGGTGCTCAGTTTCGCGGTCAGTACAGTGGTCTTCAGTGATTCTATCTTCGGCGCACTTCAGGGACCCTGCGGTGAATAGTGAATTCACCGCAGGGTTGGTGAAATGGAATCTCCGAAGAGCACCGAAGTGTGCCGAACCAGAAAGCTCAGAAAGTTCACTGAGATTTCTGAATAACCCCTTAAATAGTTTTGCTAGAACAAAATAAGAAATGGACCGACCACTCAAACTTTTTCAGACCAGTTCATTAGACATCACACCCACAGCACAGCAATTTTTCAGCAAAAAGACTTTGCAAAGCTTGAAAAAGGACATATTGCAGAAACGTTGGTGTGCTGTAGTATTAAAATATTCTCTGCCACACATAGTTTTCAGATGGTTAAAACACTGATGTCATGAAGGACGCTCATACCTGTAACTTGTGTTTTTTGTCCAAATTCAGGGGAAATGCATATAATTGCATTTCATGCAGAGACTGGGCCATGGCATAGACTGCTTTATACACGTGGTATGTTGTCCTGAACACAGTGGTACTATATGTAAATTGAGTAAACAGATCTGAAAGGCGATCGTCCCTGCTACAGTTATGAAGTCGGTGGCCAATATAATTGTATTTGTCATTCATGTCACTATTTGATGATAAGCAGTTGAAATGCATCGCTTTCATTTCTTCCAGTAAAAGGTCATTTGGACGACTCGAAACACTGACTGTCTCTAAATATTTCCTTAAATGTGAAATGTATTTGGCTGGCCGTGTTAAAACCAAGCTGCCATTATACAGATGCAGATGACCACCTTTTCTTACATCAAGTTGAGCATGAAAACTAGCTGGGATGATTAGAGTCTTGTTATAAATGAGGCCATTTTCATATTCAGGTCCATGCAATGAAAGGCTGGAAACAGAGCCACAAAGCACAACAATCACAGCTGTAGATCCCTTTAGAATATTGATATTGCGTTCTACAATATCTAAACGATTCTTGCCTTTATCGGGAGCTGTCTTCACAGAGAACTCAATGCAGATTCCATATAAAGCTGCTAGTCGTTTCAGCTCCCGACTCTGCGTCTCCCCGTTATCATCACCTGATGCAATGATCCCAATCCAGGTCCAACCGAAATGTCTGAGCAACTTTCCAATGGCTTCAGCCTGGATCCGGTCATTGGGTAGAGTACTGAAGAAAGATGGATAGAGATGTTTGTTGGCTAAATAGGGATCTGTTGCTCCATAGCTTATCTATATGCACAAACAGGTAAATGGCACACATATTACAACAGGATATGTGGGAATTATGTCAAAGCATGCAAAATCTCCAATACCATAGACTCAGTGAGTCCCATTAGGAAACAGGAATTTGTGAGTTTGTTGAAGCAAAACTCTTATGTGTTTTGTTGAAGCTTGTTTTCGCTTGTTTTGCGATTTCAAGTGAAATGATGATAAAATATTATGGCCGTATACAAAGTAAATGGCATGAAAACATTTTGTAGGGCTAGAGGAGGGCAAGTGTCTTGTCCCAGAAATGGTATTTGTTGGAATACATACTCTCACAGTCTCCATGAAAGGCAAAGACTGTGGTCAATACTTGGGAAAGCTTAAGATCAGTGAAATAAGAATACCTTCTTGCTTACCAGAGCTGCCACTAGCACAAGATTAATGGTGTAATTGTTGTTCCCCAGCCAAGGCCTAGTCACTTTTTCAAGTGACATGGCTGGAGTTGAACCCTGGGACTCCATCAATACCAGTATGGGTCCCTGGCCAGCCTGCCATAGGACTTCACAGACTACAGAAGTCTTTAGTATCTGCATTTAAGAGGCTCAATGCTCATACTGATAAAACAGAGTCTGCACTGTGACTAGCTGAATGGCCCCGAAATGGCACCATACGGGAAAATTCCCTGTTCGTTGCCATTTCGGGGCCAGATCGTCTCTCTCTGAATAACCCCTTAAGTGTTTATGGTTTATTTTTATTCAGAGTAGCTCAACTCAATATCACCACAATGGTCAAATGATTTTCTAGGTTTCTTGCAAAGATGAGTGCATTATGACATCTTCTCGCTTTTCTTAAACATGTATTTATAACAATTGTTTGCTCAATAAATTCATTGTGTCAGTGTTCCCTGTGCGATCAGGTTTCAGCTTGTGCATGGTGAAAAAAAATCTACTACATCTAAATCATATTGTATCGCTTTTTTTGATCATTCTAAGGAAACAAATTTCATCAAAGTGCAGATTCGGTTAGTCCGAATTTCATGAGTCTTATTGAAATGGTTTAGATGAACCCGTACTAGTGCATTTTTTATTAACCTTTTATCTTCATTTTATTTTTTTGTGATTCCTTTGCCTGCAATTTTAATTTGATTTTATTAAATATATACGTAAATAATATAATAAATTATAAATAAATTTCATGTTGGAAGAATACAGTAAATAAATAAACACAATATCGCATGACTACTAAGATATTAATACTATATTTACTTATTTACTATCCATTAATGGGTGCCAGCTGGGCGAAGTAGAGGTAACATCACAGCTCTATAACTGTGGAGACACAGGTTCAATTCCAGCAAGAGCACCTCTCCAGTATGTGTCCTTGGGCAAGACACCTAACGTTACATACTCGCCACCCAGGACATACTTGAAAATGAGAGAAATCTCAATGTATCCTCCCTGGTCAAATGCTTTCTTCAAAAAAAATTTAAAAAATGATATTATTATATGTATTAACTAAATTAGATTACCTATTCTGTGAACTAATTTATTACATAACATGCATTTTAAACTAATTTAAAAAATACGTGTGTATTTATTATTACATAACAAGAGGAAAAAGGTGTCATCTGCGCCGTTTCTATGTATTTCCATGTACAACAAAACACTATGAGGTTTTAGTTTGTTTCAATGGCCATTGCAACGTAAGCTCACTCGCCACTTCAAGGCACCTCTTTGTAGAGTGAGTACCTAATCAATGTACCAAAAGCCGCTCTACTGAGCAGCTCCATGCCCCTCCTGCTGCTTTTCAGCTAAGGAGAGGCAAAGATGGTGGGCTTTATTTATACACGCACCAAACACTTCCCATTTGGGCTTAAAAACAAAAACATGGAAAAAGGAACAACTGCAAAACGACTAACTGGTGTTACAAGCATAATATACATACATACAGAAAAAATGGCGTCGCGCCCATACTCACGGGAGCGTCTGCAACAGCCGGAGTAACAGCCCAGTTAATGTATAAAACATAACAAGAGGAAAAAGGTGTCATCTGCGCTTGTTTCTATGTATTTCCATGTACAACAAAACACTATGAGGTCTTAGTTTGTTTCAATGGCCATTGCAACGTAAACTCACTCGCCCCTTCAAGGCACCTTCAAGGCGCTCCCGTGAGTATGGGCGCGACGCCATTTTTTATGTATGTATGTATATTATGCTTGTAACACCAGTTCGTCGTTTTGCAGATGTTCCTTTTTCCATGAAAGAAAAACCAATCACTAATCCCAAGCCTGGGAAAGTGAAATGAGAATGAGGGCACCCCAACAGAAAATGGGATTAAACCCTCTAGAAGTCGTGTATAGATGAGAAAAGAGGTACAAATGATAAGTGGACAACCACCATCATAGAGCCCCTTGGGAAGTTGGGGTTAAAATTTTTAAACTTTATTAATGGACATTGCCAAATAATCAATGTATAAACAGTTATATGACAAAACAGGTTGTCACATGTGTAAACAAACAATAGAAGTAACACTATGGACTAAAATGTATTAAGTATAAAAGTATGTATAATGTTAGGTGAGTCAAAACTACCAAATGGTAGTGGATATCGTGTAGCCAATGCTGCTACCTAGCCCAAATTGTTAACATGAACTATAAATGAAATCGCTCATGATATGAGGTATCAATGATATACATTAGATTGGTATTGTGTGGGTAATAGGCAAACCAGCAGACGGACATATATATTGACTGTAGGTAATCCCTCCAACGTATATATGATTGGGTGAATCAAGCGTAATGATGACAAGTAGGGGTATAAGATCAAATGGACAGAAGTAATATGGACCAAAAATAATGGCCCAACACTAATTAGACTCTGAAATCATGCAAACTAGATGAATAGCACTTGGAGACCATAGGTGACTGATATAGTAGCGACAACCTAATCATAATTAGTTAAATAATGTCAAAAGTAAATCGAGTCTAATAGAGAGTATCGGAGAAAAATCATATGTACGTTGGAGGGATTACCTACAGTCAATATATATGTCTGTCTGCTGGTTTGCCTATTACCCACACAATACCAATCTAATGTATATCATTGATACCTCATATCATGAGCGATTTCATTTATAGTTCATGCTAACAATTTGGGCTAGGTAGCTGCATTGGCTACACGATATCCACTACCATTTGGTAGTTTTGACTCACCTAACATTATACATACTTTTTTACTTAATACATTTTAGTCCATAGTGTTACTTCTATTGTTTGTTTACACATGTGACAACCTGTTTTGTCATATAACTGTTTATACATTGATTATTTGGCAATGTCCATTAATAAAGTTTAAAAATTTTAACCCCAACTTCCCAAGGGGCTCTATGATGGTGGTTGTCCACTTATCATTTGTACCTCGTTCCTTTTTCCATGTTTTTGCTTTTAACCCCAAATGGGAAGTGTTTGGTGCGTGTACAAATAAAACCCACCATTTTTCTGCCTCTCCTTAGCTGAAAAGCAGCAGGAGGGGCATGGAGATGCTCAGTAGAGAGGCTTTTGGTACATTGTTAGGTACTCACTCTACAAAGAGGTGCCTTGAAGTGGCGAGTGAGCTTATGTTGCAATGGCCATTGAAACAAACTAAAACCTCATAGTGTTTTGTTGTACATGGAAATACATAGAAACGAGCACAGATGACACCTTTTTCCTCTTGTAATGTTTTATACATTAACTGGGCTGTTACTCCTGGCTGTTGCAGCCGCTCCTGTGAGTATGGGCGAAACGCCATTTTTTCTGTATGTATGTATATTTATTATTACGTTTGTTCCCTTTAAATATATTTTGTTCATATAAATTTGCTTATTTATCCTAATCATAAAAGAAACAAAAACAGAAACCCTAACCCTCAGCGTAACCCTAATCATAAAAGAAGCACAAAGTGTAACCCTAACAGTAACCCTCATCCTTATTATGAAATAACACTAACCCTAATTATAAAACAATAGGGATGTCCTGACTGTACTCTAAGATCGGAACCCAATCAAAGAATTTTTTCAGTGCTCAGAGATCAGCTTTTTCAAGCCGATCTGATACCAAAGTCCCTATACTTACTCTCCGCTAATCATATACCATGGAGCTCCTCCCAGCCCTGGGTCACCTTCATTAAAAAGCTGATTGGGCCTGGGTTATTTAAGAATGCTATCTAACAGCATTCATTGTTAGGAAATAATTCAGCCAATTTGTCTTGATGGAGACATATTCAATGTTAATTATTATTTTTTGAGAAAGTATTTTACCAGGAAGGATACATTGAGATTTCTCTCGTTTTCAAGTATGTCCTGGGTGGCGAGTATGTACCGTTAGGTGTCTTGCCCGAGGACACTTACTGGAGAGGTGCTTGTCGGGATCGAACCCATGTCTCCACAGGCTCTCTCCATGCAGAGCAGTGATGTTACCTCTACTCCACCCAGCCGGGAAGAGATCTGTTATGGTAAATTGTGTAAAGAAACCCCCAGACAATGTAATTTTCTTGTGAAGCATGTCCTACCTGTGGGTATCTGTATAGTGTCAGTATATTTGCAATATGTTGTGATGCCTGTGAGGACAGATCTCCAATAACACCAGCCACCTGACCGTGCCTCCTACAGGAGTAATTTGGGGCTTTTTGTGTCGATCCAGATAAAATCCAGAGAACATTCTCTATCGCCTTATTCACTTTTCCACACGAGTCAAACACATGATATCCCAGAGTCACGTTGGGTAAAATGTCTGCTTTATCGTTTATCTCATCAATGGCAAAAATAAACGCTAAGAGATGACGATAATACTCAGGAAGCGGTCTGCAGAAAAGAAATGCTAAATTAAACTTTGAAGGTCAAAGAAAATGGACTTTATATTATAAATAAAGTTAATCCAAATTTCTAGTTTTTAGAAAAATAATAGTAAGCGGTCACGGCTTCCAGAACATTCATGGCAAATAAATGTCTATAAGGTCATTGTTATAGTTTTCCATAAATTAGACAAGAAGGTGTATTTACCGAGGGGCATTGTAACATTTTCATCTAACAATACTGGTAAGATAGCATGTTTGCACTGACCAATGCAAAATTAGAACAAAAAAAAGGGATTTTGCTAAGATACAGGATGTGGTGGAGCTGCTACGTAAGTGAGAACATATGATGCTGCCTGTGCTGAAGCCCCGCCCCCCACCTGTGCACATGAGAGAGATGAGAGGATGCTGTCAGTGGAAGAAAGCCCCGCCCTATTCTCTGTGTGTGAGAAGAGTGTCTGAGGTAACGAAAAGCAGCCATGAAACCGTCGTGTAATAAACCTCAAAAACTGTAAGTGACTTATCTCTATATATAAAAACGTTTGCGTCCGTCGCCGCAGGCAGTGGATGCAATGCGCATGTGCGACGGAGGACAGAAAAAAACGGTCAGCACGTGCGAGTGGAATTAGAAAAAAAAAAGATCCATTGGAGAGGTGTGTGCAAAGCGTCTCTCTCCCACCTGCACACAGCTCAGTGTCCGCCATTGCCCTTCTCCAACACCACCTGAGCCCAGAGGCATAGCGAGGGGGGGCACCTGTCGGGGGGGGCACCGCCAAGCAGCAAATTGCCGTCTTTCTGCCCCTGTCTGAGTTCGGGACTCAGGGGGCCTCTCATGCTGCTGCAGTTGCTCCTCCCCATCCTGCACACAGCTTCCTGTTCACTCCATGTGCCCTGAGGGAGGGAGGGAGGAGTGAGGAGAAGATAGAGCTGTTGTGCTGCCCCTGTTCTGGCACATGTGGGAACCTCTCATATGTGGGGACCGGCGCACTTCCGGTGACGTGTCAGCCGCTCACAGCAAGGAACCACCAGCAATGCGCATGCGCGCGCGTACCGCTGAGTCGTCGGAGACGCGCTCGCTCCGATTAGCAGCCATCTTGGAAAACCAGGCGACCGGCGCACCACATTGACGTCATCAAAACACGACGCCACACTGTAACCTATCACGCATGCGCGCTGACCTCCGAGCCGTCAGAGTCTCTCTATATTGTGTAAATGCTCCCTCTATCTGCCCATATATACCCTATAACTGCCCTATATACTGTATAACTACCCTCTATACCCTATATATACTGTATAACTACCCTCTATACCTGTAACTGCCCATATATACTGTATAACTACCCTCTATATACTGTATAACTACCCTCTATACCTGTAACTGCCCATATATACTGTATAACTACCCTATATATACTGTATAACTACCCTCTATACCCTGTAACTGCCTCTATATACTGTATAACTGCCCATATATACTGTATAACTACCCTCTATACCCTATATATACTGTTTAACTACCCTCTATACCCTGTAACTGCCCCTATATACTGTATAACTGCCTCTATATACTGCATAACTACCCATATATACTGTATAACTACCCTCTATACCCTGTAACTGCCTCTATATACTGTATAACTGCCCATATATACTGTATAACTACCCTCTATACCCTATATATACTGTATAACTACCCTCTATACCCTGTAACTGCCCCTATATACTGTATAACTACCCTCTATACCCTATATATACTGTATAACTACCCTCTATACCTGTAACTGCCCATATATACTGTATAACTACCCTCTATATACTGTATAACTACCCTCTATACCTGTAACTGCCATATATACTGTATAACTACCCTATATATACTGTATAACTACCCTCTATACCCTGTAACTGCCTCTATATACTGTATAACTGCCCATATATACTGTATAACTACCCTCTATACCCTATATATACTGTTTAACTACCCTCTATACCCTGTAACTGCCCCTATATACTGTATAACTGCCTCTATATACTGCATAACTACCCATATATACTGTATAACTACCCTCTATACCCTGTAACTGCACCTATATACTGTATAACTACCCTCTATACCCTGTAACTGCCCATATATACTGTATAACTACCCTCTATACCCCATATATACTGTATAACTACCCTCTGTAACTGCCTCTATATACTGTATAACTGCCCTCTATACCCTGTAACTGGCTCTATATACTGTATAACTACCCTCTATACCCTGTAACTGCCCCTATATACTGTATAACTGCCTCTATATACTGTATAACTACCCTCGTTATACAGTATATGGGGGCAGTTACAGGGTATAGAGGGCAGTTATACAGTATATAGAGGGTAGTTATGTAGTATATAGGGGCAGTTACAGGGTATAGAGGGCAGTTATACAGTATATAGAGGGTAATTATACAGTATATAGGGCAGTTACAGGGTATATATGGGCAGATAGAGGGAGCATTCACACAATATAGAGAGTCTCTGACGGCTCAGAGGTCCGCGCCGCGCATGCACGATAGGATACAGTGTGGCGTCGGGTTTTGATGACGTCAATGCGGTGCGCCGGTCGCCTGGTTTTCCAAGATGGCTGCTAATTGGAGCGAGCGCGTCTCCGACGAATCGGCGGTACGAGCGCGCATGCGCATTGCTGGTGGTTCCTTGATGTGAGCGGCTGAAATGTCACTGGAAGTGCGCCGGTCCCCACATATGAGAGGTTCCCACATGTGCCAGAACACCCCTCTGTCAGACGGACCCGAAAATTTGGTTCCAAGTGCACTGGAGCTCAGGTTAAAGTCTTGTTTAAAAGGCATAAGTATTAGTAGCTCTGGATATTAGGCTACTGGAAACACACTATTATATGCATTCAGCTCCTGATTTTATAATTATATATATTTATCAGGTGCTGAGTGCATGTAATATTGTGTTTCCAGTAGCCTAATATCCAGAGCTACTAATACTTATGCCTTTTATCAGGACTTTCACCTGAGCTCTAGTGCACTTGGCACCTATAATACATTTTTTAATTTTAACCAATTTGTATATGTTTTGCCAGTATAAATAAAAGTTAAGTTTCTATTATTATTTTTTCCCTTCACTTTGTCTTTCTTTGCAATTCCAGAGAGCCCTGTGCCCTGCACATCATGCAGCTGCTGGCCACCGGGGACAGGCATTCATTCATATTGTATAAGTGTGGCAGAAGAGGACTAATAGTGGGATAGAAACTTTTCACAATTATTTTTTTATTTAGACACATTTTTATCGATTTAAGCCCTATTAGGAGAATAGGAAATATTTTTTTTCAGTTCAGAGGAATTTTCTGAAGCCAATTTGGCGTGATTCAGCAGTTATTGGCGCAATTCAGAGGTTTTCGCCAGCGGCCAATAACTGTTTCAACGACTCCATTTTCAGCAAAACACAGTGAATATTCACTAAATAGCGAAGTCACTAAATAGCGGAATCACTGAAGAGGGAAAAGAGGAGCCGCTCCCATGAGTTTACAATCTAAGAGGGAAAAGAGGAGCCTGATCCTGTGAATTTACAATCTAAGAGGGAAAAGAAGCCCACTCACGTGAGTTTACAATCTGAGGGAAAAGAGGAGCCGCTCATGTGAGTTTACAATCTAAGAGGGGAAAGAGAAGCCCGCTCCCGTGAGTTTACAATCTAAGAGGGAAAAGAGGCACCCACTTACATGAGTTTACAATCTAAGAGAAAAGAGGAGCCGCTCCCGTGAGTTTACAATCTAAGAGGGAAAAGAGGAGCTGCTCCCGTGAGTTTACAATCTAAGAGGGAAAAGAGGAGCTGCTCCCGTGAGTTTACAATCTAAGAGGGAAAAGAGGAGCATGCTCACGTGAGTTTACAATCTAAGAGGGGAAAGAGCCCGCTCACGTGAGTTTACAATCTAAGAGGGAAAAGAGGAGCCCGCTCTAATATATAAATGTGTTTGTAATGCGCAGTTAGCTGCTCACTCGGTCGTCGCGGACAGGACAGCGATGGACGCATTACAAACGCATTTATATATAGAGATCAGATACTCTTGGATAGGACATTAAAAAGCAAATATGTGGACACGGATTCTGAGCTGGCAACAAGCCCAAAAATATTAATTAATTGTAAACCTGTTTCTAAAGAGAACTTTCATTTGTAACCTAACACTAAAGCTAATGTCAGACGAACGCATTCTGAGCACACTGTGCGTCCATGCACAACTGACGTACTTTCTGACTGATGATACTGTAGACACCACACAGTCTGTTTTTTTTGACTGACGCTTTTTTTTTACTGATGTAGATGGGAAATAAAATGAATATGTAAAATGAAAAAAAACGTCAAAAATGCGGTTCGTCTGACTACATTCCATCACTCACACACAAAGCTACCCGGACATTGCTCACTCTGTGCTTCCTTCCTAGCGGTTTGACGTTCTTGCCTAAATTGCGTCCGGTGCCACGTGCGTTGTGCATCCGCACGTCTGTGCGAACGTACTTTGTGTGTGGGTCTCTATTGATCATAATTTTATGCTATGACGGATGTTAAAATGTGCGGCAACACAGACGTGATCACTGCGTTTGTCTGACAAGGGTCTAAACCTAGCCTTATTCCCAGGGCTATCCTTTCCACAACTGGAGGCCGGTATTTTGCTGTTAGATCCAGTCACAATACAGTCATGTCTCAGTGGTATGTGAAGGCACATGGGTCTTCTGGTTCTCTCACATCATGCAGCCTGGGAGGAATTTGGCAAAGTATTGTTAGATACCTTAAATGTGAGACATTTCACAATAACACCCATTGGCCCAGTGCATGGTCATCATTAGGGTCTCCCAGACAGAGAAGATTCTGCAGCTCTGCATTATAGGACCAGGCATTTTCCAAAATAAAATATGAAAGGGAGCCTGTGACATGAGCTTACGAAGTAGTAAAGTACGTGACTCAATTACCATGTTTTTGTCTGTCGGTTTCTTACAGCAAACATGCAATGCCGGTACTGGCTGGGTGAAGTAGAGGTAACATCACTGCTCTGTCATGGTGAAGACCGTGGAGACACAGGTTCAAATCCCAGCAAGAGCACCTCTCCAGTAAGTGTCCTTGGGTAGGACACCTAACGGTACATACTTGCCACCCAGGACATACTTGAAAATTAGAGAAATTTCAATGTATCCTTCCTGGTAAAATACTTCCTCAAAAAAATAAAATGCCTCACCTTGTATTTTTAAGTGAATCAGATGAAAAATGGACAAAAAAGTTTAAATCAATAAATTAAGACCAATTAGTATGTAATGTGGCTTCCCTGTTTCCTTAGAGAACTCTCCTGTAGGTGGAGATGTCCCAGGCATTGACATCCTTGGCCTCTTGCCTTAGCCTTGTAGGCAAAAGCTCCCAAGCATTTATCTGTGTCTTACACACATAATGTGATTTCTAGAAGACTGGATTATTGGCACCCAGAGAAAAATATTATGACTGCATCATCAGGCCAGTGACAATGAGACCAATGTCCTTATACCCAAACTCCATAAACAATATCGATTGTATGAGCCCTGCAACTCTCTAAAAAGATTACTGAAAAAAGCCGTTTTCTGGCAATGAATAAATCTTCTTATTATTTATATAATTTTCATTAATCCTAACCTCTCCCCCAAAGTTCATAAAACCTGCAGGTGTTCAGTAACTGGGAAATACACTGACAAGCAGCATGAGCAGGTATGGTTTGCTATACAGCAGCCTGTGGTTTCATTTTTGGATAGGACTCGCCCTCATTAGAGGTGCCTTGACGCTGGCGGGCAAGCTTAGTCTTATAATGGCCATTAATAAGAAACCAAACCTCTAATTGTGTTTAGTTTCACACGGTATAATGGGAATAAGCGCAGATGACATTCTTTTCTTTGTTATGTTTCACACATGTTGTTGGGCTGGATGCATTTGGTGGTTGCAGCCGCCCCATCAGGGAATAGGCGCGACCCCACCCCTCCTGTACTATGTATGTTTCGATGTACTTCCAGCCAGGTCATCCCTGCAGCAAGATTCCGCTCCGTGTCTTTGTTTTTGATCCCAAAGTGGATTTTTGTTTCTGGGGAGCATAGATAAAGGCCCACCAGTCTACCTCATGTCTGACAAGCAGCATGAGCAGGTATGGTTTGCTATACAGCAGCCTGTGGTTTTATTTTTGGATAGGACTCGCCCTCATTAGAGGTGCCTTGACGCTGGCGGGCGAGCTTAGTCTTATAATGGCCATTAATAAGAAACCAAACCTCTAATTGTGTTTAGTTTCACACGGTATAATGGGAATAAGCGCAGATGACATTTTTTTCTGGGAAATACATTGTCCTGTGATCAGTGACCACTCATAAATTTATTTTGGATGAGATAAATAATTTCAGTAAAAGCACATGCATTGAATATAATACCATGATTAAATACAGTGAATACAAGATAATTAAAGCAGCATGATCATTGACATAAAGTGTGCTTATAAAGAGTATAAATACATATGAAAAAAATGGATCAGTTATAAAAACTTCGGTGGGAGTATAGTTTGATAGGTTCCCTTATAAACCTACAGTATGATGAGCGTCTAAGGCAGCCGGCACACGAGCATACTGTACTGCGTCCATTACGGACGCACTTTTTCACGGGAGATATTGTGAGTACTGCATAAAGTGCGTCCGTAACGTCTGCTGTCTCCACACTCTAGGAAAATACATGGCAGCGTTGTTTCTGCGTCCGTTTAGCTTTTTAACGTCGATGTTATTTTTGCGTCCGTGGCTTTATGCTTTGCCCGTCCGTGAACAAGTGCGCAGGGGCTTTGTGTGGTGTGTTTAATTGACTCCTTTATTAAACTACGACGGACAGCAAACAGTACGGTCAGACGGACGCAAAATGTTTGCTAGTGTGCCGCCAGCCTAAAAGGGAGCCTAATGTGGCTCTATACTGTGTAAGATGGCACATTATTTAATGAGATATATATCTGATATTGACAGAATTATGCAAGGGGTTTCCCCAATGTTCTTTGATTGTTTTGAAGAATACTAAGAACTAATCCATGGTGAGAGTTAAAGGTGAATGGGCACCTGCGAAAAACGAACATAAGAGTCGAATGTGGGCTCAGAAAATTGTGAGTTCCTCTCTATCCGGATTATGAAGATAAGCACACAGAATAGATATACTGCGCAATATTTTTGTTTTTGTTTTCTTCAGCTGATCCACACAATCATCAGGAAAAGGGTTTCCAATTTCATCAACCACTCTAGAATTATGAAAGAGTAATAAATCTTGATGTGTATTTTAAATGAACCCCAATACCTTGATTTTGTAATCATTTGGCGCTATACTTCATTATCTTTACATTGTTCTAAATATGGTACTATAGAGGAGCCACCACCTGAAGTGATGAGCGACTGGGGACTATATAAATCTTTTGTGGGAGCTTCATCTGTATCCTGTTGTCACTCAACGAAAATGCCTGGAATACACATATAAAGTCCTATGAATGCTAATAAAATGGTCTGTAACAGAAAAAAGAAAGTCTGCTATTAAAAAAAAAACTGGAAAAAATTGCCAAAAAATTCTGAAGAATAACTAAAAGATCCTAAAAAAATCAATAAATAGAGAGACTTTATACTGCACATTGAAGCCTATGGGGTTCACCTGAATAAACCTGCTGAATGAAAACACCAAACAGCAGGGCATTTCGGCAACTTTTCACTGCTGTTTGGTGTTCTCTGAATAGATTAACCCTTACTTCTCTATGGGGAATTTCACTGCTGTCAAAGAGGCACCGTACTTGCTTGCAATTCGCCAAAATTTGGGAAACTGGCTGCTCTCTGAATAGTCGAATGGCCCTGAAATGTCACCATATGGGGAAATTCCCTGTCTGGTGCCATTTCGGGGCCAGATCGGCTCTCTCTGAATAACCCCTCATGTGTGTTTGACATTGTATTACTGGAGAACTTGTGCCTTTCCACGCCTGATACTAGGCTTCTCCTGGAACATTTATTACGAATGTAAAGACATTAGAAATCAAAGATCTCATCAAACGGTTTTACTTACAAGAAACATGTGACTAAAGATGGTTGTCTCCACACTCGATTTAACTCCATCAAGAAAGTGCACACAGTGAATACTCCTCCAATTATATAGTCTCCATCCTGCATATACGTAACGTGATATGGATTGATCTTGGAAGAGAGGACACATTCGGGCCTGGAATCCTTAAACGCACACTGTGCCAGGGGCAGGAAGCTCAGGCAGAATATTAAAGTAAATACAGACAGTTTTGCACTCATCCTGGGCCTTGATACGTCCTGCTTAAAATGACACAGGTAAGGCTGCAGGCAGGGTATTCCTGTGTCTGTTTGCAGCCAGAAGCTACTGGTTGTTTTATACAGTCTGGAGAATGATCATGAGATTTAATATTTATATTTGTAAATCCCTGGTCAAGCACCAGGTGAATTTATTTAGAGATTGAGTCAATGGAGGAAACTCTTTATTAACCCTTTCGCTGCTGAGGCATTTCCCGCCTCTGTGCTGAGCTCATTTTTACCGGTTTTGCTCATCATGTTTAAACGTGTTTTGAAGGCTTATTTTAGTATATGACCCAGACATATTATATATCGTTCTTTCTGTCAGACTCGGCAGATTCATAATATGTCATTATTATATGTATACGTCATGACCTGTCTGTATATTATAACAAAAAATGCAATAAAATATGAATTTTCAATCATTTACAACGTGTAAAGTGGTTTTTTTCACATTTTAACATGCGAGCAATTACAGTTATATTTTGTATGGGGTGCGCTTGTTAAAAAAATTAGAGATGGGGTCTCGTTCCATTTTTTTTGGGGAAAATTACGCGATTTTTAACAAACGCACCGCATACAAAAATTGTTAGTGCAGCATTATTGTTCACATTATAATTGAAATGGGAACAATATTGCTGCATTAACGAACCAAAAAAAGAAAAAAAACTTGTTTATTTTTTTTTATAATTTTTTTCAATATTTTCTTTTTTTTTTCTTTTTTTTTTTAAAACTTTTTTCATACTCACGTTTGGCATTGTTGGAACGGCCATGCTCTGGCCGATCCAACAATACCAAACATTAACCCCTAACTGCCACGAATCAGGAGATAGGGGGTTCATTGGAATCCCCTATCTCCACCATTGGTGGCAGTTAGGGGTTAACTCCAAGAGTGCTATGCACGATGACGCCAGTCCTCAGTGGGCATTCCCGGAAGCTTGGCCGACAACCAAGATGTCGGCCAGCTCTGGGAAAGGATCACGAACCGGCGCTTTTCGGCTCCGATTCGTGATCCGGCCCCCATGGGGTTAATGCCAGGTACCATTTGGAAGGGCAGGCTGTGCCCTTCCAAACAGTGCCTGGGTTAACCCCCTGCACGCCGCCGATCGGGAGGGAGAGAGGTCCGAAGGACCTCCCCCCCTCCCTTTCAGGCGCCTCCTCCGCACATGCGGGGGGGGGGGCGCCTGAATTAGGTGTCATCACGCCCCCACGATGACACCTAATTACTCCGGCGGCGGTTCCGGGTGCTGGGCTGACATCGAGGATGTCAGCCCGCACCGGGGGGGCCAGCGATCGGCCGGAACTTCGTCCTCCGCAGTGAAGAGGTTAATTGATGAGTTATTATTGTTACAAATCCTTTGTGGGATTTCTTAGCATTATCTCATACAGAAGAATGTCTTTCGATTTTTAGACTTTGTGTAACCTCATGGCTCATGGTACTAGATACCTCTTTGTGAAACTTGTTGGATAACAAAGCGGAATCTTGCTCGAGCCGGTATTGATAAATCTACCCTCATAGATATTAACAGCTCGAGCACTAAAGAGTTATGGACCCAGTGGAGTAGGACCCAAAATGGGGAATTTAATTTATAAAACAGACACAAAAAGGTGTAGACAAAAAACAAATAGAAATATTAAGTAAAAAAGCGCTGGTTTATGAAAGAAATTATTTTCATATCCATATTTACCAAGACATGCAACCCAGAAGATTTCTGTATTCCTTGTTCATGTACGCACTCTTCACCTTTCCAACCTGGTGTTGTTTAAGAGCTTTTCTGGGAAGCTACCACCCTACCTGAATAGGCTGCTTCCCCCAGCAGTTCCCTCATCCTATAACCTCAGATCCAGGACCTGCACCTTACTTGCAATACCACAATACAAAAAGAAAGTGGCTCGATCCTCCTTTTCCTACCGAGCACCACAATTATGGAATTACCTCCCAGACGCCATCAAATCTTCCCCCAGTCTAAAGCCACTTAAGAGCTCCCTATTAACCTACCTTAGTACAGAATGCACCTGTAAACATGTAACATAGTGAATACATTTATTTTCTGTTAATCTGTATTTGTAAAATTTCTTTTTAATATTTTGCATTTTATTACTTTGTATTTCTGTAACACTGTAACAATTTAATGTTCTTGAACCCAGGACATACTTGAAAACCAGAGAAATCTCAATGTATCCTTCCTGGTAAAATTCTTTATAAATAAATAAATAAATAAAATAAATAAATGTAAGGCGTGGCGTAATGCAGCGCAACGCAATGTTAGCCAACAGGAAAGCAATAAGACATGCACACAAATCTGCGGAGTAAACTGCTCTCAGCATTTTTTTTACTTATCAGGCTCTTTACATGGAGCACAAGGATGTGGCACAATAGCCAATCATGAAACAGATCACGTAGCCAAATAGGTGAGGATACATTTCTTACCTTAGAGTTAAACATCCCAACAACACTGTTACCATATATAGCTTATACACAGGACAAAGAAATATCTTTCTTTCTTTCTAGCCACAAACTTCATTGAGGGGGGCCCCTTTTAGACAGATATAATTTGTTTATACAGCCTCCTACATTCAGGAGACTTTCTACAGCAAAATAGTCTGCAGTTACATTTATTTAAGAAAAGGGCTAATTAACTAAGTGGTATATTTGGATAACCTTTTGTTTGTATAAGACAGGGAAATTATTATTTATCAGTACACAGCATAATATACATTAAAAAAGGTAAGAATAAAAATTTCACAATAGAGCAGCAAAATCCACATTTTATGTACACTGAAAATCCCTCAAAACAGATTTTTACATAGGCTGACAAATATACCTGTGGTCCTTTATTCCAGTTACCTCCAGCTCTGCAGGCCTCCAGCTCTGCTGGCTCTGCAGGCCAATCCTAAGCCTCCGCTACCTGGGAGTTGGGGTACATGACTGGCAGTTACTCGACATGCCTGACATCCAGGGTGCATATGGGAGATGCAGTTGGGAACATATTTAACCACTTCGCTGCTATGAAAGCGCTCAACGCGTCCTCCCAACTGGGCTTTCTGTGCTTTGGACGTGCTGAGCGGTGGCGATCGGTTGGCATTTTGGCCAATCGCTGTAGTATCCTGGTGCAGACTGACAACTTGGATGTTAGCCCAGCCTCTGGGTCCCTGGAATGCGTAATAGCGTCATCACGCTGGGCGCGATGACATCTATTTCAGACACCCCCTCCTGCCAGAGCAGGGAAAGTGCCTGAAGGGGAGGTCCTTTGGACCTCTCTCCTTCCCCATCAGTAAGGGGCAGAGAATAAAGGCAGGTGCTGCTTTGAAGTGCGCATTCTGCCCTTCCCGGCGGTGCCTACCTTTAACCCCTTAGAGGCTGGACAGCGATTTGGCACCAATCGGCACAGGATCACGGTCCTCTCCCAGAGGTGGCCGACATCTCGGATGTCAGCCAAGCCTCTGGGATCTCCCGCCGCCTACTGATGTCATCACGCATGGACGCAGGGCAGGCCCAAGACATTGTGCTGCCGGAGCGAAGGATGAAATGCTGCCCCTCCAAAAAAAAACCCGCAGCGTGTATGAGCGTATCACAGTGCGCCACAGCAATAAAATTCAAACACTTATACACACCGTACATTAGAATTTTCTTGCTGTGGAGCTCTGTGATACAGTAATATGAGGTGTATATAACTGAGCCCAGCGTCACATACCCAGCAGTGCCCAGCGTCACATACCCCGCAGTGCCCAGCGTCACATACCCAGCATACACATGGTTATCTCTAACACAAGTAGTTGAGGAGCCGACCCGTAAAAAGACCATATTGGATTTAACACTCACAAATGGAGGTTTGGTATCAGACGTTATTGTAGGTGAAAATTTGGGATCTAGTGATCACCAGTCAGTGTGGTTTAATATAAGAACAGGGATGGAGCCGCACCACACAAAAACAAAAGTTTTAGACTTTAAAAAAACAGATTTTTCTAAAATGAGATTTTGTGTGAATGAGTCATTATCAGACTGGAGGAGTTTAAAGGGAGTCCAGGAGAAATGGGACTATTTAAAGGGGGCATTATTGAAGGCCACAGGCAATTGCATTCGGCTTGTTAGCAAAAACAAAAAAGGGAAGAAACCACTGTGGTGCTCTACAGAAGTGGCCAAAATAGTGAAGAACAAAAAGATAGCATTCAAGAATTATAAAAAAAACTCAGAGTGAAGAAGATAGGCAAGCCTATAAGATTAGGCAGAAAGAGGCAAAGCAATTTATAAGAGCTTCCAAAGCACACGCAGAAGAGAAAATAGCTCAGTCAGTAAAAAAGGGGGACAAAACCTTTTAGATACATAAACAAGAAAAGAAAAGTAAAACAAGGATTAGTTAGATTTAAAACAAAGGAAGGAAGGTATGTAGAAGAGGATAAAAGTCTCGCTGACTGCCTCAATGAATATTTTTGTTCAGTCTTTGCAGAAGAAAAGGAAGGAAAGGGACCTCAGTTAGGAGGAAACACTAAAGAGACATTTACATATGAGTTTACAGAGGAGGAGGTTCTACAGCAGCTGTCTAAAGTAAAGACAAATAAGTCAATGGGGCCTGATGGGATCCACCCTAAATCATTAAAAGAGCTCAGTGGTGTAATAGCAAAACCGTTAACAGATTTGTTTAACCAATCCTTGTTAACGGGAGTCGTCCCAGAAGACTGGAAATTAGCAAATGCTGTGCCCATTTACAAGAAGGGTAGTAGGGAGGAATTGGGGAACTATAGGCCAGTTAGTCTTACGTCAGTAGTGGGGAAATTAATGGAAACCATGTTAAAGGAAAGGATTGTTGAACATCTAAAAACACATAGATTACAAGATCAGAAACAACATGGGTTTACCTCAGGGAGATCATGCCAAACTAATCTTATTGATTTTTTCAATTGGTTAACAAAAATAATAGACAAAGGTGGTGCAGTAGACATTGCTTATTTAGATTTCAGTAAGGCTTTTGATACTGTTCCGCATAGAAGGCTTATCAATAAATTGCAATCTTTGAGCTTGGATTCCAATATTGTTGAATGGATTAGGCAGTGGCTGAGTGACAGGCAACAGAGGGTTGTGGTAAATGGAGTTTATTCGGCGCAAGGTCTTGTTACCAGTGGCGTACCTCAGGGATAAGTACTTAGACCCATTCTCTTTAATATTTTTATTAGTGATATTGCAGAAGGTATTAATGGTAAAGTATGTCTTTTTGCTGATGACACAAAGATTTGCAACAGGGTTGACGTTCCTGGAGGGATCAGCCAAATGCCAAATGATTTAGGTAAACTAAAAAAATGGTCGGAGCTGTGGCAGTTAAGTTTTAATGTGGATAAGTGCAAGATAATGCACCTGGGGCGTAAAAGCCCAAGGGCTGAATATAGAATATTTGATACAGTCCTAACCTCAACATCTGAGGGTTGGGATTTAGGGGTTATTATTTGTCAGTATACCACCCTTACCGGCATTATCAGCCCTATGGCGTTGCTTTCAGCGGGTCCCCGAGCGGTGGCTATGCGATGTTCGGAGGTGTCGACGCTGTCTCATGGCTGCACGCAGACCGGAGCCTCCTTCGCCGCTGGAATGGACCCCTCGCGCTTGCGCATGGTCCCGATCGGCCTTATGGGCATGGAGAGATGCCGGCGCAGACGGATGACGTCAGGCTCGATCCCCAGCTGCCTACCAAGACGCCCTATAAAGAAGACATCAGTGGGGTAAGTCGTTGCTCTAATATTTTGTACTGAAATTGAGCTAATTACCCTTTATCCCTGCGAACTATATTGATAGAACTGATTGATTCCCCTGGCTTTCGACCCTTTGCTTGTACACCGACTCCGTATTGAACTCTGCCTGCCTTAGACCTATGCCATTCCTTTGACAACCCTAAAACGGATCTCATATCAGAGGAACATATATATCTAGACGTCCTGCATAATATATTCAAGACTCATCTATCACCTGATCAACTACGCACCTGACGCCACTGGTACCAGCAGACAGGTAGCGTTACATACATTATTCCTCCTGACTCTGGTACTATAGACCCTGTCTATACCCCGGATCTGCATACTTCTCCGCCAGAGACCTACGACGGGAATAGATGCCGATTCCGGAGTTTCATCACCTCCTGCCAAGTACTCTTCTCCTTACAACCTCATGTATACAATAATGACTTTACACGGGTACGCATGGTGATTTCTTTACTAAGAGGAAAACCCCAAACTTGGGCTCACCACTTACTACATACTAATAACCCTATACTTAACGAGTGGAACACGTTTTTTGGGGCTATGGAGGACCTGTACGATGATCATCACTGCGCTAGCAATGCAGCACATGCTCTGATGGCCTTACGTCAAGGTCGTTCTGAAGTAGAGGACTACATAACAGAGTTCCGTCACCTTGCCCTGGAATCCGACTGGAATGAACCAGCGTTACTGACCCATTTTAAACTAGGATTGTCAGAGGCTCTGAAAGACGAATTCGCCCGTACAGGCACCCCTCCTAGCCTTGAGGATTCCATGAGACTGTGTATACGCATAGACCGGCAATTAAGAGAAAGGAGGGCAGAAAGAACTGTCGCTCCTATACCCCAACGAAGACCGGCCTTACCGGCTACCCTACCATTTCCTGCTCTACCTCCTCCTGAAACAGAACCGATGCAGATAGGAGTGGCCAGAGGCCGACTAGATGAAAGAGAACGCGATAGGAGAAGATCCTTGGGTCTTTGCCTGTATTGCGGACGAGCCGGCCACCAACTCCGTGAATGCAGACTGAAACCTAGAAATACAACCGGTAAGCCCATAAAACCTATAGGATGTATGACTAATTACTGTGTACTTGCTACATCAGGTGAACGTCTCACTATTAATATGTCATTACAGTGGCAGGATCGCATGGTGGGCCTGACTGCGTTGATTGATTCAGGAGCTAGTCAAAATTTTATTGATGCATCATTAATACTTAAGTTAAAAATCCCGTATAGTAAGAAACGTTATCCCTTCTCTGTCTCATTATTGGATGGTACTCCCATTAGTTCGGGACTCGTGACACAAGAAACAAAAATCCTTACCATGAACATAGGATCTCGACACTATGAAGTACTTGATATAGTCAAAACCTCGACCTTTCCTGTGATCCTTGGTATTGATTGGCTACGACTACATAACCCCAGTATAGACTGGACCAAAGCTACGCTAACCTTCACTTCTAAGCATTGTGAAACCAAATGTATACATCCACAGAAAATTGTCCTTCACAGTAGTACGACACCCATATTACCAAAGATCTATTCGGACTTTCATTATATATTCGAGAAAAAAGGAGCTGATGCTCTCCCTCCTCACTGCTCCTATGATTGTCCGATCGATATTTTTTCCGGTGCCATGATTGCTTTTGGTAAGGTATACCCCTTATCTGAACCTGAATTAAAGGTATTAAAAGAATACATAGATGAAAACCTAACTAAAGGCTTTATAAGACCCTCAACCTCTCTCGCTGGAGCAGCAATTTTTTTTGTAGGAAAAAAAGGACGGAGGACTACGCCCCTGTATCGACTACAGAGCAATGAACGCGATAACTATCAAGAATAAGTACCCTCTACCGCTTATAACCAAATTAATGGATAGACTGAAGACAGCTAAAATATTCACGAAATTGGATCTACGAGGAGCGTACAACCTAGTAAGAATCAAGAAAGGAAATGAATGGAAGACCGCGTTCAGGTCAAGGTACGGACACTATGAATACTTGGTTATGCCCTATGGGCTCTGTAATGCACCCGCAACTTTCCAATATTTTCTGAATGATATCCTAAAAGATATGCTAGATCAATACGTGATAGTATACCTAGATGATATATTGATATATTCGGACAATCAGGAAGAACATATACGACATGTAAGAAACACTTTATTATGATTGAGACAACACAGATTATATGCCAAGCTTGAAAAATGTTTGTTTAATGTGACCACCTTAGAATTTCTCGGATTCATAATAAGACCTAACGAGATAATGATGGATTCTTCTAAAATCAAAGCGATACAATCGTGGCCCATACCTGCGAATAAGAAAGGGATACAATGCTTTATTGGTTTTTGTAATTTTTATAGAAAGTTTATCAAAGATTTTTCCAGGATCATCAAACTGTTAACGTATTTAACCAAACAATCAACCTTCAAATGGTCATCAGAGATTCTCCTGACATCATTGCAGAGGATCTAAGGGTAAGTAGTCAATGTAATAGAGCAGCAGGAAATGCTAGCAGACTGCTTGGTTGTGAGGTATTAGCAGTAGGAAAAGGGAAGTGCTCATGCCACTGTACAGAGAACTGGTGAGACCTCACTTGGAGTACTGTGTGCAGTACTGGAGACCGTATCTCCAGAAGGATATAGACATCTTAGAGAGAGTTCAGAGAAGGGCTACTAAAATGGTGTACGGCTTGAAGGAGAAAAGTTACCAGGAAAGGCTTAATGATGTTAACATGTATAGCTTGGAAAAAAGTCCCTCTGGGGACTGAAACGTTGAAATTTGATGCCAGAATAAAGTTTTATATTATTTAAACTTTGAAAAGAAGTCTCCATGTGCGTCTGGATTTTGGTCTTTTATCTACCTGCAGCTGGATTGACTGCACCGGAGCAAGAAATTTTCAGTATGTGGAGTGCGGGACCTCTTGACCCTTCTAGTTTATTATAAAGGTAGAAATAAAATGCGTTATAAAATCGTAAACAGTTAAATAAATAAAATTTCAGACAGAAGGCCAATGGGATATTGGTGAAATACCTCTCTGTGCCGCGGGTATCACCTCCTGGAGTCCATAGGACTCCATGGAGGGTTCCTCTGCAGATAGCGCAGGGCCGCATAATGATTGGGGTGGAAGACTGCAGACCATTTGCCCGCAGTCTCACTCTGTTTCTGGCAGCAAAAAGCAGAGGATTGGGCTGTCGGTCTCGCCACGTGATGAAAGGTGAGTATCTAATTTATTGGGGGGGGAATTTTAGGGGGTGATAAATGATTCTGCAAAACCAGCTTTTGTAGTAATTAGCGTTAGGACTTTTTAGTACCTTACTTATCCTAACGCTAATTTCTGATTATTAGTGATTATTAGCATAATAAGTACAGGATGCGCAAAGTACAGTAAGCTCTCACAAGTGCAATTACGATGCGCTAGGAAATTTTTAATCTGTTAGGAAGGTTATAAGGGGGCATGTGTTAAAGTCATTTATCCTGACATTAACGCTTACATATCCGAACGCTACAGTTAGCGTTCAGTATGTAATCTAACCCGTTATTTTATTTTCTAACAGACCTTTTTATTATTTTTTTAAAAGGACCTTTTCTTATTATTTGTACACTTTTTATTAACTTATGCTCCTATACTCTAGGAGAATAGGAGTCTTCTGTTTTTTTTCCAGTGTGGCAGATATCGCCGATGCTAATTTGGTGCAATTCGTCGGCTTTTGACAATGTCTGATAACTGTTAGAGATAGTCACCGAGGTGGCTGTTAATTAGAGTTCAATAAAACATACAGGGTTATTCAAAGAGATTCGAAAAGTCACCGCACATTCGGTGACTTTTCGTTCTCTTCAATTCGGTTCCTTTTACCGATCCCATTTCGATGACCCTGCGGTGTATTCAGCAAGCACCACAGGGTCCCCGAATTGCAGGGAAAAGCTGCCGCAAACCCGACGAAAACTCACCGCAAAACCCGGCGAATGCACTCCGAAAACCCGCAAAAACATCTGGATTAACCTGCCGAAAACCACGGAAAAAGCCCGAGCAGGAGCCGATCACACGCAGCGAAGCAGCCGAAGCAGCTGACACCGCAGACGAGGGAGGTGAATAAATTAGCAAAATACAGGGTTATCCAAAGAGATCCGAATTGCTTGAGAAAGGTAACCGAACGCTGAAAATCAGCGTTCGGTTGCCTTTCCTGGCCATTCGGCTATCCAGAGAACAGGCAATTCGCCAAATCCTGGCAAATTGCCTGCACATACGGTGCCTGTTCGAGGGCAGTGAAATCCCCATGAAAAAGCACTGCTTCGGCTATTCAGAGAACACAAACCAGCAGTGAAAGGTTCCCGAAATGCCCTGCCATTCGGTGGTTTAATTCGGCAAGTTAATTCAGGAGAGTCCCATAGGCTTCAATGTTAAAAATATTCCCGTTTTAGTTCAATATCAAATAAACCGTTCATTATAAAATTCTGCAGTAAAGTGTCTCTTTATTTATAGATTTTTTAGGATATTTTAAGCATTTTAGGCCTTATTTGGGGGGTGCGCATTTCAGTTTTCCAACTTGGAATTTTCACATTTCGTCATCATGCACCCATGTCCTATTTGGGACAAAAAACAAATCTGATAAATATATTTAACTGTCTTTGCCACTGGAGGTAAAATTTCTTATCCAGTTGTATAAGAATAGATTAGATAGATAATAGTTGCTTAATTAGCATAATTAGAAAAAACTCCCTAATAAATTGACCTTTGGAGCACTTAAGCAAATATGATATATAGACTGGGGGATATGTGAATAATAATGTGGACCATTAACAATAAATGGAGTAACTGTTAAGATATTCGTTTTAACCCCTTAGTGACCGGGCGGTTTTACACAAATCCGTCCTTTAGTGACCGCTGCTGTTTTTACGTTTCTGCGCTGTTAGTGTTTACGTCAAATTTTCCTCTTACTCGTTTATGTAACCCACACATATTTTACACTGTTTTTCTCGTCATTAAATGGACTTTATAAAGATACCATTTTTTTCATCATCTATACTATAATAGAGTAAGGCTTGGCGTGTCCGTCGCAAGCCTTACTCTGCGCATGCGTGCGCAACCAGCGGCGGTTGGTTGCGCGCGCATGCAACCGCCGCGGCACGAGCCGGCTGCCGGCTCGCTGCGGCGGTTACAAGATGCACACAGCAGCCGGGTAGAGGCTGCGCTCGCAGCCTCTACCCGGCTGCCGCGCGCATCCAACCCCCGAGCGGCGAAGGGAAAGGTCCCTCCGCCGCTCGGGGGTTGGATGCGCGCGGCAGCCGGGTAGAGGCTGCGCTCGCAGCCTCTACCCGGCTGCCGAGCGCATCCAACCTCCGAGCGGCGCCGGGGAAGTGAAATTTTCCCCACTTCCGCTCTTTGAAGGACCCAAGCCCCGGTCACGTGACCACGGCTTGGGTCCTTCAACGAGCGGAAGCGGGAAACTTTCACTTCCCCGGCGCCGCTCGGAAAGGTAAGTATGGGGCAGCTGTCCGAATGCCAATAGAGCATTCGGACAGCCGCCCCATGTCTGAGCTGGGGCATATATCCATGAGTGCTGGGGGGCATATCCACGAGCTGGGGGCAGTATCCATGAGCTGGGGGGCAATATCCATTAGCTGGGGGGCAATATCCATGAGCTGGGGCAGTATCCATGAGCTGGGGGGCAATATCCATGAGCTGGGGGCAGTATCCATGAGCTGGGGGGCAATATCCATGAGCTGGGGGCAGTATCCATGAGCTGGGGGCAGTATCCATGAGCTGGGGGACAGCATCCATGAGCTGGGGCAGTATCCATGAGCTGGGGGCAGTATCCATGAGCGGGGCAATATCCATGAGCTGGGGGCAGTATCCATGAGCTGGGGGCAATATCCATGAGCTGGGGCAGTATCCATGAGCTGGGGGGGATATCCATGAGCTGGGGGCAGTATCCATGAGCTGGGGGGCAGTATCCATGAGCTGGGGGGCAATATCCATGAGCTGGGGGCAGTATCCATGAGCTGGGGGGGCAATATCCATGAGCTGGGGGGGCAGTATCCATGAGCTGGGGGGGCAGTATCCATGAGCTGGGGGCAGTATCCATGAGCTGGGGGGCAGTATCCATGAGCTGGGGGGGCAGTATCCATGAGCTGGGGGCAGTATCCAGGAGCTGGGGGGCAGTATCCAGGAGCTGGGGGCGGTATCCAGGAGCTGGGGGGCAGTATCCAGGAGCTGGGGCAGTATATCCACGAGCTGGGGCAGTATATCCACGAGCTGGGGCAATATCCACGTGCTGGGGCAATATCCATGTGCTGGGGCAATATCCATATGCTGGGGCAATATCCACGAGCTGGGGCAGTATATCCACGAGCTGGGGCAATATCCACGAGCTGGGCCATATATCCATGAGCTGGGGCAGTATATCCACAATAGACTGCCCTCTGGGCAGGCTTTCCACCTTGTTTCATATAATTTACTATAAAAAATATTGTGAAATATTACAAAAAAATTGAAAAAACACCACTTTTTCGAACTTTGACCCCCAAAATTTCTTATGTATCAACAACCGTCAAAAAAATTGAATTCCTTAGTAGTTTCTAAATTTAGTTCTGAGTTTAGCAATACCCAATGTTTACATATTCCTCGCTTTTTTCCTTATTTTATGCAACAATAAGTGCAAGTAGCACTTTGCCATTTCCAAAGAGTTTATTTTCAAAACTAGTGATAGTGACATTGTAACACTGATATCTGTCACTAATTCCTGAATAACCATCCACATATACATATTTTTTTAAAGTACACAAATCAAGGTATTAAACTTGGGGTATTTTGACTCTTTCCATGCAAACCATTTTACCACAAATCTATGCCAAAGTTTGAGAAAAAAAAAAATTTTTTTGGTGATTTTTTTTTTTGAACGCAATTTAAGAATACATGTACTGTGAACTTTAAGGTTTACTGCCAAAAAAACCCCAAAATATGTTCAGCAACATCTTCTGAGTAAATTGATACCACCTATGTATAGGTATGTTGGGTCATTTGGGGGCTAATAGGCCTTATTTGGGGGGTGCGCATTTCAGTTTTCCAACTTGGAATTTTCACATTTCGTCATCATGCACCCATGTCCTATTTGGACATTTTTGAAGCCGGCCAAAGTAATTTACCCCCGTCAAACCATATATTTTTAGAAAGGGCACACCCTAGGGTGCTTCAAAGAGTTGTATTTTAACACTTTCCATGCACTAGCTCTATGTCAAACTTTCAGGTAGTCACTTTTTTGGTGTTATTTTTTCACACACATTGTACTTTAGGCATGAATGGTCAAATCCAGTTATGGGTTACTGCCAAAAAACACCCCAAAATATGTTCAGCAACATCTTCTGAGTAAATTGATACCACCTATGTATAGGTATGTTGGGTCATTTGGGGGCTAATAGGCCTTATTTGGGGGGTGCGCATTTCAGTTTTCCAACTTGGAATTTTCACATTTCGTCATCATGCACCCATGTCCTATTTGGGACATTTTTGAAGCCGGCCAAAGTAATTTACCCCCATCAAACCATATATTTTTAGAAAGGGCACACCCTAGGGTGCTTCAAAGAGTTGTATTTTAACACTTTCCATGCACTAGCTCTATGTCAAACTTTCAGGTAGTCACTTTTTGTGTTATTTTTTCACACACATTGTACTTTAGGCATGAATTGTCAAATCCAGTTATGGGTTACTGCCAAAAAACACCCCAAAATATGTTAAGCAACATCTTCTGAGTAAAGTGATACCACCCATATATAGATTTGTTCTGTTGTTTTTGGGGTGCTACGCCAATCTTTTGACATGTGCTTGTCAATTTTCTAATTTGACATACAGTATCTTCTTTGCTAATCTTCTTTTTAGGGGCCTTTTTACATACCCCAATTTTATGAACGTGCATATATTTGGTAAGCTAACACCCCAAAGTATTGTAAATGGAGTGTTTTTATGCCATGGATGCAACCGTTTGCTCCAAACAAATTGGATACTGTTTGGTGGTCATTTTTCATTTTCACACCCACATCAGTTTTGGACTGTGATTTAGGAGACACTGTTGTTTGTTACTGCATGAAAACTCTCTAGGTTGTTTTCTGCAAGGTCTCCTGAGTACACCCATGCGCCCCATGCATAGGTTTGCCAGGATTTTGGGAAGGTTCAAATACAATTTTTATGACTTTGTCATTGGAGTTGAAATTGAGATTATTTCTTCAGCTAGGCCTATCTTTGGTTTTGGGTCTACCGCATACCCCAGTTTGAATTATTGCCAGAAAATTGTTTATATTTGTTATGTTGACACCCCAAGGTATTGCATATGGAGTGCTTTGATGCCATGGATGCAACGGTTTTAGCCCAAAACATTTGAGAAGGTGTGTGGTGGTAATTTTTCAATTTTCAGATTTTTACGCCCACATTAGATTTGGACTGTGATTTAGGAGACACTGTTGTTTGTTACTGCATGAAAACTCTCCAGGTTGTTTCTGCAAGGTCTCCTGAGTACACCCATGCCCCCCATGCATAGGTGTGCCAAGATTTTGGCAAAATACAGCACCAATTGTAGAACATAAAAATGTAGGAATAAAATGTAAAAGTCTGGTGCAGTAAAAGAAAAATAAACTAAACTGAACTAACTAACTAGAGTGTAAGAAAAAAATAGAAAGGAAAAAAAAATCACAGATCACGCACAGTGTGATATATCTTGAAACAGTCCCCAAGACACAGACCGGGTTGTCCAGGGCATTCTGGGCAGTAAAAGATTGTGTCTCTCCTCTGCCCCCTCTTGAAACACACCCTGCATCTTTTTTGGGGTTTCTGTTTGCCCTTAGTAGGAGGGATTTTATAAATAAAATGTGTAGCCCCAACTCTGTCCCCCATCACCGCCAGGGGAGCATGTGCATCCTGGTACAAAAACCCCGAAATGACCTGGAGCTGAAACTGTAAAAAGGACAGCGTCACTCCGGGGTTTGCCTTTTTGCAGAGCAAAAAGGCATTGTGGGTTGCAATTTGCATCAGGTAAATTGCAACCTTTTTGTACCAGGCCCTTGACTTCCGCATAATCTGGTAGGGCTGGAGCAGCTGATCTGCCAGATCAACCCCACCCATATGCCGGTTATAGGCTTTGATGTACACTGGCTTCCTGATGCGCTCAGCTCTGCCACGTACAGAGACCTCCACAGACCTCTCAGTGTGGATGGTGGATAGAAGGTATACATCCTTCTTGTCTCTGTAGTTGACCGCCAACAGCTCCTCTTGGCGCAGAGCTGATTCCTCCCCCCTTTTTAGCCGGGTGCGGACAAGCTGTGCTGGGAAACCTACGCGGTTCTTGCGAACAGTACCGCATGCTGCTGTATCAAAACAATACAGCAGCTTGAATAAAGGGACGCTCGTATAAAAATTATCAAGATACAAGTGGTACCCTTTGTTCATCAGGGGAAAAAGTAGGTCCCACACAATCTTGCCACTGGTTCCCATGTGTTCTGGGCAACCTGGAGAGTCAAGGCTACTATCCTTTCCTTCGTACACCCGGAAGGCCTGAGTATACCCACTCTCGCTGTCACAGAGCTTATACACCTTCACTCCATACCTGGAGCGTTTGGAAGGAATATACTGCTTGAATCCCAGCCTTCCATTGTATTTCATTAGGGATTCATCCACGCAGATATTCCTTCCAGGTGTATAAGCCTCTGCAAACCTGGTGGCGAAGTGGGTAATCAGGGGGTGGATTTTATACAGCCTGTCAAACTGGGGATGCTCTCTAGGAGGGCACAGGCTGTTGTCACTGAAGTGCATGAAACGCAAAATGTTTTCATACCTTCTACGTGACATTGATTGGAGGTAAATGGGGTTAGAGCAGATGGGGCTACTGCTCCAGTAGGAGCGAATTGAGGGCTTCTTTATGATGCCCATCAGCATAGTAAGTGCCCAGAATTTCAGAAATTCTGGCACATCTAGCGGGGTCCATTGCTGCCTTGCCAAGTAGGAGTCTGGCTTCGCAGCACAATGCTGATGGGCATACAGATTTGATTGGGCCACGATGTGGCCCAACAAATCATCCCCCATAAACACCTGCAAAAACTGTGTGGCGGTAAATCCTGCAACATCAATATTGATGCCAGGATTTGCCGTGAAAGGAGGGATATCTGGCCTCTGGCGATGAGGCACTACCCACTCCTCAGCTGGAGCTGTGCGTCTCCTGCTGGCAGGTGGTGGCCCAGGATCTGCATCAGAAACATCACTAGATACATCAGCCAGCGTAGATAATGTATCTAGCGTCGTCTCTGAGCAGTTAGCGGGGTCAAAATCAGGGTCTGAGTCTGACGCAGATGCCTCAGACTCTGACGCCAGGATGGCATATGCCTCCTCGGCGCTGTACACCCTCTCAGACATTATATATAATAGATTATAAAATTTTATAATTATTATATATATAAGCGGATTGTTGGTTCTTAGAAGAACCGTTGGGTTTCACAAGAAAATACAAATAAACACCTAAATCTCTCTAAATCCCTCTAAACCTGCCTCAATTCTTCTAAATCTCCCTAAAATCTCTCTAAATCTGCCTCAATTTTTCTAATCTCACTAAATCTACCTAAAATCTCTAACCTGTCAAATCTGATCTCTCTCTCTCGCTCACCAAAACACAAGTGATGAGAGGGAGGGAGAATCACAGAGGTCAGAGCCAATATTTACTAAATATTGACCTGACCTGACAAATTAGAAATTTTATTTAGATTTTTTCTTACTTCTGATTGGATGTTGCTAGCCTGCCTCTCTGATGAGGCAGGCTAGGAACATCCCACTCAGCCCCAAGATGACCCTGCCCTTAGAAGGGCAGCTCCATCTTGGCTGTCACTTTTATTTTATTTTATTCATTTTTATTTTATTTATTTATTTTTTTACACTTTTTTTACACTTTTTTTAGTCTGCTGGGTGCCTTGATCCCTCGAGGCACCCAGCAGAGCACCTGATCACTTATGTGATCTTTTTTGTACTGAGTGCCATGATACCTCGTGGCACTCAGTACTTCCTGCCGCTACCGGAAGTGATCGCTCGGGGGGAGCGATCACAGACGGACCGGCGGCAGGTAACCCTATTGCAAGGATGCCTCAATGTCGAGGCATCCCTGCAATATACTCAGAGCAGCTGGAAGCGATACCGGTCGCTTCCAGCGCTCTGTAGAAGTGCGGGGCACCTGTCCAGAAAAACCGGATGTTGATCGCTCCCGGGGAGCGATCACAAGGTGCCCCGGCACTCCTGTCCGCCATTGCACGGATGCATGGACTCCCAGGCAGCGTGCAATGGCCCTGGAGCTGCTGGAAGCGATCTGATCGCTTCCAGCGCTCTCTAGAAGTGCCGGGCACCTCTCCGGTGAAACCGGATGTTGATCGCTCCCGGGGAGCGATCATAAGGTGCCCCGGCACTTCTAACCTCCATTGCATGGATGCCTGGACTCCCAGGCAGCCTGCAGTGGCGTTTGAGCTGCTGGAAGCGATCCGATCGCTTCCAGCGCTCAAAAGACCGCAGGACGTACCATGTACGTCAGCGAGTCTAAAAGAGACCCGCGGCCATGACGTACATGGTACGTCCGCGGTCACTAAGGGGTTAAAACCTATAACCTTGTAATAGATTGAAAGATGATAGGTATTAGTCCGAACAGCGAAAAAAAAAAATACGTAGCAGTGCAGTGTAATATGCAGTTATATAGGGGGGTTAGAAAAAAAACAGTGAATTTGAGTTCACTTTTAAGATTTATAATAAGCGAAGATTTATATACACAGACATGCTTTGTGTTATGGAGGATTGCCACTGAAGTGCCTACTGTTGGTATCTAGGACGGCGCTATTATAATTAATTAAAGGCAATAGGTTCAATTGCATAGCATAAATGATCAGTAGAAAAAAGTGGTAAATAGATGGTATTTGTATGCTGCTAAAATAACAGGCATGTCGACAAAGTTATTGAAAAATGCAATAAGAAGCAAATAAATGCACTTAACACGATGATCTATGTGCGGTTTGTGCCGGTAAAACGCTGCTGCATTAGGTTCTGAAATGTTAAGTGAATAAACTGATCTATTGGATTCTATTTGAATCGGCCAAATTATTTTTGAAGTCAGTGCTTGTTAGATATAATTAACTGGATACACACATACCAACAGTTTCAGGCCACAAAAAGTACCCTGCTAAGTTATGTTAGATGGGCTTCGTACGACCAGTTATTCACAGTTTAAATGTTCGAATGCTAACAGCCAGTATGCGTGGACAATCCTGGACGCAAACCTTTTAAATCGAAAACATTTCTGTAATATGTTCATAAGTGAAACAATGTTGAATATATATTCTCATTGGGAAGGCATGTTACTGGTTGCAACCAATTATAGTGTCGACCTTCGTTACAATGTATTTATATACTTTATTAAAATGTATACGTAGGGTGATACCCCTGTCAGGTAGAGCACAAATGTTGTGATCTTAACTACTCACAGGCGGCTTTTACTGGGAAGACACATAACAGGTTCTTGAATTTCTCCAGGCTGGAATGATAGCCTTAAGGAAAAAAGAAGAATAATAGTGTAGACAGCCAGGCAACCATAAAACCAAAGTTTTAATTGCACTTACAAAAAGTTAAAACAAATGAAGCATTTTGTCACCAGATCCCATGATCCAATGTCTATACGTGCTGCTCGACGCGTTTCGTCCCGTGGACTTCATCAGGAGCATGAAAGTTCATTCTAGTGTCCCTCTAATATACCCCAACCCAAAATAAGTGGACCAATCAATCTGTTTATATACTTTGTCTCACTTAGCCCAATCCCTCATGTTTCACTAACGTCACAGAACTCCTTTAAACAGGCTGATTGCCAGATTAATGGAAGTAGGGAGTCTTGAACATAAATTCAAAAGGATGTCTGAATACTACATTCACTTGAGACGCAGTGTAGGCAATATATACATTGCTAACCAACAGTTTTTTCCTCAATTGTAAAGAGAGTTGTCATTCCTTCAAATCAAGTGTATCAAAATGTCTGATAACTGCTTCGGCGATTCCATCTTGGGCGCACTGCGTTGTGTTTTATTATTTATTATGTCACCTGTCTGTGCTTCCCCATTGTCAAGTGCTACGGAATCTGTTGGCGCTATATAAGTACTTGTAACTGTAACTGTATAGATTATATTTATTTATTTATAAACTATTTTACCAGGAAGGATACATTGAGATTTCTCTCGTTTTCAAGTATGTCCTGGGTTCAAGAACATTGAAATATTATACACACACACACTGATGCTAATTTGCGCCTTTGGATAAAAAAGGCTGATCAGTTAACCCTAGTCCTGTTTCTATAGGAGTGTTTGTTAAGATTATGCTGCTTTATTAACTCTCACTTGCCCACAGTATCAACTATTCACCCGCTGCAAACCAGTCACCGTCGATGCCAACCCGCAGAACATCCACCGCAAACCCGCCAAACATGTGCCGCAAACCCACCGGAGGTCCCGCCAAACGCAGCCGACTAGCCACCAGATGGGTAAATAAAAAAAATAATACGATTGAAAGTGTCAAAATTGAAACATTGTTTGCAAAAAAAAATACTATATAAGGTCCTATGAATGATAATAAAAAGGGGCTCTATCACCACCTTCAAGCTAACACTAGCGTCAGCATTAGCGTTAGCTTTAAGGAGATCATAGCGCTGCGCTCACATCGCCTTTGAATCACTAACGGGTTAAAAAATTCCGTTAGCGCTTGTTAATTTGTGATTCGTAGAGTTTACTGTACTGAACTCGCTCTATACCTAACATGGAGAGCACAAAGTGAAAGCACAGATTAACTCCTGACAAGACATTCTGGCGAAACGTGCATCGAGTACGTTTGTCTGTGTAGTCTAGGGTCAGCGATTAGAAATTTTCTACAACGAACTTGCAACAGGGTGATCAGCTGGTGATCAGCTATCTTGGGTCTATGTTTTTTTCTGGCTAAAACTGGAATGGAGAGTGTAATTTTAGCAGCTATATACACTCAGTTCCTGATTGACTGATTAATATCTATTACTACATTCAGCATAATTCCACTACACCACTGCCTGGGTTTTATCTAGCCCATTTGTGATACCAAGAGAAAAATATATATACAATATTTTCCTTCCTATTTAGGTTTTGACTAAATTGAGATACATATATGTATGGGGTTTCAATCCATGGCAGTTCTTCAATTGATCTTATTATATTTTTGGTTAGTGTTGGTTAGTTGGTTGGTTAGTGTTAGAGTCTGGTCATTGAGGCCACGTTTTTAGATATTAAGTATACTTGAAAACGAGAGAAATCTCAATGTATCCTTCCTGGTGAAATACTTTCTCAAAAAAAAAAGTGTGTATAATTCAATGAAAATTAAGCTTTATCGCCACCTAGTGGGGACGGGAGCTATCTGTTGATAACTCCGTTATTTCAATGTTTCATGTTCATGTGACCCGGCAGCACGATACTCCATGGAGTTCTATGGACACCATGGAGGGGATGCTGGGGACGGCACTGTAGTGCTGCCCCCAGCATCTGTGAGCTTAGTGATCGCTATGGGGCAGGCTGCCGGACTCGGCGCCTGCCCCTCGATCTGCTGGGGAAGCGAACGCTAATTTTTCCCCTTTGCATCCCGGTTTTAGCGAGGGCAACATGATAGTGCCCAAGGTCTGTTACAGAAAAAAGAAGAAAAAACGCTTTAACCCTTTCACTGCTCGTGACGTGTGTGTGGAACGTCCTCTTTGACTCCCGCTGGATGCGGAGGACGTTCCCCACACGTCACCCGCAATCGGGAGTCCTGGGAGAGATACTCACCTCTCTCTCCGTGGTCCCGCGGCGTTCTGACTTCAGGGAAGTCAAGACGCCTAATTTAAACCCCTCCCGACGTCAATGATGTCATTGCGCCATGCGCGATGATGTCATTTTCAGGCGACCCCCCCGGCAATGCCGGGAGATCGCCTAAAAGGAATGGGGGGATTCTTTTGGATCGCTCTTCCTCCCGATCGGGAGGGTATACAAAAAAAAAGCAGGCACCACTTTGAAGGTCAGTGTATGCCCTTTAAAGGGTTAAAAACAGGCATCGGTTTAGAGTGCTGGATCGCGATCTAGCTCCGGTGGTCGTCACCATCTTGGATGGCGGCTCCACCTCCGGGTTCACCCTCGTTACCGGTCGTCATCGCGCATGGCGCTGTGACGTCAGTTAGTCGGGGAACCCCTAGCTGCCGGGGATTTTCCAAGGTGGAACCCCTTGAACCCCAATATCTCCAGAACCATGGCAGCTAGAGGGTCATGGAGGGTATCATTCGAAAGGCCAGAACATGTCAAAGTAATATATATATATATATATATATATTAAAAATATATATATTTTTTAAAAAAAACATGTTGTTTTTTTTTGTGTTGTTTTTATTAATGCAGCAATATTGTTCACATTTCAATTATAATGTGAACAATGATGCTGCACTAATGATTTTTTTCTATGGGGTGCGTTTGCTAAAAAGCACGTAATTCCCCCCAAAAAATGTAATGAGTCCACATTTCTAATTTTTTTAACAAGTGCACCCCATAGAAAATATAACCGCAAAGGCTTGCATGATAAAATGGGAAAAAAACACTTTTCACGCTGTAGATGATTAAAAAAAAAAAAAATTACAGGTTCTTCACGGTCTGCCTCGATATTAGGACATTCCTACATCTACTGGGCAGCTCGACGTGCTGAGCAATTGGCAGGAATTTGGGCCTTCCTTTGGAGATAGCAGGGGTGCGTTGGTTTGGCATTAGGGGTTTAAGGTGGGTTAACATACATAGGGAGTGTTGCCTTTGAGCTCGTCGGGCTCCGTGTGCGCCGGATTGTCGGCTTTATCTGGACGGGTTCGGTAGGTTTGCGGCGGATTATTGGATCGGATCCGATATGTTCTGCAAGGCTTTTTAAAAAAAAAAAATGCAAAACCACCCAGATTATCGGATCTGTTAATTTCGGCAGATTTGAGGCATTTTTTTTTTCATTATGTGACTTTGCATCGACTTTTCCATGCACTCCGGGGTCTCTGCGTGAATGCAGAATTCACCACAGGGTAGGAAAATGTTATTCCCCGAAGTGCTGAGATCCAGAGAGCACCGAACTGTCGCAGACATTTCGGTGCTCTCTGAATAACCGGTTTAGAATTCTATTAAAAAAATGATAGTATATGAAAAGTAACTAGCCACTAGACGCAGGGGTCAGCAACCTTGGCTCTCTGATGTTTTGGGAACTACATCTCCCACGATGTTCAGTCACCCATTAGGCTGACTGAGCCACATGGGAAATGTAGTTCCCAAAACATCAGGGAGCCAAGGTTGCTGATCCCTGCACTAGAGTAACAAGAATTTATCTCTAAAATAGGCTCATCTTTGCATAGAGGTGTGCATAGTTAAATTAGCCAAGCCTACCCTTAAATTCATGCCAGGTTCTCTGTACACATCCAACACAGATAAGAAAGAAAGGCAAATAAACTCCTTTCACTTGCAGAGGCCTTCAAGATGAACTGTTGGGAGGAGGGCAGGAGATAGGGAGGCCATGTTGATGTATGCAGCATTATTATTTTCTCGGGTTATCCCTGTTTTTATGGGCACATATAATATATACATTCTGATGGGCCTCATGTGAAAAGTGCTGCCCTTCCATATCTAGTATGCATTCACTGCAGAAATGAATTTGTTAATCGGATGGGATCCCACTATTTGCTTTGGTTAGGAAATTGAATTTCCTCCTGTACCAGATACATGTTACAGGGCAGCACCTTCATGTGCTTTCCCTCTGCTATAAGAGTTAATGTGCAACAGAGTAACTACTTGTATTATAGAAATGGTGCAATCTGTCAATGTCATGGTTTTATATGAAATGTGTCTTTTTGGTATAAATGTGTGTGTGTGATTGTGTTATTGAGTGTTTTCCCTCTGCGTATTCTGTGTTTCTCTACTAGAAGCAGGTGATTGGTTATTATTGGAAACACTGGGAGGAGTCACAGGGGAGGGGCAGAGCAGGGCTTCTGTACTGGATTAAATGTTTGAATACATAATACAATATAACAAAGAGATATAGGTCCTTGTACAGGCCAAAGAAGTAGCACATCCCCCTGAGAATAACTATATCACAGGTAATAACAGGCGAGACCTGGCTGAGGAGCTCCTGCCATAAAACCAACCCTGTGTTTTAGGGATTTAAACGGGAAAACAGAAAGTGACAGAATTAAATCTCAGCCCTGCTTACCTCATTCCCATTAATCCTATACAAAGGGCCCAGCTTGATTCTATTTATGGATCTGATTCTGATTAAAGTTTGGGTAAATTGAGCAAGCGATCAGATAACGAAACAAAGAATGATACCAAACCCCTGATTTACAGACATCATCCTCAGTCCATTATTGCTGCGGTGCACCTTCACTGGTCTCACAATTTCGATTACAATTATCAGGTCAATGATTCGATACGATTCAATTCCGCGATGCATCACGATTAGTAATAGGTGTCATTGGAAGGGCAGAGTCTGGCCTTTCTAATGATACCAAACATGACAATGTTAAATTTCACAAAAAAAGGTGAATAAAACCTTTTTTTCTTTTTTTTCTAAAGCAGCAGCATTGTACATTTTTCAATATATAGTGAACAATACCGCTGCCATTACTCACCTTCTTGTTTCCCACACTGGCAGCAAGTTCAGTGTTTTATACACAGTCATATTATTTATTAAATGTAACGGCCAAAATACAGTCCAAAATTTAGTTTTTTCAATTTTGATTAAAATTGCATATTTTCATTGAAAAATGCAGTAACGGGTCCCCCCGTGTGATATAAAACCACAAGGTCTGTATGATAGAATGTGGAAAAAACTAATTTTGCGCACTGCAAATGACTGATATCTGAATAGAAATGGACAGATTTTTATCATTTGCTAAAGTTCCCTGACGGGACATGGTCACAAGAGCACTAAGGTGGGGGGGGGGGGGGTCACACAAACACACACAGAGCACTCAAGGGAGTGCACACATACACAGATCACTGGGGAGGGAGGTCACCTACACAGATCACTGGGGGGGTCACTACACACACACTGACCCCCCAGTGATGTGTGTGTGTATGTGACTCCTCCAGTGATCTGTGTGTATGTGACCCCCCAGTGATCTGTGTTTGTGTGTATGTGGTGACCCCCAGTGATCTATGTGTGTATGTGACCCCCCAGTGATCTGTGTGTGTGTGTATATACACACACACATACACAGATCACTGGGGGCACATACAGTATGTACACAGATCACGCAGGGGCACATATACACAGAACTGTCCTCGTTACAAATCCTCGTTAGTATAGTGGTGAGTATCCCCGCCTGTCACGCGGGAGACCGAGGTTTGATTCCCCGACGGGAAGGTAGCTTTTTAGGGAGGAATCGGGGAACTATAGTCCAGTTAGTCTTACGTCAGTAGTGGGGAAATTAATGGAAACCATGTTGAAGGAAAGGATTGTTGAACATCTAAAAACACATAGATTACAGATTATCAGAGAATTATCAGAATAATAAAATAATTAGATTATCAGAAACAACATGGGTTTACCTCAGGGAGATCATGCCAAACTAATCTTATTGATTTTTTTGATTGGGTAACAAAAATAATAGACATAGGTGGTGCAGTAGACATTGCTTATTTAGATTTCAGTAAGGCTTTTGATACTGCTCCGCATAGAAGGCTTATCAATAAATTGCAATCTTTGAGCTTGGATTCCAATATTGTTGAATGGATTAGGCAGTGGCTGAGTGACAGGCAACAGAGGGTTGTGGTAAATGGAGTTTATTTGGCGCAAGGTCTTGTTACCAGTGGGGTACCTCAGGGGTCAGTACTTGGACCCATTCTCTTTAATATTTTTATTAGTGATATTGCAGAAGGTATTAATGGAAAAGTATGTCGTTTTGCTGATGACACAAAGATTTGCAACAGGGTTGACGTTCCTGGAGGGATCAGCCAAATGACAAATGATTTAGGTAAACTAAAAAAATGGTCGGAGCTGTGGCAATTGAGTTTTAATGTGGATAAGTGCAAGATAATGCACCTGGGACGTAAAAACCCAAGGGCTGAATATAGAATATTTGATACAGTCCTAACCTCAACATCTGAGGGAAGGGATTTAGGGGTCATTATTTCAGAGGATCTAAGGGTAAGTAGTCAATGTAATAGAGCAGCAGGAAATGCTGGCAGAATGCTTGGTTGTGTAGGGAGAGGTATTAGCAGTAGGAAAAGGAAAGTGCTCATGCCACTGTACAGAGCACTGGTGAGACCTCACTTGGAGTACTGTGTGCAGTACTGGAGACCGTATCTCCAGAAGGATATAGACATCTTATAGAGAGTTCAGAGAAGGGCTACTAAAATGGTGTACGGCTTGAAGGAGAAAAGTTACCAGGAAAGGCTTAATGATCTTAACATGTACAGCTTGGAAAAAAGACGAGACAGAGGAGATATGATAGAAACATTTAAATCCGTAAAGGGAATCCACAAGGTAGAGGAAAGGAGTATATTTAAAAGGAAACAAAGTAGCAAAACAAGAGGACATAGTCTTAGATTAGAGGGGCAAAGGTTTAAAAGTAACATCAGGAAGCATTATTTTACTGAGAGGGTGGTGGATACATGGAACAGTCTTCCAGTAGAAGTGGTAGAGGCCAAAACAGTGATTGAATTTAAGCAGGCATGGGATAGGCATAAGGCAATCCTAAATAAAAGATAAATCCAGGTAAAGTATCCATGTAATTGGGCAGACTAGATGGGCCGAAAGGTTCTTATCTGCCGACCTTTTTCTATGTTTCTATGTTTCTATGTTTCTATGTTTCACTGTGGGGCACATAGTTACATAGAACACTGAGGTGGGCTGGCTGCGTTCCTTGCATGAATGTCCAGGAGGTGGTGCTGGAGCTGCTCCCTCGCATTGATCAGCCTCTCCTGGAAGGAGATGGCGGGGTGGAGCAAAGGTCATGTGCAGCAGCAGTTCCTCGCACGTGGACTGGCTTCCCCTGCTCTCACAGTCGGATATTTGTTGGAGCAGCCGGCGGCGAAAGCGAGTGGCCACATCTGGATTCAAGCGTGCAGCAGAGCCAGGTGGGCGATGAGGCGGCAGGCAGGCTGGGCTGAGCAGCTTGTGCAATGACATATTTTATAACAAGGGTCGACAAACACCAGGCGCTAGGTCGCCATGGCGACCATAAATTGCGTCCAAGCGCCTGGGTTTTTGTCAACCCATTCACTGTTGGCACCAGGTATGGATAATTGGCCAGGCAGCTGATTTAACATGTAAAGAAACAAAACTTTAGCGTTGCCGTTTACCGCGGCAGCACTAAAGTTTATTTTCTCTCTTTACACAGACAGCGGCACCTCTGTGTATCCTCCGCCCTCTTTCCCTGTAGCTCCGCTGTTGCTGTGAGGGGAAATATTCTCCTACACCCCCTTTCCTTTGGCATTAGCCAATCCGTGCAGGGGTGGGGCAGGGGCTCTGCTTTGTGTGGCCGCCTTCACAGCCAATCATCTGGGTGCACTGTAGGCAGACTGACCCGCCTTCTTCAGTCGGGTGTCTGATACTGATGATCTGCAGGGAGAGCTGAGTCAGAAACTGTATGGGGGAGGGGAGGTTGCTGGCAGTTTGTGTGTGAGTGAATGGGGGGAGCTGCCAGATTGGGGAGGGGGGAGTAGCCAGATTGGGGAGGGGGAGCTGCCAGAGTGGGGAGGGGGGCTGGGGATTGGCAGTGTGTGTTTGGGGAGTGGGGCTAGCAGTGTGTGTGTGTTTGGGGAGTGGGGCTAGCAATGTGTGTTTGGGGAGTGGGGCTAGCAGTGTGTGTTTGGGGAGTGGGGCTAGCAGTGTGTGTTTGGGGAATGGGGCTAGCAGTGTGTGTTGGGGAGTGGGGCTAGCAGTGTGTGTTTGGGGAGTGGGGCTAGCAGTGTGTGTTTTGGGGAGTGGGGCTAGCAGTGTGTATTTGGGGAGTGGGGCTAGCAGTGTGTGTTTGGGGAGTGGGGCTAGCAGTGTGTGTTTGGGGAGTGGGGCTAGCAGTGTGTGTTGGGGGAGTGGGGCTAGCAGTGTGTTTTTGGGGAGTGGGACTAGCAGTGTGTTTTTGGGGAGTGGGACTAGCAGTGTGTGTGTGTGTTATTGGGGAGCGGGGCTAGGTGTGCGTGTGTTATTGGGGAGTGGGGCTAGCAGTGTGTGTGTTATTGGGGAGTGGGGCTAGCAGTGTGTGTGTGTTATTGGGGAGTGGGGCTAGCAGTGTGTGTGTGTTATTGGGGAGTGGGGGTTAGTGAGTTTGGGGAGGGGGGCTGACATTGTGGGGAAGTGCTGTGGATTCTGTGATACACTCAAAACACACAGCACAGTAGAAGTTGTATTGCTGAGGAGCTCTGTGATACAGTAATGTGCAATAAAAAACACAGTGTTGTGCAGTGAATATGAGCTAAAAAGGTTAGCCATGTTTTTGTTTTTTTTGGTAATACGCGAGTGACAGTCTCTGCCTCCCTCACTGCTATTGCAACTTACATGTACTATTTTCTTAAGGATCCCAAGAGGGTTATTAGGAAAAAGCTGAGAGTCATAACGGTGTGTCTGTGTCGTGTATCTGTAAAGATACACATCAGGGCTACATAAGAGAAGGGGTGCTGTGCATTAAAAGAAAAAAAAAATTATATCATTTTTTTATTCTTTTAATGCACAGCACCCCTTCTCTTATGTAGCCCTGATGTGTATCTTTGCAGATACACGACACAGGTTTACACACCGTTATGACTCTCAGATTTTTCCTAATAACCCTCTTGGGATCCTTAAGAAAATAGTACATGTAAGTTGCAATAGCAGTGAGGGAGGCAGAGACTGTCACTCGCGTATTACCAAAATAAAAAAACTGGCTCCTAACTTTTTTAGCTGGCTCCTAGATTCAAAGCAAATTTGTCAAGCCCTGTTTTATAATAAATAAGCACTATTTGCTTTATTTATTCTGCACTCATTGTCTCTCTACTCATGGACAAAATTCCCGGTTCCTGACTGAATCAAGGCTCATTTTTCACAGACGTTCTTTATTATTTGTTGATGCCAGACGTGTCTTGTCCTTCTGTGGTTTCTATTTGATTGACTTGACAGCCGTGGGACGTTTTAAGTCCAGTTTTTTTCCCCAGCAATAAAAGGACACGTGCATAAACATCTGCATCTGCATTTGCATGTGCAGATTTCTTCCTCCAGTTGTTGTTTGGGCCTCTTCTTAATGGTGGTAGAAGTTGGCGAATGTTTGGGCAGTACTTTGGCAGAGTCGGTCTCATCTCTAGAATTTTCTTCTTCCTTCTTGTTTAAGGCTGGTCCGTCTGAGTCTGGATGAGCAATGATAGTCTGTTCAGCTTCCAGATTGAGCAGCCGCTGTTTGTATTCCGCCAGCTCCTTCTTGAGCTCCAGCATTTCTGCCTCTTTCTGGCATAGTTCTGCTCTCATCACCTCTTCCATCTTTTGGAGCTTCTCTGCATTTTTGCTGTTGATGTTCCTAAAGGTCTTCAATGCCTCGTCATACAGCTCTGTCATGTCCTTAAAGTGCTCTTTTTGCATGTTGGATAGAAACTCCCGAACCTCAGCCATCATTTCTCTCGTAGGGTCTTTTACTGCATCATTAGAGCAGCACTGCTTGAACAGCTTCATCATGATGTCAGTCTTCAGGGTAACAGCTGATGGTATAAGTGATCTGTTCCCTTTGACGAATGAGATCTGAAATATCTTGATAAGTTTTGAGCAGTTTCCAAAGCGCCTCTTCTTCCTTCACTTCCCTCTGTGACATTGACTGGGCATGGCAGAAGATTCCACATATAAACCATGCAGCATTATGATGTCACAATACATACGCAGTCATGTGACTGCTGGGCACAACCTTTATATAGTAGCCTGTCACATGTTGTTTACAGGAAATTGGCAACCAATAGAAATGTAGGGATGAATTTACAGAGCGAAAACAGCCAATCAGCAATGACATATTAAGCACATGGAATAGAAACTGTGCTGATCATGTGATCACGGGATTTTCATTGGAAGTAGTGATGAGTCGAACACCCCCGTGTTCGGTTCGACTCCGTTCGCGAACATTTTCAAAAGTTCGAGTTCGGACTCGAACACAAACCGAACTCAATGCAAGTCAATGGGACTCGAAAGTTCGAATTTCAGAGTGCCCTCCAAGAGGGCATATATGCAAGATATTTGCCATAAAAGGTGTATGGGGGTCCGAGTAGTGCCCTGGGGGACAGGAAACAAGGACAAAAAGTTTTTAAAAAAATGTTTTTAAGGGAACAGTGAGTTTTCCATGAAATAAAGGTTAAGAATAAAAACAAAAAATTACTTTAAATATCGTGCCTAGGAGGTCCCCATAACCTCCTCATAACCTTCACTGCTGACGACGTGTGGGACACGTCCTCAGTTACTCCTGCTGTATGCTGAGGAGGACGTGTCCCACACGTCACCAGCTTTGCGGGACCCCCGGCGGAGATATTCACCTCTCTGTCCAGGGTCCCGCGGCGTTCTGACTTCAGCGTCCTCAGACACTGAAGTCAAGCTCCTCCCGACGTAAATGACGTCATCGCGCCATGCGACCGTCATTTCCAATGCAACGTCATTTCCAGGCGACCCTGTTCGGATCCCTCCCAATTGGGAGGTCCCACAAAAAGAAGCCAGGCACCGCTTAAAAGGGGAGAGTCTCCCCTTTTAAGCGGTACCTGGCTTTAACCCCTTAAGCACCGGGTCGCACTTCGGCGCCTTGCGGCGCCGAAGTGCGGCCTAGCTCCGGTGGGGGCCGCCATCTTGGATGGGGGCTCCACCCCCGGGTCCCCCCTCACTGCCTGATGTCCTCACACATAGCGTGATGACATCAGATAGCCGGGGAACCCCTAGCTGCCTGGAATCCCCTGGTGGAGATTAGGGATGAGCTGTTCGGTTCGATCGGTTCGGAGTTCGCATCGAACATAGCCTGTTCGCATGATCGCGAACTACGAACATTTCCGCGTGTTCGCCCACAATGCACCACAATGGACCACAATGCACTTTTCCACTGGCCTGAAGCTTGTAATTGGCTACAGCCTTGCACCTGACCACTGGTCAGGTGCAAGACAGGTTCAAGACTATGCCAATCACGGCTCAGAGTCCTGATTGGGCAAATTTTGCGCAATCATGGGCTCACAGAGCTACTGTAAGTCCCGCAGCACACTATATAAAGTTTCACACAGCGCTTCAGCACGCGTTTGAGAGGAGATTGTTGTTGTGTTAGTGTGTGTTCTCACTGCCTGTCTGCCACCAGCTACTGGGGGGGGGTCTCATTTCTACAAAATATCTGGGATTTGTTCTAATCTGTGTGTTCTCACTGACACCCAGTATTTTGGGGGTCAGTAATTGCTACAAAATATTTGTGAATTGAGGTGATCTGTGTCTTGTCACTGCCAGTGCCATGCAGTATTTTGGGGGTCAGTAATTTCTACAAAATATTTGGGAATTGAGGTAATCTTGTCTTGTCACTGCCACCAGCAACTATTTTGGGGGTCAGTAATTTCTCCAAAATATCTGGGAATTGTTCTAATTTGTGTCTTGTCACTGCCACCCATCAGGGGGTCTCACTGATTTATAGGAGGTTTCTGAGACTTGTAATCTGTGTCTTCTCACTGCCAGCTATCAGGGGGTCCCACATACTTCTAGCAGATTTCTGGGAATTGTAATCTGTGTCTTGTCACTGTTGCCACCTATCAGGGGGTCCTATCAGGGGGTCTCACTGACTTGTAGCAGATTTCTGCGAATTGTAATTTGTGTCTTGTCACTGGCACCCATCAGGGGGTCTCACTGATTTATAGGAGGTTTCTGGGAATTGTAATCTGTGTCTTGTCACTGGCTGCCAGCTATCAGGGTGTCTCACTGAGTTATACCAGAGTTCTGGAAATCTTTAATCTTTATACCAGAGTTGAATCAGAGTTCTGTATATATTTAATCTATATATCACTCGCCATGTCAGAAAGACCAAAAAGGACAGGCAGACGCTCCCAGACACAGATAAGAGGGCAAGCAGCCTCTGTGTCGGGAGGCTGTGCCTCTGGTCATGGTGGACGTGGTGCATCCTCTGCAGGGGCACGCTTGTCCTTTCTAACTGGTGCTGGCCATCTTAAACAGCAGCAACATACAGAGGAGTTGGTGGATTGGCTAACCAGGCCATCCTCATCCTCGGAGTCCTCTGCCAGCCAGGCTTGTAGTGCTTTACAGTCCACCTCAGCTGCCAAAGCATCTAATGAGGCCTTCATGTCCACAGCTACTCCTGCCGTAGCCTCACTATCACACACGGAGCAGTCAGCTGAATTGTTTGACTACAATGACAGTGATATGCTGCTTGAGGATGCGCAGCAAGTACAGTGCTCTGATTCAATCTCTGAGGTTGAGGAAGGGAGTATAATCAACCTAGAGGAAAGGGGTGCCAGTGATGACACACAAATTTATTTATTTTTATTTATTTTTATTTATTTATTTATAAAGGATTTTACCAGGAAGGATACATTGAGATTTCTCTCGTTTTCAAGTATGTCCTGGGTTCAAGTACATTGAAGTGTTACATTTACAGAAATACAAAGTAATACAATGTAAGATATTAACAACACAAATATACAGATTAACAGAAAATAAATATGTAGGAAATATAGTCACTAGGTTACATGTTTACAGGTGCATTCTGTATTGAGGTATGTTAACAGGAAAATTTGAGTGACTTAAGACTGGTGGAAGATTTGATGGTGTCTGGGAGGTTATTCCATAATTGTGGTGCTCTGTAGGAAAATGAGGACCGAGCCACTGTCTTTTTGTATTGTGGTATTGCAAGTAAGGTGCTGGTCCTGGATCGGAGGTTATAGGATGAGGGAGCTGCTGGGGGAAGCAGTCTATTCAGGTAGGGTGGCAGCTTCCCAGAGATGCTTTTAACACCAGGCTGGAAGGTGAAGGGTGCGTCTGGATTCTAGCGATGGCCAGTTTAGCTGTTTTAACATGTCACAATGGTGGGTCATGTACTTACATTGTAGCGCAAAGCGGCAGAATGAGTTATACAGTGTAGTAAGTTTATGAAGGTGTGTTTTGCGGGGCGGCTGCATACACTACATCTCCGTAATCAATAGCCGGCATAAGCATTTGCTGTACAATCTGCTTTCTTACGCGGGACTCAGGCAGGATTTGTTTCTGTACAGGGCACCTAGTTTGGGGTAAAGTTTAGATGAGAGTTTTTCGATGTGAGGGCCAAAGGATAGATTAGGGTCCAACCACATACTAGATATTTGAGAGAAGTGACTGTGGTCAGTGTGCCATTTGATATTGTCCCAACACATAGATGGGGATTTTGCAATTTGTGTAGTTTAGGTGCTGTTCCAAAGAGCATCGTTACAGTTTTGTCAGTATTTAAAAAAAGTTTGTTGTTTTTGATCCACTTTTCTACCTCTGTGAATTGTTCTTGCAGCACGGCCTCCAGCTGCGGGAGATTTGGTTTGCTGGTATAGATCACAGTGTCGTCTGCGTACATATGTACAGTTGAGGCTTTGCAGACGTTGGGCAGATCATTTATGAATATTGTGAATAGCAGGGGCCTAGTACTGAGCCTTGGGTACACCGCAAGTGACTGGGAGCGGGAGGGAGGAGCTGCCAGAAATTGACACATATTGTGATCGGTCGGATACATATGATTGAAACCAGGTTAGCGTGCGATCACCAATGCCAGAGTTTTTAAGTTTTTCTAACAAGATGCCATGGTCTACCGTGTCAAAGGCCTTGGCAAAATCAAGGAAGATGGCTCCAGTTAGGTTTCCTTGTTCCATCCCAGCTTGGATATCATTGCAGACTTTTAAAAGGGCGGTTGTGGTTGAGTGATTTGGTCGAAAGCCTGATTGATCCGGGGTTAAGTAGTTCCAATATTGATAATAATCACGTAATTGTGTGTAGACACATTTTTCCAAGACTTTTGACATTACAGGGAGCAACGATATCGGACGGTAGTTGGATACCAAAGTACTGTCCCACTTTTATGGATAGGTACCACTCTTGCAGTCTTCCAGAGCTTGGGTATGTAACCAGTTGCCAGTGACTCATTTATTAGGGTTGCGACTGGATTTGCAATTGCTGGCGCACTGATTTTCAGCAGCATTGCTGGTATTTGATCAGGTCCAGACTGGTATTTCATTTTTTGCTTACGGAGAAGTTTAGTAACGACACTGACAGGCACTGGTCTAAAACTGAATTCCTGTGTGATACAGGGACTTTGCACAGTTGTTGGGGCCTGACCTGCATGAGGCCTCTCTGATTGCATGTCATTTCCTAGCTTGGCAATCAAAGTGGTGGCACATCCAACAAAATAATCATTAAAGACATTTGCTACATCTAGCGGTGTTGCAGGGTTTGGTTGTTTACTTTGACAGCAGCTGGCTGGGAGTGGACTGGGGGTGCTTGTATGTTACTTATGGTTCTCCAAAAGTTTCTAGGGTTTGAGATGTTATTGTTTAGATTTTCATTGAAGTAATGGGCTTTGGCCATTTTTGTTTGTTTTGTGCATTCATTCCGACATTTTCGGTATTCGTAGTGATCGTTCATGGAACCAGTACTCTTGAAATTTGACCACCGTGAATCTCTAAGCTGGTACATTAGTGTAAGATCAGCTGTAACCCAGGGGAGATGAGTCCTTTTACTCGCACTTTACGCAGCGGGGCATGGGAATTCCAGACTTGCAGGAGCTCAGACTGAAAGTATTCAACTGCACAGTCTAGGTCTGGGATTAGGTTTAGCCTGTACCAGGGGAGCTGTTTGAGATCACTTAGGAAGGATTCAAGAATAAATTTCTTGAAAGACCTGGTGGTTATTACCTTTGGGGAAGATTTCAAGGCCTTAATTTTGCGCACGCAGTACACTAGACAATGGTCACTAAAGCTATTAGCAAGCACGCCTGCCTCCTGTATTCTATCAGGAGATGAGGAGAGAATCCAGTCCAACAAGGTATGGTTGGGGCTTTTCATATTAATGCGAGTGGGGAGGAGATTAATTGAGTTAGCTGCAAAGTTTTAAACAGCGAGCAGTGTTTATTGTTTTTAGGATTTAGCCAATCTGTATTAAAATCGCCAAGGACCAGCAGTTCACTTTTTTGGTTTTGGGCAAGTAGGTTATTAAGGATTTGAGATATGTCAGAGAGGGAGTGCACTGGAGAGCTCGGTGGGCGATAGAACCCAGCAACAATGATTGATTTACTGAATGGGATCTCAATTATACCAGAGAAGAAATCAAAGGTGACAGGAGAGCTAGAAGTCTGTAAGGGAGTGAACTTTATGGACTCCTCAACATAAATAACAATTCCCCCTCCTCTCTTTGCTCTGTCTTTTCTAAAACATGAATACCCCTGTATTGATATGGCAGAGTCTGGTACTTTTGGGGTTAACCATGACTCTGTGAGCACAATGATTTTGGGTTTGTAATAACAACACCAAGCCTGAAGCTCATCCAATTTAGGGAGTAAACTGCGGATGTTACAGTGCACAAATGAGAGGCCTTTTTTAGTGGGGAGACTAAAGGTTGTGTCACCTATAGGACCAGGGTTAGTTTCCACATCGTTTGCCAGGGAAAGTAGCAGAATAAATAGGAATTTGGACAGTGTTTCTTTTGATAATGTGGTTGCAGAGTTTTAAATCTTTGTGTGGGGGTAGGAGGGCTGGATTTTAACACTCTCCACCAGCACTCAGCTGATAGGTTAAAAGAACTGAGCACGCTGTGGTGTATTGGCACTGGTTTTCCATCCTGGGGCAATTGGAAAGGTGTACAGAAGGAGAGAGTAGCTTTAGAGAGAAGGGATGATAAAGAAAAGAGAAGCAATAGTGGGATAAACATTATAGTGAAAGGTGTTGGAGGTGAGTAAACAGGAAATAGAGAGGTAAATGGTGTAGGTTGCTGCGATATCACATGATCAATTAGTTGGGTATATATCAAATGAAAACCTTGGGGTGGGTGGGTGAGGGCACTCATGTTGCCCCAGCAGCTGCAGCATACTGCCAAGTTGGCTCCAGTGATGAGGAGATAGGGGGTGATGACAATGATGATGAGGTCACTGACTTCACCTGGGTGCCTGATCAGACAGAGGAGTCAAGTGAGGAGGAGGAGGCACAACAAACACGAGGCACAACATCCTCTATGACCAACCGTAGCACTAGCCAGTCCAAGGCATCAGATGTCAGAGCTGCTCAGGTGCAGAGCACTGTTGTCTCAAACCACACATCCAGGAACTCTGCTGTCTGGGAGTTCTTTAAGAATTGTGCAGCAGACCCCACCGTTGCTATTTGTAATCTATGTCAGATGAGGCTCAAGCATGGGAAAGACACCGGACGCTTGGGTACCACGTGCTTAAGGCGACATATGACCACCTGCCACACATCCTGTTGGCGCAAAACTTTGCGTAGGTCCTCCTCCTCATCTGTCTCTACCCCCACTGTATGTCCTGCCATGTCATTGCCTGCTACAACCTCCACTGACAGGGATGATGCTACAGTAATGGATGTACCAGGTCCTTCCTCACAATGTGACAGCATCCCATCAGCTGAAGATTTACGCAGTCAGATTACGTTGCCCCAGCTGCTGCAGCGTAAGAAAAAATATAGTCCCAACCATCCCCAAGCACAGCGTCTAAATGCCAGCTTAGCAAATTACTCGCATTGCAGCTGCTGCCTTTCCAGCTGGTGGACTCTGCTCCCTTCCGTGAATTTGCTGAATGTGCTGTACCACACTGGCAGGTTCCAAAACGCCATTACTTTTCACGCAAGCCCATTCCAGCACTATACCAGCACGTGGAAGACAATGTTATCCAGTCATTGGGAAAGGCAGTCAGCAGCAAGGTGCATGTGACTTTAGACATGTGGTCCAGCAAGCATGGACAAGGTCGTTACATTTCCTTCACGGCACACTGGGTAACTCTGATTGCAGCTGGGAGGGATCCAAGACGGGGCTCTATCCTGGAGCTTGTTCATCATCCACCACGCCTAGAAAGCTGCTTGTATGAGGTCTGTCTGCTCAACACCACCTCTCCCTCTTCCTCTTCCTCCTCCTCCTTCTGTGTCTCTGGCAAAGTGGCAGTTAAACCAACGCCTGACAGAGGCTACGCAATGGCTCAAGCAAAAAAGATGTCATACTGTGCTTGAGCTGGTTTGTTTAGGGGACAGGAGCCACACCGGGCCAGAAATTCTGTCAGCTCTGCAGGGGCAGGTGCAGAGTTGGTTAACACCACGCCAGCTTCAGCTGGGAATGATCGTCTGTGATAATGGCAGCAACCTTCTCTCCGCCCTACGCCTGGGTAAGTTGACGCATGTACCATGCCTAGCACACATCCTAAATCTGGTGGTACAGCGTTTCCTATCCAGGTACCCAGGGCTGGCAGAGCTTCTCAGCCAGGCCAGAAAAGTCTGCAGCCACTTCAGACGGGCATTCCCAGCAAGCGTTCGCCTGGCAGAAATTCAAAGCGAATTCCATCTTCCCACAAACCGTCTGACCTGTGACATGCCCACCAGGTGGAACTCGACATTAGCAATGCTGCAGCATCTGCACAAGCAGCAGAGGGCCATCAACGAGTACCTGTGTGAGTATGGCACAAGGACAGGTTCAGGTCAACTTGGTTTCCCCCCCCCCCCCCAGTGGCTGATGATCAAGGATGCATGCACTGTACTGTCACCATTTGAGGAGGCAACGAGGATTGTGAGCAGGGACAGTGCATGCATCAGTGACACAATTCCTTTAGTGTGAAACGAAGGAATGTGGTACGGAGGAGGCGCTAAAGTGGATAGGATATTAATATGAATATGTATGCAGCCTACTGGAAGAGGAACACAAAACCTCGAGAGAAATGTGTTTGAGATACGAAAAGAAGTGGGAGTTACTCCAGTGGCGCAAAGGGAGGTAATTTGCGTTAAAATCCGGGTAAGTGCGAAAGAGAAATGTTCTAAAAAAACGGTATAAGAGCACAGTCTAGGAACAGACCGATTGGTAAAGTGCTATCTTGAGTAAACACTAAAAAAGTGCAACGCAATCAAAAGTGCATATGGTGTAAACAGCTAGAAAAGTGCTGACTAAGAGCACAGTCTAGGAGGAGACCAATGATAAAGTGCTATTTTAAGTAGTGCAAATGCAATCAAAAGTGCATATGGAGCAAATAAAAGCTAAAAACTTTGTGCACGTTATAAAGTGTAGATGTATGAATAGGTCATAAAAACACATAAAAAGGGCATAAAAAACAACACACACTTCTTGTGCAAAGTGCAAATATAAAGTGCAATTGAAATAGCACAAAAATGGTAATAAAAATAGTCCAAAGATAGTGCAGAAAAGTCTAAAACGGCTAAAAAGCAGTCTTATACGTGAATAAATGGAAGGAGGGCTTGTTGATAACTGTGTAGGCCTCTCACTTATAGCGTTCGTATACGAGGATCCTCCAAATGGGGGAGAGATGGATCTTATCCTTTTTGTCCTAGTGGATTCTGCGTTCTAGTAGATTCCACGTTCTCGTAATGCGGGGAAGGGGAAAAAAGAGAGAGAAAGAAAAATAGTGCAATATTGTCTAGATAAATTAGTCGTGGAAGGATGCAAGAAAATGCACACTTACACTTTCCAGAGCCTATATGGTCCAGGCTCTGGTTTGAAATGCACTGGGCCAAATATAGAGTGGCCTCTTCCCTTCTTTTGAAATTATTGTTCACCTCGGATATAGAAAGACAAAGTATTCACAGCGCAACTTGAATGGTGACTGGGTACATTGGTAGAAATAGGGGTAGTCTCACTCACCGATGGTGGAGCCTTGTTCCAGGCTCAACTTGATGGCATGCAGTGCTCCTTTGCTCGGTGGGCACCGTCACCTCTTTAGCTGCACCTCTTTAGTGGTCTTCTACTGGCTCAGAAGGGCAAATAAAGTAAATAGACCAAAAAAAACAGCAGCAAAACCACGAATTGGTAAGTTAAAATAACGTGGTTTATTGAAAAATCTAAAATAAGGGTGGGGAGGAAGGGAAAAAAGGAAAAATGATAATGGTGGAGGATACGCGTTTCGGCAACTCACGTGCCTTCATCAGTCCATAAGAGAAAAAGGGGCAATCAGAGGCATTCCACAAGTCTTTCTTTATATAGATACAAAAGGTTTTCAATTAGGGTGTGTCTAATCGTTTACTTCCGGGTTCAAAGGTAACCTAATCACATAATGAGTATATCCAATGTGGTAATATATTTAAACGAATAAGAAATACTTTCCGATCGTATATTACAATGTATAAAATAGATAAATTTCGGATTTCTACTCTTTCGTTCGGTTGTTTCCGAATTCGTAAGTCTATTTTCGTAAATCTGAAGGACTTCCGGGTTCGTAGGTCTCCTGTTTTCCCGGTCGAATTAAGAACATGGCGTTGCGTTCCAGCGCCTAGCGCTTGCGTTCCATCTGTATGATACAATTAGTGTGCAGAGTTCGGTATTTCGATCAAACTTCACAAGTGAATGAACATACGAAAAAAATATACGAAAAAATAAGATATGCTTTCCGAACGTATGGTACAATGCATAAAACAAGTTTCGTATTTTTAATCTTTCGTTCGATTATTTCCGAATTTGTAGGTCTATTTTCGTAAATCAGAAGGACTTCCGGGTTCGTAGGTCTCCTATTCTCCGGGTCAAATTAAGAACATGGCGTTGCGTTCCAGCGCCCAGCATTTGCGTTCCATCTATATGATACGATTGGCGTGCAAAGTTCGGTATTTCGATCAAACTTTACAAGTGAATAAACATACGAAAAAATATACGAAAAAATATACGATAAGAAATGGGTGGTGATAAAACGAAAAAGAACTCTATACGAAAGAATATAAACAAGAATAAGAAAAACGTATGGTTGTGTTCCATCTAACATTATGATACTTAGCATGTACGATTCGATGTTACAATCAAACTTCGAATTGCCAATACTACAAAAGTAATAAAATAATTTTGAGGTGGGATTTGTCACTTCTTGAAAATGTTTTAAAACGATACGAATAATCGTATGTACGATAATAAAATAAAATAAAACGAATCGAATATTGAACGTAAAATACATTGATGAGGCATACTTAAAATATGATGTGCAGGAAATATAAAAGGACATCGTGTAATAAGTAGATGTCTAAAATATAATAGATAAATAAAAAGAATAAAAAGAATAAAAACTGTATAAGAACTGTATAAAAGAAGGGGGAGTGTGTATAAAATAGATATTTCATATGTGAATAAAAAGAGGAAATAGTGTTGGAAACTAACTAAGGAAATGGCATAGCTCGAAGTCAGCATTTAAACCTTGTGGGTGTAATGAACCTAAATTAAAGATCCAGCTCATTTCCTCTTTCCCGATCAGTTTGTCAATATTACCACCTCGCCATGGAGCTTCAACTTTTTTTATTCCGATGAAAATCAGCTCGGCTGGATTCATGGCGTGTTTAAGTTTAAAATGTAACGGGACACTGTGATTGTCGTTTCCATTCCTGATGTTCCGGACGTGTTCCTGTATCCGTATGTTAAGGGGTCTGGTGGTCCTGCCCACATATTTCAGACCGCAGGTACATATAAGCAAATATATAACGTTTTTCGTAAAACAAGTGATAATGTCTCTAATTTTAATTGGTCCGGTGATTCCGTCAATTTGTGTAATTATCTGTTTTGGGCTTCTCGTATTCCGACAATTAAGACAGTTCCCGCATTGATGAAATCCTTTCTTAATGTTATGGAAATGGGATGTTGGCTTTTGTTTTTTAGTATGCTTTTGGGCCAATGTCATTTTAAGGTTGTTGGCTCCTCTGTATATCATCCTGGGGTTATCAGGCAGTATATCTTTTAGTAGTGGGTCCTTTCTTAGGATCGGCCAGTATTTTCTTATCACTTTCCTAATTTGTTTATTCTGCGCACTGTATGGAAAAATAAATGGTACATCTGTTGCGTACTCTATTTTAGTTCTCTGGTTCTTCTGGAGTAGAGTTGCCCGTTCTACGTTTTTCACCTCTAGTCTGCTGGCTTCGAGTCTATCTGGGTCGTATCCTTTTTCTACGAAATCTTTTTTCATTTTTTCGGAATGTGTTTCATATGTAGCCATGTCCGTACAGTTTCTTCTGATTCGTAGAAAATGTCTCTTGGGGATTCCTTCCAGCCACTGAGGTAGATGGCAACTGGTTGTTTCAATGTAACTATTGACATCTACTTTTTTTAAATAAGTTTCAGTCTTGATCATGTTATCTTGGATAAAAATACTTAAGTCCAGGAAGTTTATTCGTTCTTTACTCCAGATGGTGGAAAGTTTAATTCCTCTATTATTCTGATCTAATATTTGTAAAAAAAGTTGTAGTGTATTTGTTCTGCCCTTCCAAATAAAAAAGATGTCGTCAATATAGCGTTTATAACATATCAAGTTATCTTGATATGTTGGTAGAAAGGATGTCTCCCAAAGTGCCATAAATAAATTAGCATAAGATGGGGCAAACTTAGTCCCCATAGGAATTCCATTAAGTTGTAAATAAAAATTTTCTTGGAAATAAAAAAAGTTATTTTCTAAAATCAAACGTATGCCCTCAAGTATAAAAACAATCTGTTCAGGTTGTAATGTATCATTCTTTTTCAAGAAGTGTTCGGTTGCTTCAATACCCAGTTGGTGTGGTATAATTGTATAAAGTGATTGAACATCACTTGTTACTAAAAGTAGGTCATCATCCCACTGAATGTTTGTCAGTGTGTTCAAAAAAGCCGTTGTGTCTTTCAAATGAGTAGTGGTATTAGTAACAAAAGGTTGAAGTATGTGATCGATATATTCTGATAGTCTGCTTGAAATTGATCCCACTCCAGAGACGATAGGTCTCCCTGGGGGTTTATTAACATCCTTATGGATTTTTGGTAGGAAATAAAACACTGGTATTCTTGGGTGTTTGATCTTTAAGTATTGGTATTCTTGGTTGTTCAGGATGCCTAAAGCATATCCTTCATCAAAATAGTCATCAAATTTTTGCTGGATCTCTTTTGTAGGGTTCTTCGTAAGTTTCTTGTATGTCGTTTCGTCTCCCAATATTCTAATAGCTTCTTCTTTATAATAGGTCACAGACATAACTACTGTGCCGCCACCCTTGTCAGCTGGTTTTATTTCGATTTCATCGTTTGATGTGAGTTCTTTTAAAGCTGCTCTCTCTTTGTTGGTCAGGTTGTTAGACTTAGTTGGTATCTTGATTTTACTAATGTCGTTCAACACCATTTGTTCGAAAGTATTCATTTCTTGGGAAATGAGTGACTTTGGAAAAAAATTAGATTTTTCTTTGAGGTTGGTGTGTTGATACACCTGAATGCTGTTTGGTCTATCAATTGGGTTCTTCAGAAAATATTTTTTCAAGCAGAGGTTTTTCTTAAACTTCTGTAAATCGATATAAACTTCGAATGTATTCATATTAGTGGTAGGAGCGAATTTCATCCCTTTTTTCAGTAATGTTCTTTCAGTATCTGTGAGTGGAATCTCTGTCAGGTTATAAATCCCTCCTTCCTGCTTATCTTCTCCTTTCTCCCTCTTTCTTCCTCTAGTTCTCCCTGCTCTGCATCCTCTTTCTGATATGGTCTTTTCCCTGGTGACCACCCTCTTCTCAATGTTACGAGGCTCCTGTCTTTTTGCGGGTGGTTCCTGTGGCAGACTAGATCTATATTTCTATCTCTATACAAAGGTCTGCCTGTATATATGTGTTTATCTCCTCCATATAGAGTTATGTTCATATTTGTGTCTGACCATTTGGTAAGTTTATCCCTGGGTTCACAGCTGAATGTAATCAATATGTTTAGCTTTCTCCCTTGGGGGAGGATATAACACGTAGCTGTAAAAAGGGAATTTCTTTTGTACACTGACATAGAGATCACACCTTGGCAGCCAGGTCGGCCCAAGAGATGGGCACGCGGTCTTCAAAGACAGGAAGCACATCCTTGATCTCGAAGGGGGATCTGGAGGCAAGAGGGACACCTTTAGGCAATTAAAGATTAATTGACAAGCTTACTGAGCGCGACTGAGAATTGCACGCTGGAAATGAAGTCCAGGACACTGGGCCACTTATGCGTGGGGGCTGGAAAGATCAGGAAGTTTATAAATTCGGAACACCGGCCATGTGCTTTGGCTGATCACTTGGATTCCTTCTAAAGAGGACTGATTTGCCCATGCTCTACCTCCAGATCCCAGGAGGCACCGATGCCAGTTACTGAGTATTCCGTCGTAAGTAAGGCTCTGTGATTAACACCTTTTTCTTTATATTTTGCTGTGTATTGTATAAGAAATTGATTTATTCTAGTTATGATTTTTTTATGTAACTAAGCACTGATTTTTCTATCCTAAATAAACCAACAAATATTTACGTTTTGACTCTGGCTGATGAAATCCACGCTAACTAAGAGATTGGGAGTATTGCTATTTGCCTTAAGCTCGGTTATATATAAGAAATTGCGTGTTGCGGTCGTCAGGAAACGACAGGGAATTGTGGGAATTGTAGTCACTGTCCTAGTCTAGGATAGTGCGGCTGTTAAGCCCTGCGTCTCCTGTTGCGACGCACATAGTGTCCGTGAGGACTGGTGGCAGCGTTACTAATAGAATAAGAAAGTGAGTTCCAGGATTGTGAGACACGTAGTGAGTACGTGCTTCAGGAGAAGACTTGTGCTGCGTTGCAATCCTGGGATCAGTATATCGCGCCCTACGTGCCTGTTGTGAGAGTAGTGTGGCGGGACGGGTAGAGAAGTGCATGTAATTATCTGGGTCTAGGATAGATAGATAGTGCGCGGCTAACCCGCGTCTTTGCGCAGCAGCGCACGTAGTTGGGTCGTGACAACTGGAGGCAAGCGGTGGGATATCAGGTTAGTATTTGGATCTGTGAAGCAACATAGATCCAGATACTAAAGAAATTGGTTTTCCAATTTCCAGAGCAGAACTCAGTGCATTTATTAGAATTTACACAATACACAGCAGTTCCCTTCCCCTTCTTTGTTTTTCTTTTCTATCTTTTATTTTGGCTGGAGTGAGAATGTCGCAACAATCATCGAAAAAGACTTTGGAGCAATTATGTCGAGACAAAAATATTTCGACGAAGGATAAAAAAAAAGATGAACTTTTGCAAGCCCTCGAGGATTATGAGGCGAGGCAAGCAGTCCAGGACGCAGCAGAGCAGGGTACCACTCTTGACCCAGCCGAAGGAAGCGCAAGTCCAGTGGAAAGGACAGTGTCAAGTGCTTCGCCAAGGGTGATACTGCCCTGGATGTTTACTTGCAGACTGTTTTAAAACATGTGGACTCTGCGGACTCGCAGATGCGGCTTCAGCTCATCCTGCAGTACCAAGAGCGAGAGGAGCGCAGAGCTGAACGCGAACTGCGGAGCGCCGAGCTGAGGCTGAACGCGAAGCTGCAGAGCGCAGAGCTGAGCAAGAGGCGGCAGCGCTCCAAGCGGACGAGAAACTGCGGAGCGCAGAGCCGCGCAAGAGACAGCAGTGCGCCAAGCGGACCGAGAAGCGGCGGCGCGCGCGAGCGCGCAAGAGACAGCAGCGCGAAGTGGACCGAGGCGGTGGAGCGCCAAGCCGAACGGGCACATCAGCTCGCTCTGGCACAGGCAAGCAGAACGCAATTATCTCCTGCCCCTGCGGGCGCTGCAGAGCTCTCTACGCCCAGACCTCGTGCAGAGAACTTTCCCCCTTGACAAAGATGGGGACCTGGATGTGTTCCTGCGAAGTTTTGAAAAGACTTGTCGACAGTACCAGCTGCCCAAGGAGCAATGGGCCAGGTACCTCACTCCTGGACTAAAAGGTCCAGCGCTCGAAGCCTTTGCAGAACTACCGGCTGAGAGCGACCAGGACTATGAGGCGATTAAAGCCGCGCTGCAGAGACGGTATAACCTCACGCCAGAGGTATATCGCAAAAAGTTCAGGTCCTTGCAGAAGCGGGCCGCGGAGAGCTACTCTGCAGTCGTTAGCCACCTGACCACCCTATTTCGACAATGGGTCAGGGGACTGAATATTGATACCTTGGAAGCCCTGGAAGACCTGCTAATCAAAGAACAGTTTGTGCAGCTGTGCCCACCTGAGATCCAGGAATGGCTTCTGGATCGTAAACCCGAGACGGCCCTGGAAGCTGGTGAGCTGGCCAATTTCAATGCGGCCAACAGAGCGTCTGTGGACCAGAGCCGAGGTTCCCCCAAAGAATCATCAGGGTGGAAGCCCAACTCCGCACGTCCCCCCGACATCCCGGCGGCAGCGCCCCCCTCTGTGTCAGTCTCTGCTGGGGAGGGGGGAGCGAATCCTTCTTCGCCTGGAAGAAGTGTGCGCCGTCACTGTTTTATTTGTGACAGTACCAACCATCTCCTGGCAGCGTGCCCGCAGAGGAAGAAACCTGCATCCACAGCTGGGGGAGGATACCCCTCAACATCACCCTCTGTCCTGTTTGTGACCAGATCGGAGGGCAGTGCCAACGTGAACCAGCAAGCAGTCATTGTCGGGACTCAGGTATCTGTGTGTTTACGAGATACGGCGGCTGAAGTAACTTTGGTGCGTCCAGGGTTAGTCAGCCCTGCAGACTTTATTCCTGGCAGGACTCTAGCAGTAAAGGGTTTTGGTGGGGTACGTCCTGCGGTGCCAATGGCCCGGGTTTATTTGGACTGGGGAGCGGGGAGAGGTCTGCGGGAGGTGGGAGTGTCTGAAAATATTCCTACAGATGTGTTGCTGGGCACGGATTTGGGTAAATTGGTGTCACAGTATGTGATGGAAAGGGATGCTGGGGATTTACCCAGGCCCACTAGTGGCTCTACAGTGGGGAGGGCTGTGTGTGGGGGTGCTCAACAGGATTCCTGGACGGGAGGGCAGGGGATGGCAGTGAGTCAGTCTGCGCCTGAGCCAGGTGTGCCTGAGGTGTTGTGTGATAGCATGAGGGGGCAGTGTGACTGGGAAGAAAGGCAGGGGGTGAGTGAATACCCGCCTGCACCCGAGTCAGCTGGTTCCCTGGACCCCATGCGTGGGGAGGCCGCGGTGCCCATGGTGGAAGTGGGTACCCGCTGGCGGTCGGCAGGGAGTAGGGCACAAGGCCCGTCTCTGCCGTGTGATGGTGTGGATCAGAATGCCTGGGAAGGGTGGCAGGATACTGTGGTGTGCCTGCCTAGACCAGACTCCGGTTTGTCTGTGACGCCATATGGTTGGGAGCAAGGGATGACTGCGGGTCTGCTTGCACCTAAACCAATCAGGACTCTAGTGCCCCGTGAGAATGGTGTGGATCAGAATGCCTGGGAGGGCTGGCAGGATACTGGAGTGTGCCTGCCTAGACCAGACTCAGGTGTGTCTGTGACGCCACGTGGTTGTGAGGGAGAGCAAAGGACCAAGGCAGGTTCCTTTAGGGCTGAACCAACTGGGTCGGTGGTGCTGGAGGGAAGGTGTGTGCATCGGAAGGCCTGGGATGAGCAGGATACTGTGGTGTGCCAGCCTGTGTCGCGGTTGTCTGAGACTGTGCGTGGCGCAGAGGGCATACTGGGTGGTAGGGAGGAGAGGCCTAGGGTGGCAGAGGGTTATCCAGGGCCTGAACCATCCAGGTTGGCGGTGCCAGGTGAAAGGAGTGGAGGGCAGAACATCCTGGATGGGCAGGATACGGTGGTATGCCAGTCTGTGTCACGTGTATGAGGCTGCAGGTGGCACCGAGCGCATGCTGTGTGGTCAGGAGGAAGGGCCTGGGGTGGACGAGTGTTGCCCTGGGGGAAAGCCAACCAGATTCCCAGTACCACAGGAATCTGGTACTGAGCAACCTCCCTGTAGAGGAGGGTGGCATACGGCTGTATGCTCATCGGTTACGAAGCAAAGCGTGCTTGATAAACGGTGTGATAAAGTGGGGAAACTGTGTGCAATGGGGGGCGAGGTGAGAGTGGAGAATCTTGTGCCCCATCTGTATGGTTCCCCAAATTCTGAAGGTGCGGGGACAGTGGGAGACAGGGAGGCAGCGGGTCCTGGTGTGGCTCCTGTGACCTCCCAGCCATCTGCCCAGAGCCAGGTACGATGCCTGACTCCGTTGGCAGATGCAGGGGGAACGTTTACTGGGGAGCGGGGCGCTTCACCCTGTTTCTCCATACCCCCTGCTGTAAGAATGGCTCCAGAGCAGGCTACGGGTTACGAAGATTCTGCTGCCTGCGAGACTGAGATGCGAACTGAGAGTGAGCCACACGTGCTGCACCCGGAGGGGCTGCAGAAGCACAGGGGCTTCCCCGAGTCTGTGCCATGTTATGAGTGCAGTATGAGTGACCCCCTCCCCCCGGTTTGGGAGAGGTGGGGAAGAATGGTGGAGTCGCCAAAGGCCTACATGGGGCAATGTGTGATGCGGTTGCGAGAGGGAATGCATGCTTTAGTGGGCAAAGTGCACGGACACCTGTGCGTCCCCCACTCTGTCATAGCGCCGGCGACTGGTGCAGGTGCCAGATACCCGTTGGCAAACCCGTGTTAAGACGCACGTGGGAGGCATGTTAGTTAGCCTCCCTTTCTGCGTCTTCATTTGTATGGGAGATGTGGCAGACTAGATCTATATTTCTATCTCTATACAAAGGTCTGCCTGTATATATGTGTTTATCTCCTCCATATAGAGTTATGTTCATATTTGTGTCTGACCATTTGGTAAGTTTATCCCTGGGTTCACAGCTGTAATGTAATCAATATGTTTAGCTTTCTCCTTGGGGGGAGGATATAACACGTAGCTGTAAAAAGGGAATTTCTTTTGTACACTGACATAGAGATCACACCTTGGCAGCCAGGTCGGCCCCAAGAGATGGGCACGCGGTCTTCAAAGACAGGAAGCACATCCTTGATCTCGAAGGGGGGTCTGGAGGCAAGAGGGACACCTTTAGGCAATTAAAGATTAATTGACAAGCTTACTGAGCGCGACCGAGAATTGCACGCTGGGAAATGAAGTCCAGGACACTGGGCCACTTATGCGTGGGGGCTGGAAAGATCAGGAAGTTTATAAATTCGGAACACTGGCCATGTGCTTTGGCTGATCACTTGGGATTCCTTCTAAAGAGGACTGATTTGCCCATGCTCTACCTCCAGATCCCAGGAGGCACCGATGCCAGTTACTGAGTATTCCGTCGTAAGTAAGGCTCTGTGATTAACACCTTTTTCTTTATATATTGCTGTGTATTGTATAAGTAATTGATTTATTCTAGTTATGATTTTTTTATGTAACTAAGCACTGATTTTTCTATCCTAAATAAACCAACAAATATTTACGTTTTGACTCTGGCTGATGAAATCCACGCTAACTAAGAGATTGGGAGTATTGCTATTTGCCTTAAGCTTGGTTATATATAAGAAATTGCTTGTTGCGGTCGTCAGGAAACGGCAGGGAATTGTGGGAATTGTAGTCACTGTCCGAGTCTAGGATAGTGCGGCTGCTAAGCCCTGCGTCTCCTGTTGCGACGCGCATAGTGTCCGTGAGGACTGGTGGCAGCGTTACTAATAGAATAAGAAAGTGAGTTCCAGGATTGTGAGACACGTAGTGAGTACGTGCTTCAGGAGCAGACTTGTGCTGCGTTGCAATCCTGGGATCAGTATATCGCGCCCTACGTGCCTGCTGTGAGAGGTAGTGTGGCCGGGACGTGTAGAGAAGTGCGTGTAATTATCTGGGTCTAGGATAGATAGATAGTGCGCGGCTTAACCCGGCGTCTTTGCGCAGCAGCGCGCGTAGTTGGGTCGTGACAGTTCCCATGAAAATCCGTCTGTTCTTTCAATGCTTCATATCTATTGTGGGTAGGAATGGTTGGATATGTTGAATGTTGAGCATAATTGCTGTCTTTCTGTCTATAGTTGCCGTTCCAAGACATTTTCGATAGATCTTGATAGTTACGCAACTGATAATGATTCGTAAATCTATTGTTGGTGTAGGAGTTGTTTCTCCACTTTCCGAATCTCCCATTCGTTTCATGGAAGGGTTCGTGATTAGGTCGCATTCTGTAGTTAGGTTGATCATTATAAGATCTTGAGGGATAGTTGGATCTATCAATGTAGGATCTATCATTATATTGTCTTTGGAAATAATTGGATCTCCTTCTTATTCTCTGTGGTACAGGTGTTCTAATATGTACTTCCCCTGCACGCTGATCATGAAAAACAGCTTCTAAGGGGGAAGGATGGTGTACTGGACGTGTGGTCCATAATGGTGTTTTATTGAATTTAGAATCCTCTATATTACCTGGTTCATTTTGTTTCCAGACATTACCATTTTTATAATCCTGAATGTCTCGTTGAAATTCCTTTCTCTTTCTATCTTTCACTTCTTCATTTAATTTGTTGAGGTCTTTCTCTAGTCTTCCCAAGTATATATTAATCTCTTGTTCAGAGGATAACTGTAAGAGTTCTTCATGGTTCTTCTCAATGTTTCTATTCAATTCCGTTCGTATTTCATGTCTTCTTTCTACGATGGTTTTCATACTGTGGATGGAGAAACACAACCATACACAAATTGACGGAATCACCGGACCAATTAAAATTAGAGACATTATCACTTGTTTTACGAAAAACGTTATATACAGTTGTGTTCAAAATTATTCAACCCCCAATGCTGTAAAGGGTTGTAGGGAATTTAGTGTACATTTGTAATTGTATTCAGAATGAAATCTTACAAGGACTTTTTAAAGAACCATATGCAACTAAAATGACATCAATTGGTTTTGTAATACAGTAGTAAATGTTTCTTTTGTGAATTCTTCATTGACACAATTATTCAACCCCTTAAAGACTACCACTCTGAAGAACAGAGGTTCATTCAAGTGTTTTCAATCAGGTATTGAAAACACCTGTGGATGTCACGGAGCAGCAATAAAGCATAATAAGCACCAATTAGGCAGCTTTAAAATGACTGTGATACTCAGCTCCTTCTAGACATTTACTGGTGTGGTTACAAACATGGTGAAGTCAAGAGAATGGTCCAGGAAGACAAGAGAAGAGGTGATTACTCTTCACAGGAAGGACAATGGCTATAAGAAGATTGCAAAGATGTTAAACATACCAAGAGAGACCATAGGAAGCATCATTCGCAAATTTAAGGCACTGTTGAAACGCTACCTGGTCGTGGCAGAAAGAAGATGCTGACTTCGACTGCTGTGCGCTACCTGAAGCATAGAGTGGAGAAAAGTCCCCGTGTGACTGCTGAGGAACTGAGAAAAGATTTGTCAGATGTGGGTACTGAAGTTTCAGCTCAGACAATACGGCGCACACTGCGTAATGAAGGCCTCCATGCCAGAACTCCCAGGCGCACCCCCTTGCTGTCTCCAAAGAATAAGAAAAGACGACTGCAGTATGCCAAAAGTCATGTGGACAAACCACAGAAGTTTTGGGATAGTGTTCTGTGGACTGATGAAACAAAATTAGAACTGTTTGGGCCCATGGATCAACGCTATGTTTGGAGGAGGAAGAACAAGGCCTATGAAGAAAAGCACACCTTGCCTACTGTGAAGCATGGCGGGGGGTCAATCATGCTTTGGGGCTGTTTTGCTTCTGCAGGTACAGGGAAGCTTCAGCGTGTGCAAGGTACCATGAATTCTCTTCAGTACCAGGAGATATTGGATGACAATGTGATGCAGTCCGTCACAAACCTGAGGCTTGGGAGACGTTGGACCTTTCAACAGGACAATGATCCCAAGCATACCTCCAAGTCCACTAGAGCATGGTTGCAGATTAAAGGCTGGAACATTTTGGAGTGGCCAAACCCACAAGGTTTAAATGCCGACTTCGAGCTGTGCCATTTCCTTAGTTAGTTTCCAACACTATTTCCTCTTTTTATTCACATATGAAATATCTATTTTATACACACTCCCCCTTCTTTTATACAGTTCTTATACAGTTTTTATTCTTTTTATTTATCTATTATATTTTAGACATCTACTTATTACACGATGTCCTTTTATATTTCCTGCACATCATATTTTAATGTATGCCCTCATCAATGTATTTTACGTTCAATATTCGATTCGTTTTATTTTATTTTATTATCGTACATACGATTATTCGTATCGTTTTTAAAACATTTTCAAGAAGTGACAAATCCCACCTCAAAATTATTTTATTACTTTTGTGGTATTGGCAATTCGAAGTTAGATTGTAACATCGAATCGTACATGCTAAGTATCATAATGTTAGATGGAACACAACCATACGTTTTTCTTATTCTTGTTTATATTCTTTCGTATAGAGTTCTTTTTCGTTTTATCACCACCCATTTCTTATCGTATATTTTTTCGTATATTTTTTCGTTTGTTTATTCACTTGTAAAGTTTGATCGAAATACCGAACTTTGCACGCCAATTGTATCATATAGATGGAACGCAAGCGCTGGGCGCTGGAACGCAACGCCATGTTCTTAATTTGACCCGGAGAATAGGAGACCTACGAACCCGGAAGTCCTTCTGATTTACGAAAATAGACCTACAAATTCGGAAATAATCGAACGAAAGATTAAAAATACGAAACTTGTTTTATGCATTGTACCATACGTTCGGAAAGCATATCTTATTTTTTCGTATATTTTTTTCGTATGTTCATTCACTTGTGAAGTTTGATCGAAATACCGAACTCTGCACACTAATTGTATCATACAGATGGAACGCAAGCGCTAGGCGCTGGAACGCAACGCCATGTTCTTAATTCGACCGGGAAAACAGGAGACCTACGAACCCGGAAGTCCTTCAGATTTACGAAAATAGACTTACGAATTCGGAAACAACCGAACGAAAGAGTAGAAATCCGAAATTATCTATTTTATACATTGTAATATACGATCGGAAAGTATTTCTTATTCGTTTAAATATATTACCACATTGGATATACTCATTATGTGATTAGGTTACCTTTGAACCCGGAAGTAAACGATTAGACACACCCTAATTGAAAACCTTTTGTATCTATATAAAGAAAGACTTGTGGAATGCCTCTGATTGCCCCTTTTTCTCTTATGGACTGATGAAGGCACGTGAGTTGCCGAAACGCGTATCCTCCACCATTATCATTTTTCCTTTTTTCCCTTCCTCCCCACCCTTTATTTTAGATTTTTTTCAATAAACCACGTTATTTTAACTTACCAATTCGTGGTTTTGCTGCTGTTTTTTTTGGTCTATTTACTTTTTTTGCCCTTCTGAGCCAGTAGAAGACCACTAAAGAGGTGCAGCTAAAGAGGTGCCGGTGCCCACCGAGCAAAGGAGCACTGCATGCCATCAAGTTGAGCCTGGAACAAGGCTCCACCATCGGTGAGTGAGACTACCCCTATTTCTACCAATGTACCCAGTCACCATTCAAGTTGCGCTATGAATACTTTGTCTTTCTATATCCGAGGTGAACAATAATTTCAAAAGAAGGGAAGAGGCCACTCTATATTTGGCCCAGTGCATTTCGAACCAGAGCCTGGACCATATAGGCTCTGGAAAGTGTAAGTGTGCATTTTCTTGCATCCTTCCACGACTAATTTATCTAGACAATATTGCACTATTTTTCTTTCTCTCTCTTTTTTCCCCTTCCCCGCATTACGAGAACGTGGAATCTACTAGAACGCAGAATCCACTAGGACAACAAGGATAAGATCCATCTCTCCCCCATTTGGAGGATCCTCGTATACGGACGCTATAAGTGAGAGGCCTGCACAGTTATCAACAAGCCCTCCTTCCATTTATTCACGTATAAGACTGATTTTTAGCCATTTTAGACTTTTCTGCACTATCTTTGGACTATTTTTATTACCATTTTTGTGCTATTTCAATTGCACTTTATATTTGCACTTTGCACTTTGCACAAGAAGTGTGTGTTGTTTTTTATGCCCTTTTTATGTGTTTTTATGACCTATTCATACATCTACACTTTATAACGTGCACAACGTTTTTAGCTGTTATTTGCTCCATATGCACTTTTGATTGCATTTGCACTACTTAAAATAGCACTTTATCATTGGTCTCCTCCTAGACTGTGCTCTTAGTCAGCACTTTTCTAGCTGTTTACACCATATGCACTTTTGATTGCATTGCACTTTTTTAGTGTTTACTCAAGATAGCACTTTACCAATCGGTCTGTTCCTAGACTGTGCTCTTATACCGTTTTTTTAGAACATTTCTGTTTCGCACTTACCCGGATTTTAACGCAAATTACCTCCCTTTGCGCCACTGGAGTAACTCCCACTTCAATTCCTTTAGTGTTCTTGCTGGAGCACACTCTGCAGGGAATTATAGATGTGGCTCTAGAGGCAGAGCAGGGGGAGGAAGAGGAGGCCTTCCCTAGCTCTGAAGGCACCAGTCGTTCCACAGACAGCATTCCAGCGGGTCCTCCTCAGATCAGACAGGAGGAGGATGAGGAGGAGGAATATTTGAGTAGTGGGGGCATTGAAGGTGGGGATTCCTCAAGGGAGGGTTTTGTGTGGCCAGAAACACAAGGACTAGTACATGGCTGGGAGGAGGAAGTGCAAGATGGGGTCATCCTCCTCATTGAGCAGGACGTCTCGGAAGCTAATGCCACCCCCAACCTACGCTGCATGGGCTCCCTTATTATGCAAAGCCTGCTAAAGGACCCCAGGATTCGTGCTATCAAAAAGAGGGATCATTACTGTTTGGCAACCCTTCTTGATCCACGATACAAGGGTAAAGTTGCAGAGCTCATCTGGCCCGCACAGAGGGAGCACAGGATGAAAAAACTTGAAGATGCTCTAAAGTGACACTTGTGTAACACCTTTCCAGGCACTGGTAGGTTACCAAGTGATGACATAGGTGCTTCTGAGGCTGCGGATGATCAGAGGAATAGTGGTGAAGGTGGGGGCCGCTTGACTGATGCCTTTTTAAAAAATTTTAGTCCACGCGCCCAGGGACGTCAAATGTAGGCAACCATTGTCAGCGTCTTCATCATATGGTGCAGGACTACCTAGGGGCAAGGGCAGACCTGGATACCTTTCCAGCAGATGATCCACTGGCTTACTGGGTGTTGAGATTGGATCACTGGCCAGAACTTAGCCAATATGCTATGCAGCTACTAGGTTGCCCTTCATCTAGCGTGCTTTCCGAAAGGACGTTCAGTGACGCTGGAGGTTTTGTCACAGACAAAAGAGTGTGTCTGTCCACCGACTCTGTAGACCGGCTGACATTTATAAAAATGAATCAGTCCTGGATCAGCAGCTATCAATCCCCTGATGCTGACGTAACGGAATAGATCGGGGATGTCTTCTGCATTCACAAAACCTCCAGCACTAAACTCTTCCACAATACCACAAAAGGGTTATGGTGTGAAGGCACTTGCTGCCGTGAAAGGCACAATATTAGGCTGCACTGACACCTGTGCCACATTTTAATTTTTTGAACCACAGGGTCCAACCCTGCACTCTTCCACAATACCACAAAAGGGTTACGGTGTGAAGGCACTTGCTGCCATGAAAGGCACAATATTTGGCTGCACTGACGCCTGTGCCACATTTTAATTTTTTGAACCGCAGGGTCCAACCCTGCACTCTTCCACAATACCACAAAAGGGTTACGGTGTGAAGGCACTTGCTGCCATGAAAGGCACAATATTTGGCTGCACTGATGCCTTTACCAGATTCATATCTTTTAAATATAGGACCGCATGGTCCACCCCTGCACTCTTCCACAATACTACAGAGGGGTTACTGTATGAATGCACTTGCTGGCCTGGCACTAAAAGCACAATATCTGGGTGCACTGACGCCTTTACCAGATTCATATCTTTTTAATATAGCACTGCATGGTCCACCCCTGCACTCTTCCACAATACCACAGAGGGGTTACTGTATGAATGCACTTGCTGGCCTGGCACCAAAAACACAATATCTGGGTGCACTGATGCCTTTACCAGATTCATATCTTTTTAATATAGGACCGCATGGTCCACCCCTGCACTCTTCCACAATACTACAGAGGGGTTACTGTATGAATGCACTTTCTGGCCTGGCACCAAAAGCACAATATCTGGGTGCACTGACGCCTTTACCAGATTCATATCTTTTTAATATAGGACCGCATGGTCCACCCCTGCACTCTTCCACAATACTACAGAGGGGTTACTGTATGAATGCACTTGCTGGCCTGGCACCAAAAGCACAATATTTGGGTGCACTGCCACTGACGCCTGTACCAGATTCATATCCTCAGAGGGGTTACTGTGTGACGGCACTGTTGCCGACGCTAAAGGCCCAATTTTAAAGTACCTATTGTTACTTTCATCCAAAGCCTGCATAAGTTTCACCATAATTTAGCCCAAAAATTACTAAACTTTTTCTGCGCGTCCTAAAATGTCTTTTTATACAGGCTGCCGCCCCAATCGGTTGTTTATGAATAGATTAAAGGAAAAGCATTTACCGTAATTTTTAACGTCATTTTTTTGTTTTTCAATGTTTCTATACATCCTAGAAATCCGCCACTTCACGGGCAGGTTATGGGGACCTCCTAGGCATGATATTTGAAGGAATTTTTCGTTTTTATTCTTAACCCCCTATTTCATGGAAAACTCACTGTCCCTTTAAAAACGTTTTTTTTTTTACTTTTTGTCCTTGTTTCCTGTCCCCCAGGGCACTACCCGGACCCCCATACACCTTTTATGGCAAATATCTAGCATATATGCCCTCTTGGAGGGCACTCTAAAAATCGAATTTTGAGTCCCATTGCCTTGTATTAAGTTCGTATTCGAACTTTTGAATAGTTCGAGTGCGAACCGAACTCGGGGTGTTCGGCTCATCCCTAGTCATGTGACCGGCAGGGGGGAACTCAATGGAGTCCTATGGGCACAATATTTAAAAGATATGAATCTGGTAAAGGCATCAGTGCAGCCAAATATTGTGCCTTTCATGGCAGCAAGTGCCTTCACACCGTAACCCTTTTGTGGTATTGTGGAAGAGTGCAGGGTTGGACCCTGCGGTTCAAAAAATTAAAATGTGGCACAGGCGTCAGTGCAGCCAAATATTGAGTCCTTATTTTAACGCCTGCAAACAATGTAGGCAGCATTGTAATCTAGCATTAAAAAGTGGGCGCAAGGGGGAAAACTGCGGGCGCAGTTTTTCCTCCCTTGCGCGCGCGTTTTAACGCGTAGATTGTAATAGGGCCCTTAAACATTTGTACTTTGTAGCTTTCAATTGTTCTCCAGACACTCTTGCTCCTCTTCGACTCTGTAAGGCCCCACGCCGCCAGCTTCAGCCCTGGCACACCCTCCAGACTCGCTACCTGCAAAGATGCTCCCGCACTGCAGAGCGCGCCTGGAGGAAATCCCGCTCTGAAGCTGATTTTGTTCACTTCAAGTTTATTCTCCGATCATACACCTCTGCCCTCCACTTGGCCAAACAATCCTTCTTCTCATCTCTTATATCTTCGCTGTCCTCCAACCCTAAACGGCTCTGGTCCACCTTCAACACCCTCCTCTACCCACCTGCACCTCCCCCACAGCTGCCTTCAGCGCTCAAGACCTGGCAGACTACTTCCTCAGTAAAACTCTAACTATCAGAAGCAACATCCCAACACAAGATAGTTATCTGCCATCTCCACTCCCACAGGTCCCCTCTGCCACCCTCTGCCGCTTCCTCCCAGCCACTGAGGAGGAAGTCAATTCCTTATTGTCCTCCTCACATCTCACCACGTGCCCGCTCGACCCCATTCCCTCACATCTAATTCCTCCCCTCTCCTCTTCCCTGACCCCTGCTCTCACACACATCTTCAACCTATCTCTCTCCACTGGCTCCTTTCCATCCGCCTTCAAACACGCGCTAGTTACCCCTTTACTAAAGAAACCATCCCTAGATCCCAACTCTCCATCCAACTACCGCCCTGTATCCCTGCTTCCCTTCACATCAAAGCTCTTAGAAAAACTAGTCTTCAACCGCCTCTCCCTCTTCCTGTCCTCCAATTCCCTACTTGACCCCCTGCAATCTGGCTTCCGTCCCCTACACTCAACTGAAACTGCCCTCACCAAAGTCACCAACGACCTCCTAACTGCTAAAAAACACGGCCACTATTCTATTCTCATCCTGCTTGACCTCTCGGCTGCTTTTGACACTGTTGACCACCCCCTCCTTCTACAGACCCTCAACTCTCTGGGTCTCGGTGACACTGCACTTGCTTGGGTTGACTCCTATTTATCCAACAGGTCCTTCTGTGTGTCCTTTGCTGGTAACTCCTCCTCCTCATTGCCTCTATCTGTTGGTGTACCTCAAGGCTCTGTCCTTGGTCCTCTGCTCTTTTCCATCTACACCTCCTCCCTGGGCAAAATCATCAACAGCTTTGGCTTTAATTACCACCTCTACGCTGATGACACTCAGATCTACCTCTCTACCCCTGATCTCTCTCCCCCTGTCCTTTCAAAAGTCAGTGACTGTTTATCTGGCATCTCCTCCTGGATGGCCTTCCACCACCTAAAGATCAACATGTCAAAGACTGAACTCCTACTAATTCCTCCCTCCAATGCCTCCCCACCTCCTGACTTCTCTATCACGGTGGAGGGTATCACCATCTCCCCATCAAACCAAGTTCGCTGTCTTGGCGTTACACTTGACTCTGCTCTTTCCTTCATCCCCCACATCAAGTCTCTTTCCTCCTCCTGCCGATACCAACTGCGTAATATTTCCAGAATTCGGCCATTTCTTACCGCTGTCACCACAAAACAACTCATACACGCCCTGGTAATCTCCCGACTCGACTATTGCAATAATCTCTTATCTGGCCTCCCTCTGTCCCGCCTCTCCCCCCTACAATCCATCCTGAACGCCTCCACCAGGCTAATTCACCTCACCTGCCGCTCTGTCTCTGCCGCTCCCCTCTGCGAGTCCCTTCACTGGCTCCCCATCCACTGCAGAATTAAGTTCAAAATCCTTATCCTTACCTACAAAACCCTCACTAACTCAGCTCCCCACTACCTGTCCTCACTAATCACCAAATACACCCCAGCCCACTCCCTTGGTCAAACAGTGACCTGCGCATAGCTTCTCTCCGCATCACCTCTTCCCATGATAGACTGCAGGATTTCTCACGCGCAGCCCCCACTCTCTGGAACGCTCTCCCTCGTACTGTCAGACTTTCCCCTAACTTCTCTTCCTTCAAACGCTCCCTTAAAACTTTCCTATTTAGGGAAGCCTACCACCCAACTCACTGACGCAACCATCAATCACTCTCACCTTACAGTCCTCTCCTCCTGTTTCCAACCCCAACCCTCCCAGATTGTGAGTTCCTATGGGAATAGGGCCCTCATCTCCTCCTGTACTGTTTGTCAAATGTTGTTCAATGTATTGTAACCCTGTCTATACTGTGTTTATTGTACAGCGCTGCGGAATATGCTGGCGCTTTATAAATAAAGAAGAATAATAATAATAAAATGAAACTGTGAGCGTTGGAAGAAGTCCAGCTTTTCTTGGTCTGGGCTTGGGTTAAGACTAATACAGTTTGACTAGAAAAGCATCTCAATCAATTTTTCACTCCAACGAAAGTCTGCGTGTTACCACCTTTCTTGGAAGGGATCAGCATAATATTACTCAGCTTTCCCGTAACATGACTAAAAATGTTTTCATCCTTCAGGACACTGAAGATATTTGTGCATTTACGTTATTTTCTTTTTATTATTACACATTTATTTTAGTTTAAAGCTGCTTTGTTATTCATTTTATGTTCACTGTATACAGCAAGGGGAAAAAATGATTTCATCCTCCACTGATTTTGTACGGTTGCCCACCAGACGCACCTCGTGTACCTCCTCACTCTGCTGGTCCCTCCATTGGCTTCCTGTACGTTCCAGGATACAGTTTAAAATGCTGACTGTCGGATATAATCTCTGCACGTGAATACAACACGTTTATATATATTGGACTTATCAGCCAAGCCTCCAATATGTCTATATTGGACTTACTGGACCTACCTCGGCAGTTGCCTCCAATATATCAGGGACTATTATTTCATAAGAAACCTATACGAGACACAAATATCAATCATTTATATTTCTTAGAAATTATCCTGAATTCTTTTAATTGTCTGTGTTTTGCTTTAAAAAATACAATAATCAATAATCGGATAAAAATATATATATATTTATTACGTATACAAAAAAGTTTCAAATCTCATATCATAAACAACAATTTATAAACCACAATCCATCAGCATATAAAAACTAGCTTCACAATATATGTATCTCCGGTTAGTAACTGCATATATGATTAATATCATTTACCTTATCAGTTAGTAACTAATACACAAATGGTTAATAAACATTTCTGCTTAATACAACATGCATTTCCCAGCAAACAATGTTTAACCAGCCAGCTCTTATAGATATATATATATATCTCTATGCTACATGGATCAACAAAAGATGAGCTAATTTAATGATAAGTAATAAAAACTTATTTAGTGAATCCTCCCCTAATCTCGAGAATTAAACTTCTAATCTTTTGCTTTTTATTTTGTAGTTATATAATTCCTTGCTTATTAATTTTAATCACAGTAATTTCCAAATTCAATATATATTGGTATCAATCTTACAACATTTCTTTTAGGAACAAATCCTTATATCCACTTCTTCATATTTCCATCTGCAGATTAGAAATACTTAGAATTTGGATTTAACCGTATCCGAGAAGTCTCAGTCTACGTTGCAAGAATCTCTACAAATATATTTTTACATTAATTCCTTATTTCATACATTACCTGTCCAATTTGGATGTTGATAAGTCTGCCTTGGAATTCCTGATGTAGTAATTTTTGGAATGTGTGAAAATTATCGATATCAGATAATCAATGCATGTGAGTTAGAGAGTTGGTGAGAGTCAGAAATTTAGTGAGAATCTTGATTGCCTCATATCTTGGGATCTGCCTGCATCGTGGTGTGAGTCTGAGTGTTGCAATCTTGGACTCTCAGAGTGTCATGTCTAATGCATTGCAGTGTGAGTCTGACTGCTGGAATCTCCGACTTCAGAGGGTCATGTGTAATGGACGTCTGAATGCATTGCGATGTGAGTCTGACCGCTGGAATCTCCGACTGCCTTACAAAAACCCTTGCCGCTTATTATAGCCAATTTGACGTCACGGGTAATATTAATTGGTATATCAATTATAATATATTACTATCCTCTAGAGGGCAGTATTGCACTTCTTAATTAATTCCCCATTTCTTTTTAATAGTCTTATCTCGGGTCAAGAAAGGTCAATCTGACGTAACAAAGACCTTCTCTTCTCCCAGACACAGTGTCTCCATCTGTCATCTTTGATTTATATCCCTGCTCCCTTTTAGTTACTTACTCAGAGTCCCATCAACTAATTTCTTTTCTGGTTCTCAACAGAATCTATTCTTTAGTAATTTTTATTATTTACCAATTATATACTTTCTACAATAGTTATTTGAGTATATATATTTCCTACTGTAAATACAATAAAATATACCTTGATTATAAACATATATTTAGTAAATATAAATCTATATTAGAAATATTAACTCTTATTCCTATACCCAAAAGACAAAATATCTTTTGTTTTAGAAACTTAAGACAGAACAATAAATTTAATTATGACACGTCTTAGCACTTAAACCTAACCTTATCACATACAACATTCTAGATTCCTTCGTGTCTGGCACTTCTTAAAAAAATATAAAAGACTTTACCCAGGAATGAACTCTGTAAAAAAAAATCTCGTTCATTTCTAAACCTAGAGAAATTAGAAAGAAAAAACTGTCTTTCACACAAAATGGCTACAGGCATCCATTTTAAATCCTTTCCTCTCTAATATACCCTACATGACGCTCACGTACAAATTGCTCAATAATTCAGCTCTTCCCTACATGTCTTTGTTACTCCGCAAGCACATCCCATCCAGACAACTAAGGTCAGCAGGCGATCTCCTCCTGTTATTTGTCTACACGCGCACGGCCAACTCTCGCCTCTAAGATTTCTCAAGGGCAGCTCCGGTCCTATGGAATGACTTGCCTCACCCTATCAAACTCTCCCCTGATCGTCGGACCTTCAAGAAATCCCTCCAAACCCATCTCTTCATATTGGCATACCACATCACTGATGCTACTCATCCCTCTGCTCACCTAGTCACACATGATTGAAGCTGCTTCAATGGCCCCACCATTCCCAAACCACTGGTACTAATGATCCTCCCGTCCAGTAAAACTCCCCTGTTCTTCCTCAACCCCAATCCCTCTATATTGTAAGCTCCTATGAGCAGGACCCTCTACGCCTCTTGTTTCCATCATATGTCCATTTATCTCGCTCCCTTTGGTTATTGTAAAGCGCTGCGGAAACTGTTGACGCTATATAAATGATGACAATAATAATAATAATAATATTAACCCGTAACTTCACATAGATATATGTCACACCTATCCACATATACATTATTCAAATACACATAGGGCTATACATAAATACACACCACACAATCTTACCTGCTATTACTCATACCTTGCCCCCCTCTTGTTTCCATTGTGTCCCCTTTCCTTGTGTATTCTGCCTTGTCTTGGTTTTTTGGTTTTTTCTTTTTTTTACACGTTTGTGACATTGAGAGTGTTCGGAGAGGAGCTGGAGGAGGGAGGAGAAGTACTGGTGAAGGTGAAGGAGGAGGTTAGTAGAGGTGTAGAATTGGAGAGCGTGAGAGGGGGTGTGTGGGCGTAGGGGTGAGATGGCTTAGAGTAGGGATATGCAGTGGCGTAGCGTGGGTTGTCAGCACCCGGGGCCAGCCAAGAATTGTGTGCCCCCCCCAACCTTTGGACACGTTATCAATATTGCCCCAGCTCTCACATGGATATTGCCCCAGCTCATGGATTTGCCCCCAGCTCATGGATTTGCCCCCAGCTCATGGATTTGCCCCAGCTCACACATGGATTTGCCCCCCAGCTCACTCATGGATTTGCCCCAGCTCATTGATTTGTCCCAGCTCACACATGGATTGCCCCCCAGCTCACTCATGGATTTGCCCCAGCTCATGGATTTGCCCCAGCTCACACATGGATTTGCCCCCAGCTCACTCATGGATTTGCCCCCAGCTCATGGATTTGCCCCAGCTCATGGATTTGCCCCAGCTCATGGATTTGCCCCAGCTCACTCATGGATTTGCCCCCAGCTCATGGATTTGCCCCAGCTCACTCATGGATTTGCCTCATGGATTTGCCCCCTCACTCATGGATTTGCCCCAGCTCACTCATGGATTTCCCCCAGCTCATGGATTTGCCCCAGCTCATGGATTTGCCCCCAGCTCATGGATTTGCCCCAGCTCACTCATGGATTTGCCCCCAGCTCATGGATTTGCCCCAGCTCACTCATGGATTTGCCCCCAGCTCATGGATTTGCCCCAGCTCACTCATGGATTTGCCCCCAGCTCATGGATTTGCCCCAGCTCACTCATGGATTTGCCCCCAGCTCATGGATTTGCCCCAGCTCACACATGGATTTGCCCCCCAGCTCATGGATTTGCCCCCAGCTCATGGATTATTTGCCCCCAGGTCACACATGGATTTGCCCCCAGGTCATGGATTTGCCCCCAGCTCATGGATTTGCCCCAGCTCACTCATGGATTTGCCCCCAGCTCATGGATTTGCCCCAGCTCACTCATGGATTTGCCCCCAGCTCATGGATTTGCCCCAGCTCACTCATGGATTTGCCCCCAGCTCATGGATTTGCCCCAGCTCATGGATTTGCCCCCAGCTCATGGATTTGCCCCAGCTCCCTCATGGATTTGCCCCCAGCTCATGGATTTGCCCCAGCTCACTCATGGATTTGCCCCTTGGATTTGCCCCAGCTCACTCATGGATTTGCCCCAGCTCACTCATGGATTTGCCCCAGCTCACTCATGGATTTGCCCCCAGCTCATGGATTTGCCCCAGCTCACTCATGGATTTGCCCCAGCTCACTCATGGATTTGCCCCCAGCTCATGGATTTGCCCCAGCTCATGGATTTGCCCCCAGCTCATGGATTTGCCCCAGCTCACTCATGGATTTGCCCCCAGCTCATGGATTTGCCCCAGCTCACTCATGGATTTTGCCCCCCAGCTCATGGATTTGCCCCAGCTCACTCATGGATTTGCCCCCAGCTCATGGATTTGCCCCAGCTCACACATGGATTTGCCCCCCAGCTCATGGATTTGTCCCCCAGCTCATGGATTATTTGCCCCCAGGTCACACATGGATTTGCCCCCAGGTCATGGATTTGCCCCCAGCTCATGGATTTGCCCCCAGCTCATGGATTTGCCCCAGCTCACTCATGGATTTGCCCCCAGCTCATGGATTTGCCCCAGCTCACTCATGGATTTGCCCCCAGGTCATGGATTTGCCCCAGCTCTCACCTGGATTGTTGCCCCAGCTCCGGCAGGGGGTTGAGGGACCCAGATGCCGGGCAGCGCGAGAGCGCCTGCCCGATCTTGAACAGTCCGTCCTGTGAAGTGGATGCGGCTGTGTGCGTGCGCAGCCGGTCACGCGGTCCGGCCAGTCAGGTGGTACAGAGACTCAGTACCACCTGATTAGCCGGACCACGTGACCGGCTGCGCACGCACACAGCCGCATCCACTTCACAGGACGGACTGTTCAAGATCGGGCAGGCGCTCCCGCGCTGCCCGGCATCTGGGTCCCTCACCCCGGGCCAGTTTTAGGGGCGGAATGCGCCCCTAACAAAACTGCGCCCGGGGCCACGGCCCCCCCAGCCCCCCCCACGCTACGCCACTGGGGATATGGAGTAGAGTGGTAAGGCGGAATGGAGGGGTGAGTGGAGGCAAAAGCGTAGCGGTGACGGACAGCATGGGCATAGAGGTGTGAGGGAGGGTAGTAAAGCCAAGCCAGACACATACAGTGAAGGGACAGTTGCTGGGTGAGAAAAACATCAGGGAGATAGGCCGCCATCACCCTTCGGAACACAGGAATCCCAGGGGTCCTCTAAAGCAGGGTTTCTCAACTCAAGCCCTCAGGAACCAATACAGGCCATGTTTGCCAGATATGTGAAGCACAGCACAGGTGATATAATTAGCTGCTCAGTGACTGCACTACTCAGCCTGCATTTCACCAAGGTGATCCGCAAAATCTGGCCTGTTAGTGGGTCCTGAGGACTGGAGTTGAGAAACACTGCTCTAAAGGACGTGTCCTAAAGCATAGGCACACCCTGGAGGAGAAGGAGGAACTGATTGATGTGTATCGCCAGAGGACACACCAGCTGGATGATTTGAACCTGTCGTGCCACCTGCTTCTCAAGTTGAGGAATGAGATCCACAACACTGTCTGCGCATTGGGGAGGAATGGTAGCTTTCATTCCATAAAACACCAATACCACGACTGCAAAAGGGAGCTGAAGGCCAAGATGGCGAGGGAGAGGCACTGAGGACCGATGGTGGCACCCCAAGGGTCTTTGCATATACCAGATGGGTGGAGATGCTTCCATGCCACATATCCAAGGTTGCAGTGCCTGGGATTGAAGCTGGAGTGGACAGTGGTGCAAGGCCTGCAACAGCCTAGGGTGAATATTGCTTTCAATGGTTTTGTTCATTGTGATGCACTGCAATATTCTAGATCTGATATTAACTAAAACTGAGCTCTGCTAACTTCTTCCAATGTAATTGTTTTACATTAGTGTAGGTGAGCCTTATTTTAGTTGTCACGTATTGTGTAGCAGGGGAACGAAGGTATGAACTCAGGATGCAGTGACACAACCAGCAGACAACTGTACAGGGTTAAAGTGGGGTTTATTGGATGAAGTGTATACAAATAACAACTGAATGACAAGGTAGCAGAATGGTATAGTTGTAGGTGTGTATCCAGAGTGAAGGAGAGTAGCAGCACAAGAAAAGGGCTGGCCTGGATTATGTGAGCAGGGAAGACAGAGGAAAGGTCAGAAAGCATAGGGTATCAAGATAGAGACACGGACGGCAACACTCCAGAAGACTCACAGAAGGCACGAGACAGCAGACAGGCAGGATAGGAACAGGACTGGCTGGTTGCAGGCAGGAACAGAAAAAGCAGAAGGCACGGTTGGAGGCTTGAAGGGAACATGGCTGGGAGGTAAGCAATCTTTTACAGAGCAATTTACACCAAGTGTTAGGTAAAACTAAAGCAAGCCCTCCGGTAGTGTCACTCTTATATAGGGATTCACACGGCTCGGTAATGGAGGCACCTGTGGCTGCCTGTAGGAGACCCAGAGAGCTATAGATATTCCTGGAGTGGTTGAAACACTAGGAAAAGGGTTTCCAGGGAATTCAGGGTTGAACAGCAATGATTTTGACGTTCTTCCGGTGGCGGTACCGCCTTGTGCTATGACATTAGTTTACACCAGATCCAGCATATATGCAAGTGTGTGTTGCACTTTGTATTTAATATATTTAATACAAAGCGCAACACACACTTGCATATAGCCAACCCTTTTTTCACAGGTACACCATCACCATGCCCTATGTCTCTCAATTTATTTTAAAGCAACAAGGTTTTTTTTCCCATAGGTTTCAATGTAAAAAATATTCCCAGTTTTTAATAAATATTTATTTAACCATTTATTTTTTTCAATTGCAGCAAAAAGTATCTTTATTTATTTTTTAGGCCTTTTTCGGGATTTTATTGGTGAAATTTTATGTCAGTGAAATGCCCTGATTTTCAGTGGTTCAGTTCACCATTTTGCCGTTCGGTGCAGGTGGGTGGCAGTGAAATTCTCCCTAGAGAAGTAATGGTTAATCTATTCAGAGGACACCAAGCGAACACCACCAAAATGTCAGTGAAATGCCTTGATTTTCAGTGGGTCAGTTCACTATGGTGCCGTACGGTGCAGTTTGGAGGCAGTAAAATTCCCCATAGCGAAGTAATGATTACCGTATTTTTCGCTCCATAAGACGCACTTTTCCCCCCAAAAAAGTGTGGGGAAAAGTGTGTGCGTCTTATGGAGTATATACTGCAAAGTGCACGTTGCAGTGTTCGGCTCCCTTTGAGTGTCCGAAGCTATGGAGCTTCGGCGCTCGCCTGGGGGAACCACGTCACCAGCCGAGTTCTCGCAAGATGGCGGCTGGTCACGTGGCTCCCCCAGGCGAGCGCCCAAGCTCCATGCCACTGGATGCTCAGAGGGAGCCGAACACGCGGCGGCGGCAGGAGGTGAGCTGGGGCCTGGGGGCAGTATCCATGAGAGCTGCTGGGGCAGTATCTCCATGAGAGGAGCTGGGGCAATATCCATGAGAGGAGCTGGGGCATTATCCATGAGAGGAGCTGGGGCATATCCATGAGAAATCCTGGGGCATATCCATGAGAGCTCCTGGGGCATATCCATGAGAGGAGCTGGGGGCATATCCATGAGAGCTGCTGGGGCATATCCATGAGAGCTGCTGGGGCATATCCATGAGAGCTCCTGTGGCATATCCATGAGAGCTGCTGGGGCATATCCATGAGGGCATATCCATTATTACACTAATTGATTCATAATATTTTTTTTCCTGTTTTCCTCCTCTAAAAACTAGGTGCGTCTTATGGTCAGGTGCGTCTTATGGAGCGAAAAATACGGTAATCTATTCAGAGAACATCACTGAAATACCCTGATTTTCAGTGCTTCACTTTGCCATGGTGCCGTACGGTGCAGTTTGGAGGCAGTCAAATTCCCCATAGCGAAGTAATGATTAATCTATTCAGAGAACGTCACTGAACTGCCCTGATTTTCAGTGGTTCAGTTCGATAGGTTTAAACAAGCGAATCCCATAGGTTTCAATGTAAAAAAATATTCCGTTTTTATTAAATATTTATTCAATCGTTTATTTTTTTTCACTTGCAGCAAAAAGTCTCTTTATTTTTTTAGGCATTTTTGGGGATTTTTTTGGTGAAATTTTAGGTTTCCTAATTTATTTTAAAGCAAATAGGCTTTTTCCCCCATAGGTTTCAATGTAAAAAATATTCCCCTTTTTTAATAAATATTTATTCAACCATTTATTTTTTTCAGTCGCAGCAAAAGTCTCTTTACTTATTTATTTTTAGGCATTTTTTGGGGTTAAATTTTAGGTTTCCTAATTTATTTTAAAGCAACAAGACTTTTTCGGCAATAAATGATACTATCAGGGCTATAGTCAAACCAGAAAAATTCTCCCATTTAGCTCACTTTCCAAATTGGCTATTTGGTCTAGATTATTCATTCTCCTGCCAATTCTCAAGGCAGGAGAATGAACAATCTAGACCAAATAGCCAATTTGGAAAGTAAGCTAAATGGGAGAATTATTCTGGTTTGATTATTTTGACCTAGAATTTTTCCAGTCATTCTCAAGGTTTTCACCTCTCTCTGAATAGTCCTGTATGTTTCAGCACCAAAGATAGCTCCGGAGCCCTATGAATACAATGTTTTAGGACTATAGATTGCCCCACGGAGCTCCTGTCCATGGTTCTGAATCAGCACCAGTGGGGCTCCGGAGCGCTTTTTTTTCAGGTCTTTTCATTCCCTCTTTTTTTTTTGTTCTGGGTTATTTTCATTGCAGTTTTTTTTTTCCATTTCGGATGATCTTCGTTCCCTTTTTTTTTTCGTTTTGGATCTCCTCAGATCATTTGTCGTTCCGATATTTTGTTTCGTTATGCTGCTACGTTTCGTATTTTCAGGCGATTCGTTAATTCGGATGGACGATTTTTTTATTATTTTATTTCTCCATTTTTCGAAAACGTTGATTTTCATCCGAATTTGTATTCGGAACAAAACAAAATGCACATGTCTAATGTTTATTACAAATTAAACCAAGCAACGCAAATTGTTGTACAAGTATTTTCAGGTAGATATTTGGTCACTAAGGTCTTCTGTTGCAATTATAATCCATGATGCTAAGTGACATGCATTAAACTCTTTGTCCATCTATCTAGTCACACACTAGCAGACATAACCACCTTCACTAGGTGTGGATGTATTATAATATATGAAAAAATTAAGTGTGTATTAGTTAAACTAAATAGTTTTATTATAACATGATATACAGTCATGGCTAAAATTGTTGGCACCCCTGACATTTTTCCAGAAAATCAAGTATTTCTCACAGAAAAGTATTGCAGTAACACATGTTTTGCTATACACATGTTTATTCCCTTTGTGTGTATTGGAACAAAACAAAAAAAGGAGGAAAAAAAGCAAATTGGACATAATGTCACACAAAACTCCAAAAATGGTCTGGACAAAATTCTTGGCACCCTTTCAAAATTGTGGATATATAAGATGTTTCAAGCATGTGATGCTCCTGTAAACTCACCTGGGGCAAGAAAGAGGTGTGGGCAATATAAAAATCACACCTGAAAGCAGATAAAAAGGAGAGAAGTTCACTTAGTCTTTGCATTGTGTGTCTGTGTGTGCCACACTAAGCATGGACAACAGAAAGAGGAGAAGAGAACTGTCTGAGGACTTGAGAACCAAAATTGTGGAAACATATCAACAATTTCAAGGTTACAAGTCCATCTCCAGAGATCTATATTTCCCTTTGTCCACAGTGCGCAACATTATCAAGAAGTTTGCAACCCATGGCACTGTAGCTAATCTCTCTGGGCGTGGACCGAAGAGAAAAATTGATGAAAGGTTGCAAACGCAGGATAGTCCGGATGGTGGATAAGCAGCCCCAAACAAGTTCCAAAGAAATTCAAGCTGTCCTGCAGGCTCAGGGAGCATCAATATCAGCGCAAACTATCCGTCAACATTTAAATGAAATAAAACGCTATGGCAGGAGACCCAGGAGGACCCCACTGCTGACAGAGACATAAAAAAGCAAGACTACAGTTTGCCAAAATATACTTGAGTAAGCCAAAAATTCTTCTGGGAAAATGTCTTGTGGACAGATGAGACCAAGATAGAGCTTTATGGTAAAGCACATCATTCTACTGTTTACTGAAAATGGAATGAGGCCTACAAAGAAAAGAACACAGTACCTACAGTGAAATATGGTGGAGGTTCAATAATGTTTTGGTGTTGTTTTGCTGCCTCTGGCATTGGGTGCCTTGAATGTGTGCAAGGCATCATGAAATCTGAGGATTACCAAAGGATTTTGGGGCGCACTGTAGAGCCCAGTGTCAGAAAGCTGGGTTTGCGTCCGAGATCTTGGGTCTTCCAGCAGGACAATGACCCCAAACATACGTCAAAAAGCACCCAGAAATGGATGGCAACAAAGCGCTGGAGAGTTCTGAAGTGGCCAGCAATGAGTCCAGATCTAAATCCCATTGAACACATGTGGAGAGATCTTAAAATTGCTGTTGGGAAAAGGCACCCTTCCAATAAGAGAGACCTGGAGCAGTTTGCAAAGGAAGAGTGGTCCAAAATTCCGGGTGTGAGGTGTAAGAAGCTTATTGATGGTTATAGGAAGCGACTGATTTCAGTTATTTTTTCCAAAGGGTGTGCAACCAAATATTAAGTTAAGGGTGCCAAGAATTTTGTCCAGCCCATATTTGGAGTTTTTGTGACATTATGTCCAATTTGCTTTTTTTCCCTCCCTTTTTTAGTTTTGTTCCAATACACACAAAGGGAATAAACATGTATATAGCAAAACCTGTGTTACTGCAATACTTTTTCTGTGAGAAATACTTGATTTTTTGGAAAAATGTCTGGGGTGCCAACAATGTCGGCCATGACTGTATGTATATATATCTTATCATTTTCAGAAACAGAAAGAAAGAAATGTTTGTCATCTTAATGTTTCTCCGTATACTTATACTGTGATTGTCATGAAAAATATTTTCCTGGGATAGTCTCTCTGGACTCGATGGACTACAACATAAGCATAAAGTAGACGAGTAGAGAAAATTTACAATAGTTATCCCCAATTCAAAAAACAATGAAATATAAGTTGCACAAACATTGCCTGCAGTCATGTTTTCTATGTTTCATATAATACCGAGTGGCGGATTTTCGTTCTGCAGTGATCAATATACACATAAAACCTGATACTATAAGCAAAGGTTCAGGTGTGCCTCCCTAGGGGAGGCCTGCAAGAAGCTACTATATAGGTGGTATCTGATGCCCCGAAAGGGAATGTAGGATTTCTCCGCGTGTGACCTCCACCTGTTGCAGATGTGGGGAGGCATGGGGCTCCTATTTCCTTATACGGTGGGAACATCCACGTCTGTTGGTTTGGTGGAGAGAGGTGGCGCTGCTGAGTTCAAACATTTTGGATAGTGTCATTGTCATGCCCCATGATTTAGGATTTATTATATATTTTTCTGTTTTGTGTTGAATCTGCCTTTGCTGCTCACATGCTATTGATTTCATAGCTATTTTGTCCCTTCTGGGTTTCCCTAGCTTTTCTGTATCAGCTAGTTCCCACCCCTCTGCTCAGTGTCTTGTTGTTTGTTACTTCCTGGTTACATAGCAGCCATTCTGTTCTCACTGCTAGACAAAGTAAAGTCTTTTTACCTGCATAGCTGTACACTAACAAGATTGTCAGTCTGATCATTAAACTCTTCAACTGGATTCATCTTTCTACGTGACAGTTTTGCTGAGTTGAAGCTATCTGCTGAACTTCATTGTGTGAGTACTGGTCAAATACAGACTTCAGCTAGTCTAAAGCACCCACGCCTCACAGCTTTGCTTAGGGAAGCAATATAGTCATGGACCCCCTCCCGGAGATCATGCTTTTACAACTTTCTCCCAAACCTTTTTCTTTATTTCAGAAACAGATGCTGGCGCATATTTTATCGATCTCCTCATTCCTTCAAAGTGGAAAATCCAACCAGGTCCCCCGATTACAGCAATAACTGACATCTGACCATCTTCCGACTACTAGAAGGCATGACACGCAGGGTAATGGGTGAGGCGCCCCCCCTAGGACTTCTGGTTTCTGTGGGCTACATATTTAATCTCCTGATTGCCCCTGCTAGATGATGAGATGGAGTGACATTAGGCTGGGCTCCCAGGCCTCTGCAGTTGACTATCCCCCACATCTCGGTTACATTTCTGTCACACAGTAATGTTAACTCCGGGCTTTTCTTTCTTTTTTATTTATTTGTATTAAAAAAAAGGAATTATTATTGGGGTTTTTTTTTTTCTTCTTTTTATTTTCTGTTTCCATATTTTTATTCTTATCTACTTATACAGTAGAATATTGTAACGGACCCTTGTCTGCCTGTCCAGCTCGCCAGACACCCACTCACCAAGATCGGCCCAGCCTCCAAATCGCTCCCCAATTCGATGCCTCGAGTGGCCGATCCGCTCTTTTCGATCCACTGCTCTTCCGATTTTCCGGACGGATCCGAAGGGCCGCTAGGTGCCACTCGAACCTAGCTAGTTATAGCGCAAGAACAAACACCAGGCAGGCTGTATGTAGGTTCAAATAGAGATCTGATTATTGGTCAAAGTCACACGGGTATTTATGACAAAAAGACTGTCGAGCTCCCTGCCCACTCCAACCTCAAGTGAACCAGACATGTTCAGACATGAATGAGACAATATAGGGCATGTAATCACAGGCCTAGCTTTAGATTGCCCAAATACATTAGATAACAGAGTGAAGTCACACAAATTAGCAATCAGTGACCACACTCAGTAATTTATCTAAGCCATTGTAACAGAAATCAGATAATGTGACAGTTTTTGTCTGACAAGGCAGATTTACAATGCCTCAAATATGCAACAGATAAACATACACATTGACCAGACAATACACAGATAGACAATAGCATTCTTGCATTATCACAGATTACACAAACAGTCTGCACAAAAGAGAGGCCTGCACCCTTAGTCCAAACACATCTTCATGTCCAAGCACTCCAAGTCCAATTGAAGCACGTCACAGGGAAACAGTCTGTTTTATGGGGAGTGGGCTCCAAAACAGGGAAGGGGCCAGGGGGTAAAGGCTGCATTAAACGAGTTCACATAGTAAAACAAAGGGAATAAAAATCCGCTTAGGCTTTAAACAGGGGAGCAGCGAGTTGGGTCCGTGACATGCATATACAGTGTATATATATATATATATATATACACACATGTATTATTTTCTCGATCTCTCAAACCGATGCGAGCTGTTCTACTTACACTATGTCCTTGCCATTTCCACTTTGTATTGTTTACTTAATTGCGATTGATGCATTGAATTTTTGGCTGAACAAAATCAATAAAAACTTCAAATTGAAGAAGAAAAAAAACTGATACTATTGTGTAACAGAAGTAATCCACATTACCATACTTTCAAAGGAATTTAATATATACACTGATACTCTGATATATTCTCTTTAACTGTCAGCTCTTTGAAGGTGTATGCCGTTTATTCCAAAACCGTAGGGTTAACTGGTAACAACCATTGCCAAATTAGTGTGAAGCTCTTTCCCTGTGGATGCTTTTGTTTCATGGAGTCAAACATCTCAAGATCTTTGTTATCCAGCAGCCAACCAAGCAGGACTAACACATTCAATCTGTGAAGTCGAGACACACACTGGACTAGAGCAACTAGAGTAGAAGGATCCATTTTAAACTGGTGGGTGTAAATCCTGCTAATGCACAGGTCCGTTAAATTCTCCAGGTTATCTAGAGTATGGAAAAAGTCTGTCCAGCCAGACTGTGTGATATTGTAGTTTATATCAAGGCTTAGTTTCTGAACATTACTCAAATGTCCTTTTCGTGCCACTTTTGCTGAAAAAAAGAAAATAATATGAATAATTACTTTAGTCATTTTAATATAAAGGCTAATTTTCCAGAAAATACGTTTCTTTGTTGTTGTTTCAGCTCAAATATTTCTTTGTTTGTTATATTTTCATTTAATTTCAGAACTCAAGTAGCATAGATGTCAAAAAAAATCTGTAACAAATTACATTTTACTGTCTGCGATAAAACAATGCAGTCGAGCAAATACACTATAGAAAACTTAATTAAAATGAAAAACAAAAATTAAACAATGGAGTATACATAGAGTTAAACATCACAATATGGAGGCAGGATAATATATGAATATTTGATAGTGTAACTATATATGTTTTTGACATCCAGCCCATAAAAATGTCATAATAATGATAAATGATAAAAAATAAGCCTAGCCCCTGCATTCATTACAGATTGCAAAGGGGCAAAACTGGAGTTGTGGAGGCCAATAAGGAGCGAGTTGCAGTAGTCAAGTCGCGTTAACTGGTTACAATTTGTTCCATTAATTATATAAGAACTGATTTTCAAAGCGCAAGAAAATATAGCTACTATATTCATAAGCAATCAAAGGCAACATTCATAAAATGTAAAATCAACATTATATGTACACTTCTTGATCTAATCATGGTGTATCTGAGGTCATTTAAGTTTCTGATGAACTGTGCAATAGAGATTGGCTTGATCATACAGAATTGAACTGCTCAATATGATATCTTTAGAAAATACCTCTACATATCCCACAGTAAATCTTATGTAGCATAAGTTTACATTTGGCATGTGCTCCGCAAACAGTTTGGTTTATAGTGTTCTGTTTGTTCGAACATTTTTATCACTTCGTTTTATTCGAGTTTCAACAGACCATTGAGAGATAAAGTTCTTAACGCTGCGCGTTGGACTATGCAGTCCTTGCGGCAGGCGGACCTAATCGGCGCACGTCGCATAGCATGTCACCAGGCTTTGTGGCACTCCTAAAGCCCAAATCATTTCCCAGCAGTCGACACGGTTGGATTGAGTAAAAAAATCAGCTCTAGACTTCATCCAGACCGGCCCACTTTAATTATGCAACCACGCACAAAAAATATATAAACCAACTGGATCGCTCAACCAATCGCTGTACAGATACCGGAATGGCTCCAATATGAGACTGTGGCAGACTACGTCTGTTTTGCAGACGGTGAGGAAGTTCTCTTCTCACCCTTTAGGGGCAGTGCGAGCTGTGCGGTGAACCAGCATTCACACTGGCCCAGAGCCATCGGCCCACCGGAAATCTCCCTGTAGTCCCTATGGCCAGTACATGCCTGGCAGGCGACCTCCATCACTGGCTGCAGCAGACTGCCTGAACACATGTGGAGTTTAAGCCTGCCTTCCTCCATGCACACTTCCAGAGCTAAGAGGTTAAAATCAATTTGTTGATGGTTTGTTATTAACACAACACATTAATTATTTAATTAAGCCCTCTCCTTGACAGCAGGTTGTTTGGTAATCAAGAGAGGAGTGGGTGTGCTCCTGGAAGCCTACTCCTTCCCAATCCTATAAACAGCAACCGTGACCCCTAGTTGAGGGGTAAAATCAGTTTGGTTGGTCTGGTCTGTTGGTTGAGGGCACAATTAAAATAATATGGACTCCCATCCTAAATCCCCCCCCCCACCAAAGGATGAAGGCTTAGTCCAGAGGAGGGTAAAAGCCCCTCACTCACTAGCCATGGATGGGGGAAATGGGGGTTGGAAGCATCCCACGTGCTGTTATTTTAATGTACTGCAAAGCACATGCAAATTGTGTTTGTGCTTGTACCTACCAAACCAAAATGAATCACACAAACCAAAATCTCCTGCGGACTATTAATTTTTTGGTTCATGCTCCTTGGTGTCTATTCATTCATTCAGGTTTCAGTCCAATGAACAAATCTCCCAAAATTTGCATTCTGTACGACTTTTATTCCACATGCGAAAGAGGTTTTGAGTATTTTTCATAAATATTGCCATATATTACGGAATGATGAAATATTAGGATTGGTGTTACCCAAGAAATCAGTAGTTATCTTTAGAAGAGCCCAGACGTTTAAGAATATGCTCGTTCCAAGTATACTACCAGCAAATCTGGTTTGGACAGAAATAATTTCTTGGGAGAAAAGCCACTAGGATTTTTATAAATGTTGTGGCTGCTTACCCTGTGTAAACATCAAGATAGGAAAACCAAGACGTTCAAATGATCCGTTTATTCACTGTATGAGCAAGAACACAATTCAACAATTGCAGGGGTTTCTCAATAAACTCAAGTGGACAGGTATTGAACATGTATCCCCAGGTTGGAGAGGAGGGGATATAGGGAAACAATTGGCTCGCAGACAATCAGGGTTATTCAAAGAGATTCGAAAAGTCACCGCACGTTCAGTGACTTTTCGTTCTCTTCAATTCGGTTCCTTTTACCGATCCCATTTCGGTGACCCTGCGGTGTATTCAGCAAGCACCACAGGGTCCCCGAATTGCAGGGAAAAGCTGCCGCAAACCTGACGAAAACTAAGCGCAAAACCCACCGAATGCACGCCGAAAACCGGCAAAAACATCTGGATTAACCTGCGAAAAACCCAAGCAGGAGCCGATCACACGCAGCGAAGCAGCCGAACAGGAGCCGAATCACACAGAGCCGAAGCAGCTGAGACGCAGAGGAGGCAGTGAATAAATTAGCAAAACCGTTTGTATGAATGTGTGAAAATGAAACGCTGTTTGCAAAGAAACTACTGAGCGAAAATGTCTGAAATTTACACAGGAAGTCCAGGGAATGATAATAAAGAGGCCTGTTACAGAAAAAAACAAAACATAAGTAAACTTAAAAAAAAATAAAAAATCGGACTTTTAAAAAAAAAAAAATTCAGAAAAATGCTTAAAGTATCCTAAAAAATCTATAAATAAAGAGACTTTTTGCTGCAGAATTTTATAATGAATGGTTTATTAGATATTGAATTAAAACAGGAATATTTTTAACATTGAAGTCTATGGGATTCTCCTGAATAAATTTGCCGAATTAAACCACCGAATGGCAGGGCATTAGGGGAACCTTTCACTGCTGGTTTGTGTTCTCTGAATAGCCGAAGCAGTGCTTTTTTATGGGAATTTCACTGCCCTCGAACAGGCACCGAACAGGCACCGTATGTGCAGGCAATTCGCCAGGATTTGGCAAATTGCCTGTTCTCTGGATAGCCGAATGGCCAGGAAAGGCAACCGAACGCTGATTTTCAGCATTCGGTTACCTTTCTCAAGCAATTCGGATCTCTTTGGATAACCCTGTATTTTGCTAATTTATTCACCTCCCTCGTCTGCGGTCTCAGCTGCTTCGGCTGCTTCGCTGCATGTGATCGGCTCCTGCTCGGGCTTTTTCCGTGGTTTTTGGCAGGTTAATCCAGATGTTTTTGCAGGTTTTCGGCGTGCATTCGCCGGGTTTTGCGGTGAGTTTTCGTCGGGTTTGCGGCAGCTTTTCCCTGCAAGTCGGGGACCCTGTGGTGTTTGCTGAATACACCGCAGGGTCACCGAAATGGGGTCGGCAAAAGGAACCGAATTGAAGAGAACGAAAAGTCACCGAATGAGATCCGCTCTTTTTTCGATTTTCTACCTGCACAGGGACTGAAGAAGGCTTTTATTTACAGCCGAAACGCGTATCCCCGCTTTCCCCCGTTTTTATCTTTCTTCCCATATTTTATTTGTTTTATATGACCAATAAATTTTTTATGTTTTATCCACCTCTGTTTAAAGCCTGTCTTTAAACCAACCTCTCCCATTTGCCCTCTCCCACTACACATGTGACGCAGGAGTATTGCGCATAGGAGAACTTCATGCAGACCAAAGAGGTGAAAGTACCCACCGAATAGGTGTACTACACGCTTACGAGCTGAGCCTGAAATCCTAGGCTCCACCATCGGTGAGTTTGTTTAACCCTACCTACCTCATATTTATCTGCAAGCTACGCTATGAATATTTCTCTCTATCTCTGTATCTGAGATGATCAACCCATAGATTGGCAGTAATCACCGCCAAAGAACACCTTAAAGAAGGGTAGAGGCCACCCTCAACTAGGCCCGAGGCAATCCACACCAGAGCCGGTCCATAAGGCTCTCTAAACTGTAAGTGTTCCATTGTCTACGAACACTCGATCTCTTATAGACTATATTGCACTATTATTCTTTTTTCTCTCCACTCCTTTTTCCCATTATTTGGGAATTGGAAGCCCATATAGGACTCCAGTGAGGACACTATATCAGGATTCAGACGTACACCCTCGAACTACCCATATGGAAACCTAATCAGACTGCCATTTCTCCAATGTAATACGTATGGCCGGTTGGACTTTTATCTGATTTTATCTACCAGATACCTTGGCCAATAGGACTCGATCTCCATTGTTTACCTAGGAAAACTATTTTGCACTTATCTGCACTTAATGCATTTGCACTTTATGTGTTTTCGATCACACTTGCACTTTATGTGATATTACAATTGCACTATATGTGGGTCCTCCACTGAATTGATTTTATTCTTTCTGTCGACTGTTTTACTACGCATTTTCATGCATTTGCACCTATGTGACTTAGGCCGTTTTTTGTGTTTTTATTATCATCATCTTTATTCAAACACATGTATTAACAGCATAGCTGTAAAGTGATCATCGTGTACCTTGACCTCCCACGACAGCACTTTAGTGGTCCTTTCTGACCGTGCATTTATTCTAGGTCAGTGACTACACAGTATTTTAGGCATATCCGAAACTGTGCCCACCTACACCTATATAATCACTCTTTCCAAAGATTGCGCCACTAGGACCTTCCCCTTTCCATTAGGGGAACCTTTCACTGCTGGTTTTTGTTCTCTGAATAGCCGAAGCAGTGCTTTTTCATGGGGATTTCACTGCCCTCGAACAGGCACCGAACAGGCACCGTATGTACAGGCAATTCGCCAGGATTTGGCGAATTGCCTGCTCTCTGGATAGCCGAATGGCCAGGAAAGGTAACCGAACGCTGATCTTCAGCGTTCGGTTACCTTTCTCAAGCAATTCGGATCTCTTTGGATAACCCTGATAGTTTTTGAATCTTCACCTTGAAAACATCACAGAAAGGAGGCCTGAATGTTGACCTAGATATCAAGAACTGCATTTACTTTTGGTAAATTTTTGTGGTATATTTTACTATTTTTGGGCTTCGTTTATTATGCATTTTTTTTTTATTTTGTATTTTTTGTTTTGTTTCTAGTATTTATTTTTCATTTTATTTATAGTACTTATATAATTAATGAATGTTATATTTTTATTTATTCCTGTTTTTGTTCGGAAGTGAATGATGAAACGCAGGGGACTCCTAAGATGGCGGTGGTAAGTGAGTAAAAGAATGGGGCATCGGGAGAGCGGAAATGGGAAAGTGAAAGCATGTTCCTCATTACAGAGTGGATTATTTGGATTTATAAAGATAAGGGAAGGTCAGAATAAATTGATAGATCCCTGAGGAAGTCCTATTTTCTTGATGAAAGGACGAAACGCGTTGGGACAATTTTATATATATATATATATATATTATGAACATACCATTTGACTCTCACTTTTTACGACATCTAAATCCCCCCACCCATGTGATCCTTAATGTCTTAGGGCTCTATTACATTCTTCGTGCAAAATTTTGTGCGTGCGCAAAAACGTATTAACGCAAGGGGAAAACCCTTCGAGCTGAACGTCGTATTACGATGTTCGCGCACAAAATGCGTGTTAACGTCTAACGCGAGTGACCCTGCGCGAACCCTGCGCGAGCGAAAGTTCGTGCGCGCATCCTATACTTAACATTGTGAGCGCAAATGCGTTCGTGCGCTGGTACGAGGATGGAATTAAAATCGATGCGCAAATTTTAACGAACAACGTTTGCGCGCATAATTTTAACGTCTTTTTAAAGCTGGTGGTAACTGCAAATCTTAACGTTCTGGCCAAAACCAAATACACCAGCCCAAAAAAAAAATACAGCAATGTATAGTTACACATTCTACACATACCCAAACAATAAAATTGAGACGTTGTGCGTCTTTTTATTCTTGCTGCAGCATATTTACTCAGATTGATTTTGACAGGCGCAAAAACTGAAAAACTGAATGGGAGACAATTGTGGGTCTTAATTCAGATTGGCTGAATTGCGTAAAAAAACAGTCTGCCCGTCGATTTCTGCGCGCAATGTTAATGCGCGAGAGTTTTCGCGCGTATTTTTTACGCGCGACATTTTCAGACGGATGAAAAAATGCTCTCGGATCATAATACCAGCATTAATTTACACGCGTTAACGTTTAACGCTGCGCGCAAAAAAAATGCGCTGCGTGAGCTTTTTTGCAAAAGGAATGTAATAGAGCCCTTAGCGTTCAATTCTAGGAACTGATCAGTAAGCTTCCAGACCTGAGGAAAAGAGGAATCCTCTCGAGAGCTTGTCTTTTAAATGTAACGTTGGTCCAATAAAAAAGGTATCACTACGTACTGCTATACTCGTGATTTTTATATATATACTGCAGGGCTGGTAAGATCTGCACATGAGACATCACCGTTACCAAAACCACCCTGCAACAAAAGCTTACTTGCTTTTTTTGAGCATAAAAAATGCAGTTATATCAAATTGCTTACCTAGCTGCAGCACACTGTAGTCATTTAAAATATTGTTTTTGAGACCCAGTTTCCTGAGTTTTGGGAATGTCTTGAGCTGCTTTATAACTAATGGTAACGTCTCCATTATTCCAGGTCCACTGGGAAGTGACAGCTCTTCCAACTGGACCAATGATAACAAGGACTGAGCTGTAGAACATATAAAACCATCAGTGATCGCAAGTTTTGTCAATTATGCATACGCTATGTATTTCATGGATATAATACATAGAAGAACTGCTCGATGAACGGAACATTTACCTTAATTTCTAGAATTTTTAATTAGAAGTTGACCATCACATGGACAACAATTAGCATAGGTCAACGACAGACATTGAAAAACTTTTGTTCAACTGTATAAAGGGATATTAAGAAGGAACACTTGTGAAGGGAAAAGGTAAAAATGGAAAGAGAAAGGAAGGAAAAATAAAAAAGGGAGGAAAACCCACACATGGGTCAGAAGATGTAGACAGCATATAAACATTTTAAGTAGAAGCCAGGCAATAGGACCAGCACTGTAAATTCTTCCATGACTCACACATCCTCTGCTTTGGACACCATTTCATGCAACAAGGGTAGGCTTGGTTTCAGCCAGTTAGCAGTCACAGTTCTCCCGGCAGCCAAAGTGACTGGTGTTAAAATATCAACTTCTATGTCTCCGATTATATCTCTATTACAGTGACCTCTGAACTGAACCACCACATGTGTATGTTGGCACCTGTTTACCCACCAAGATCCCAGCAGAAGTTATAGACTTCTCCAGTCAAAACAATTTAGCATGATTTTGCATAATTGTCTTTGTCACATGATACAGGGAAGAAACAACTGCTGCCTCCCATATTTTCTCCACGTCTTCCCCATCCAAGATCTCTCCTAAGTCTCCCTACTATCTGGCAGTGTATTATTGTGACTATGCTCTGTTAAATTTGCGCGGCTTATGGAGAGGAGGGCTGCACAAGATGTCCTCCTATGCACACTTGCCCAATTCCAACAGAACACTGACATGGATAGGATCCCTCCTGTAACAGTCATATACGGGAGCTACCGCAGCACACTGCTGTCACTAAACCCAGTTTAGTGGAAAACAGAGGAGGGAGAAATCTCCAGCTTTAAATGACTACCACTATGGCCGATATTGATAATACCCAGCAGTATCATACCTGGCTTGCCCTTGATTCAGATATGGAGGCCTTGGGATTACACATATCTGAGGCTGCTTTGGAGACATAAACCCCACAAAGAAGGTGTCAACTGGAAACCATGTAGTTATGTTTAACGATGTCTCTTTGCCGAAGAAATATGTGCCATAGGAATTATGTGATGACTGGTATTGGGTCATACTGACATACAGTATATTGGATTGTAAGGAGACTTAGAAAGAGTTAATACCTTTGCCTTAGAGAAAGTGCTTTCAGCAAGGCTATTCTATTACACAGCCGCTAGTACTACAGACAAGGTCAAGAAACGTATGCACATACATTCCTGAAAAACGTCTTGTTACGTAATGAACCTTCCCCTTCTCTTGTCGTTTTAATAAAAGATGTGTGCAAGTTCCAAGCACTTGCGCAGTTTTGAAATCACATTGTGCGTGTGTGTGTCTAATTTCTCAGTTTCTGATATCAGAAAAGGGGCCACCAGTGGGGAGACCCAAGATACCAGCGATCGCAGGGCTCAGGGTTCAAATCGTACATGTATCGACTCTTAGGAGGGTCAGGGTTCCTATGTAACAATTCGGACGATTTCCTATTGTATGAGGGAATTTCCGGAGATATTGATCCCAGCTTTGCCCTTGTGTGATTTATGTGGCTTGACACCTACCCTACTACTTAAAAATACATTCCCGTAATCGTTGATTGTATCAATATATATGTTCATAGCACTTTCTGTAAGTGCACAGATATGTGGTGCAAGTAGACAGTGATTGAGATCCCAAGGGCTGAAATATGCGCAATATCCTGAAAACCATACTAGCTTCTAAATTTATTTCTGTTGCACAAATCAGAACAAACAGAGCACAAGTGAATAATATAGTTGCAAAATAGAAGTGTAAAGTGCATGGGACTTTAAATTAATGCTCAATTTCTCCACAGACAAAATTCATTTTTGAGACCTATTTGTTTTTAAAATTTAATGATGTGGTGAAAAGAGCGTAGTGCTTACATTGAACATTATGTGCAATATCTTTCAAAAAGATTCCAGCACAACCATTCATTTTTACAAAACAAATCAGCACAAATATAGCATTAACCAACCTGACCATTTCAGGTATTTTTGTTGTTATATGGGAGCACAGTGACCTTTATTATATTGTTAATAACTCAAAATCTAAGGGAGATAGAACAGAGATTTAAGGCACAAAGAAGAAGAGGACATGGGGTTTATTGAGAACCCACACAACGCACATGCAGTGCACAACAGTGCGTCATCGTAGGACGACCACTACACCTCCCCACATGTACTGGGTAAAAGAGACCGTGGGCAGCTCAGCATGTGTAATACGGATAATTCTTTTAATGCTGGGATCTCAAACACTGACCCTTCAAATGTTTCTGGACTACACCTCCCATGATTCTCTGGCCATTTATTGCACTCAAAGAATACTTGGAATTGTAGGCAATAAATATCTGGGGGCCAGAGTTTGAAAACCCTGCTTTAATAAATCAGTGGGCGGACAAAACAGAACAGTGACATTTCAACCACTAAATATAGGAGAGGGTAGAATAGGTAGTCTCGGCATGATGTTCATTTTAGTATTCACAATCTTACTAAACTTATGAATCTTTATGCTGAAGAACCAGTTTTTTTGTAAGGTATTTGGACTTGTCAGTAACAGCATTTACACATACCCTTACACTCGGGTTACGCGGCCACTAACTTCACTCGAGAGACACTTTTGTTTTGAGGAAGGATGAGATATATTTCTGTTTTGCTAAGGTCTGCAGTATTTACGCATGTGCATCCCTTATATCGTGATTGTCGATATTGTGAATGTTGTCTTGTTTTATAATTATGGAGTAACAGAAGGGAGGCCAGGCACTCGGGTTACAAAGCAGCAATTTTATTGGAGGTTACCCAGATGACAATTTTTTGACTGAAACATCAGGCTTTGTTAAGTCTAAATAACAGTGTTGCTATTTGGGCTTGACAAAGCCTGCTGTTTAAGCCAAAATGTTGTCATTTGGGTAACATCCAATAAATTTGCCAAATTGTGATCAGAGTGCCTGTCCTCCCCTATGTTACTGTGTTTTGCTGCCCTGGGCCACACTGGAGTCCTTGAGTTACAGTTACAAGTATTTATGAAGCGCCAACAAGTTCAAAGGAGAGACAGAATAACAAATATACATACACGTTACACACACAGAACAGTAGGAGAGGACCCTGATTGAGAGTTTACAATCTATAGTAAAGCAGGATTACTTTGTGCAATACTCTTGTGATGACTCACATTTGTTCTCACTGATGCAGAAGAAAAACTGAAAAATATTGGGCCCTATTCCACCTAACCTGAGCTATTGTAAACTTACCAACCCCATAAACTATAATGGCTCTGGTTAAGTTAACACCAAACTTGGAATAGGGCCCGTAGATTTTAACCAGAGGGATATATATATCTAGTCCACCTTGATCAGATTTTTAACCCAAAAATTCCCGTGCAAGACCTTTTTATGGCACCTCTCCAGGTACATAGAACAGGTTTGAAACAAAATCATTATATGAAAACAATGACTTCCTCTACAGCTTAGAGGAAGTAGAGGATTAGATACTATGAGCATTCATGTGAAAGGGAAGAAATGAAGCAAAACATTTCTTGAGTAATCTCCCAAACATGACAGTCACATTTCAGACAGCGGTTAGCTTCGAAATATAGACAGTTGACCTAATGTAAAACAAACAAAAAAATCATACCAAAGATCTTTGCTTCTTCAACGTCTGCAAAATACTGTCCCTCTAGGTTCAAAGCTCTAAGATTCTTCAGTGACGACAAATGCAAAGCTGTAAAATAAAGTTGCATAATATCCATTTTTTTTGTACTATTTCGAACCAGCGCTATTATCAACTTTCTATTGTTTGCATTACAAGTCAATTTGTTCTGTAGAATAAAAACAAAAATTATCAGGGTTATTCAGAGAGCGTGAAAAGCAGGAGAATGACTGGAGAATGAAAAATTCTAGGTCAAAATAGCCGATTTGGAAAGTGAGATGAAAGGGAGAATTTTTCTGGTTTGGCTATTTTGACCTAGAATTTTTCATTCTCCTGCTTTTCACGCTCTCTGAATAACCCTGTATATTTAGGAAGCACATCCCTGTTGTAACGTGCGATACTATCACGCACGTTACACTGAGTGGCCCTCCCAGTCGAGTCATCATAGTGCTACGACGGATGCTGGGAGGAGGGGTCACTATGTACACACTTAGGGCCCTATTGCAATCTTCGCACAATTGCACATTTTTTTTGTATATATTAATTTCACTGCAGTTGGGCTCATTCCCTCAATCACCTTGCAGTGGACGTGACAGTTTCTGATCCTCACAACATACCCTGCTTATTGATAATTTTGCGCTATACTTTTTCTTATTTCTTTTTTCTTTCTTTTATGTACAATCAAGAGACACAAGCTGGAAATATAAGTATTACAATTTAATGATTTTTTATGGTTATGGTACCACTGCACAAAAAGTAATTTGGACATTTTTATGGTACACTGGTACGACACCACTTGTTGTTGTTGGTATGTGTATTTTTATTGCATATTTTTTTCTCATTACGCTACCTAGATTATTTGAGTCATGCGAAATATAGACTTTTATTTAGTGTTTTTTAGAATCCGTTGCTGTTATTGAGCATTACAGTCAGAACATAACAAATTTATTTAAAAAAAAAAAAGTAGCTTGAAACCAATAATCAAAAGTAAGAAAAAAGTGTGTCTACTACGATGGGAATACTTAATAGTCGGATGACTTACTTAGGGTGCTCCAACCAAGGATCTGCATTCCCTCATCCAAATACAGAAAAGGTTGGGCCACACCACAGAAGTCACCATGGAAAATCTTTATTCCAATTAGTATTTTTAAATATATATATATATATATATATATATATATATAAAAATCCATGGGGGGGTTGCACTCAGCCTAACTAAGCATTCAGTGCGGGTGCATCTCAGAAATAAAATACAAAACAAAACCTCGGAGAGAGCACTCCAGACAGTGCCTGGAGTGCTCTCTCCGTGGTTTTGTGTTATATATATATATATATATATATATATAAGAGGAGTTGTGAAGAGATGCATTTTGCATGACTAAGGCTGGGGTCAGACGAATGCAGTGTTAACGTCCGTGTTGCCCGCACATAAGTACGTCCGTGATAGCATACAATTGTGTTAAATGGAGCCCCACACACGAAGTACGTGCGCATAGAAGTGCGGGGGCTGACGGATGCTGCAAACGGACGCAGGTTAGGCAAGAACGTAATACTGCTAGAACGGACGTGCAGAGTGCGCCACGTCCACAACGTCCGCATAGCTTTGTGTGTGAGTGATGGAACAAGGTCAGACGGACTGCATTTATACGTCCAGCATTTTTGACGGACAGAATGTTTTTTCATTTTTATTTATTTTCCCTGCTACATCAGTCAAGAAATCCGTCAGTGAAAAAAACGGACTGTGTGGCCACTACCTTGTTGTCAGTCAGTAAGTACGTCCGTACTGCACGGACGCACAGTCCGTACAAAATGCGCTCATCTGACCCTAGCCTTAGGCCTCGTGCCAAAACGTTGCTGTGTTATTTTACTTGTAGCCCTCTTGGCCGTCTATGAATAAAAAATTTCCATGGTGACTTCTGTTGTGTGGCCCAACATTTCTGGATTTTAACCAATAATATGAAAATTGTGGTACTTAACCTATCCTTTTACTACATTTCCCAGAATTCCAGATAAATGGAGTCATCCTAAAATAAAGTCAAACCATTTCCATTTATTTTAAAGTACATTTCATCAGCTGCATTAGTTTATACATTTACCAATTACAGGGAAAACATTGGAATTATGCTTATTTTTTTATGTCCCATAAAGGCAGTCAGAAACAAAACTTTGTCTGCTAAAAAATGGTGTTTAATTTGCATGGATACACTTATAGAGCAGATCATTAAAGTGAAAACAATAAAGGGCAGTTGTGCCATAGCTGCCTAGGTCATTAACACATGGATAATGGGAAACCCCTCAGTCATTAAGAGGTTAAAATCTCATTTAGTTCTTGTTGACTTGTTGAAGTCTTACCCAAATGGATCATTTCACTCTCTTTTATGAATAACCCACGCAGACTTAAGTCGTAAATATTTCCATGTTTGCATATGGCCGCCATGAGTTTTCCAAAGTCCGGACACACGTCGTAGGTAAAATGAAAAGTTTTCAGGTCAGGGAAGTCTGAAATGCAGTCTGCTGCAGGGTGCAAGGGAGAATAGGATTTCTATTGAGCATGATTTTTGAAAGAATTAACTGTGTTCATATAAAACAAAATGCTCTAGTGCAGAATCCTACTTCCACAAACATAATTTAAAAGAATTGACTCATTACAACGTTATCCCACACACAGTTGTCAAATAACAAGAGATAGAATCAATTGACAGAGAGCGACATCCCTTTTTAGACAGATACACAATGTTGAATCTCAGTCAAGTTCTACCTCTATATTTAATATGATACATGTGCTATAATGGTTACAATAGTTGGCTAGAAAGCTTTCACAACAATACATTGATTATATAATGTTAACAATCCAATAACAAAATAGTTACATATATGTTTACAGTGAGAGGTACCTTCTTGGAGCCATTAATTGGGCTGGGTGATTTTAGGGAAACAGTTAGATTTTAGGATTTAACGTAACCTAGGGTTAGTGGGCAACTGACTTCAAGGGTCTGTCAATAGTAGACATGTGCAATTCAGTTTAGATCAATTCAGAATGTGTCTGAATAAGTGGCAATTCAGTGATTCGGATTGATCCAAATTCCAAACTGCCGTTATCCAAACTGAGTTGCTTGCCGAATAAAATAATCCCGAATTGTTATGAACAAATCCGATTAAAATTGGCCAGATCCGAATATAATCTGATTTATTCGGAATGCTCCACAGCTTTCTTGACACCTGAACTTCACTCTGTGTCATGTTGGAAGATATGCTTCAATCAGTGCATCATTTTTGGAGCATATGAGTTATTTTGTGCACCATTTTTGAAGCATATGCTTCATTTTGTGAGACATTTTTGAGCACATTCTTCATTCTGTGCATTGTTTTGGAACATATACGTAATTTTGTTCATCATTTGAAACATATGCTCAATTTTCTGCATAATTTTAGAGCATATGCTTCATTCTGGGTGTCAGTTTGGCTCATATGCATCATTCTGGACATCATTCCTGATACATTCATGCTTAATTCCATAGGTTTTTAGATCTTATTATATCACGGTTCTGAATAATGGAAATGGACGAATATATTTGGATGCTTCCGATATTCCGAATCAATCCGATACGAAATATCAGGAGCTTTCAATATTCTGAATATTTCAGACTCTGAAAATTTTGGTTTCCTAGATATTGTGAACCAAACCGAATTATTTGACATTGCAATTGTCTAGTCAACAATAATTCCATCGTGCTGTAAAACACAGCCACCAACCTTTATAAGAAGTCCTCTTGAAGGGACACACTAGCCGCCATGACCATGTAAGCTTTGTTAAGGGGTCATAGTGACATTTCTTATTTTCAAATTCATTCATATCTTGACTTTAGGTAAGTTGCAAATGTTTATATGTAGTTGAATGCAAGCAAATATAAAAAACATTAATCAAAAGAAATTACAGAATATATGATTTATGATTAATAAAATAAGTCTTTACCCAGCCGAGAGGAATCATAACCCAGATTAACATGTTTGAATGCAACTTTTTCAAGGCAGTTGAGTTTTTTAAACCCTTCCGCCATCACTTCAAATACACCACCGTTGTCAGACAGATCCAGTGACAGCTCCTTTAAGTGTTTAAAGTTGTCCAGGTGTGAAAGGATATATTCTGCAATAAAAGCAGTACATTTTAAATATAACAAAAATGCATAAAAAATTGATAAAAATACTACAGCTTTACACATTGAAGAAAATTATGTAACAATCGTACTTACTACAAAGGCACATTATTATTATTATTACAAGTGAAAAGGGCATATCTACATTATTCATTTACTTTTCTCAACAGGCAGGGAGATATTGAAAAACCACCTAAATTCAGCTTGTTGATGCCAGGGAGGATTTAAGTAATGTGGACCTAAATTGCTTCATCGGAGTGCGTCAGGTAACCAACCAGGGTTAATAAGAAAAAAGATAAGACGGAACTCACTCAAAGATAGCACTTGACAGATCCGCTCCACTGTGAACTCAGTACTTGGATTTTGCCACATCCAGAAACAAGCCCAAGAAGTGCCAACACTTGTGTGCTAGACCACCAACCTTGGTGTGAACTTAATCAGAGCTTTTGGAAAGTAAGCTACTCCATAGACTCTAATGGCTCTGGGAAGATTACAACAGTGCTCATTAAGTTAGCACCACGATTGGAATACAGCTCTAGGATACCAGAAACCTTTCAACCTACTAGCTTTTGTCAAAAGCCAGTATGCGGATACATTGCTGGTATTCTAGTGTGAATAACATCCAATTAAAAGATACTTCAAGGGGGTAGCTTATTGCTGGGGCTTGGCTGGCTCCCTCGTGGTGACGCATGAAAACGTGCCTTATACGGTTTCTGACCCGGCTGAGGCCTGGCCTATGCTTTCCAGCATTGGCTTGTCGCTGGCCCCGGAGACTGCTTCCCCAGGCTGAGTTCCAGTTTTTGCTGAGCATCCCCCTACATTGAGAGTTTTATTCTTGAGGACTTTATATATTTCCCTGACTTCTGTAAAAGTGTTTCTTCTCCCCTCCCCCCTTGCTTGACGAGTTTGACCTTTTTGGGGACTCTTATTTTTATTCGCTACCTTCCTTGCAATTTTGCTTTTTCTTGGTGTAACCCCCTCCCCCTTTTTTTTGGCATATCCCAGGCAGTCCTGAGGTGCGCCACCATGGCTCTGACTGTCATGTTTGGCCCTTGGGCCTCGTGACATTATCCCTCCATGGCCTCCTTTGGGAGTGCACCAGGTGTGTGACGATGATGGCCTTTGCCACTCCCCTCACCCCCCCTTTTTTTTTTCTGGGTCACCATCTTTTTCCCGGTGATGTGTATAGCACCCCCTCTCTTCCCTATTTTTTATTTTCTAAATACCCCTTGCTGTTCATGTTCGTACTATTTTCTGAAGACTTTTTGTATGCCGAATTTCTCTGAGTTTATCTTTTATGTCTTCGATCTTGTTTTAATTTCTGAGGACTCATGATTTATTCCCGAAACAATTTTTCTTATTTCTTTCCAGCTGTGCTCTCTAGTTGCCTAGTTAGTATTTTAGATGTCTCTTTCTGTGACCTCATAAGATGATAGGCTATGGCCCTGCGCGGCCTTTTCTTTATGCGTGTCATGCTGACTTTACTTCACAATAAAAAAACTTGAATTACAAAAAAAAAAGAGATACTTCACACAGCCCACAAGAGTTGGTACTCCTTGGTTTCTAAGTAACCAATCAGGTCCAGCTTGCTGTCACTGAGTAAGGATAAGAAGTTAGTTGGTTAGGAGTAAATCGGTGACTAATAGGTAAATAATAGTTCTCAGATTTATAGTTAACGGTTTTGCAACTCCCAAAAAATAAGATTCAAGAACAACTCACGCCTTTTGTATACAGTATCAAGCTTTTCTCATAGAATTTTATAGATATTAGAGATGCATTTTAAAATAGTTACTACAGATTATATTATCATATTATTTATTGTATCTTTTTTTACACAAAGTTATATATACTGCTAAAAAAATTCCCTTAAGAATGTTTAAATGGTAATAATAAAATCCCTATAACGCTCAGGATCCTTAAGTAGTGGCTTTGAACTTGTGAGTCACAGGTCCTATATGCTAATGAGAAGGAGGCTTTTCCCCACCTGCTCCCCTTGCCAGCCCACCCCTGGTTACAGTATAAATAGAACACTTCTCCCATGGAGACCTTCACCCCGCCTCCCCTAAGCAATGCTGAGCATGTCATTGGCTGACTAGGGACTGACAGGACTTTTGTGACCATATACAGGGCAGCCATGGGGGGGGGGGTGAAAGCCAATGATATTGATATAGCTTGGCCTGAGAGAGGCCATTTTGTAATTGATATGTATTCAGATATTATATAGTTTGGCCTGAGAGCAGCCATTTTGTAACCTATATGTAGTCGGATATTATTCTCTCTTTTTAAGATGTGTTTAAGATGTTGCGTTATTGAGAAATTCACAGTCCTCGGAATCACATAAGCATAACAAAAATGTTCTGAGCTAAAGGCCGCTCGCTGCTTAGTTTCCTGTAAATTTATCACAGATGGCACCGGACAGAGCATGTTAATTTTAGATCATTTTCATCAACATCTCCCTTTTTCTCCTCCTGATGGTTAATTAGTTCCGGTACCTGTATATGGACAGCCAGAACGAGGGGAGGGGGGATATTGAAGATGAGACATGTATAAGATATCTTTCTTTCTGTAATGCAGACACTCAGAATTTCTGTCGGCGACTGCGTGTGCCTCTGCCTATGAGTCTAGGTCGACCCAAATAAACACAATTCCCGAACAAGACCAGCGTCCGTCTGATTTCCTCGATTGCAGCTAATCTCTCGGGCCAGATTCTACTACAATATGTTCAGGGGCCCATTCTCTCCATGGGTCCCTGACCCTTGCCAAACCCTGTGGAGCATGTCTAAGTGCAACAGATGTAAAGGTCCCTCCATAACATCTAGGACTAGCCCACCAAGATACTGACAAATTTCATGGTAGGCCGTAGCATCTGGGGCCATTAAAAGTACTCTGACTCCTCACTGAGTGAGTGATTAGTGTGGTCTGTATCAGGCAGAGATGCATATTGAATCCTCTCCCACCATGGAACACCTTTTCACCTTGCTGGATAGACCACCAGGGATTTATCCCACTCCCTGTAAAACAAGGTAAAGAGAAGAGGAGGCAAAAAGTTTTATTTTTAATTAGTTTACTGAAATGGGCAGCTGAGGGAAAGGGGCCCGACCAAGGGGCCCCAAGAATTCTGATGGCAGCCCTGACCATATATGTTTATATTTTGTTCCCAGTCTCGGCAGGGACAAGACATTGTGACACACAAGGTTTTATTAAGCAGGGAAAAGATAAAGCAGGGCACAGTTAAAGTTAGGTTTTAAGATAAGCTGGAGATAAAAGAGATCAGGAAGAAAGCAAGTTTTAACAAGTCCACTTCATGGAAGTTCATGGTATGGGTGTTTTAATCATTTAATGATTGCATCAGCGTTTAAAGGTTATGTTTAATAATAATTGCAAAAGCGCACTGTTGATTTAAAATGGATCATATAAAAATAAAGTTATGGCCTGGGTTGAAAAAACATAAAATAAAATTAGTCGTGTGTCAGTTATTTGACAAATGAGAATCAGATAAAACCAGTTTATGCACACAACAGCATTTCTTAGCCGCACTCGTTTGCAATCAACATACCTATAAAGGCATCACTTGGACTCCAGGAAGACTACAATCATGCCTATTCATTTACAGAAAGTTGTTCTCTCTTCCAGTTTATTTATTGGAATTTAAATTATTCTAAAGTAATTTGTAGTAGGAGGTCTCTGATTAGTTTAGATTATTATAGCATATCTCTGTCTATCTGTTTATGGAAGTCAGCTCTCCCTTTACCACAGAGCTGAATTAGCGCCTGCCCCGTAATATGCTGCTAAAACGGGGAGGCTATAGGGAGACCTGCAGGTGCAAGTTTTCCCCATTAGCCTCCCCGTTTTAGCGCATTTAATTTAATATGGCCCTGGGATTGGTGCCCTGTCATGATTTTCATTGCCTGAGAGCACGTTTTGATATTATTTATTCTGTGTATGACTTTTAGCTATTCCCTTTGAACATTCTGACCTCCGGCTTCCCTCCTGACTCTGGCATACTTTTAACCCCTCTGGCTTCTGACTCTTGCATACATTTAACCCTTCTGGCTCCTGACTATGGCATACATTTAACCCCTCTGGCTCCTGACTCTGGCTTAAATTTAAGCCTTTTGGTTCCTGACCTCCTTGGTTCATACGACTATCCCCTTTGGTTCTGAACTCTGGCTTATTTTTTACGTTTCTGCCTCTTGCTAGTTTTACCGGCTATTCTGAAGACCGTCAGGATGGGGGGGGGGCTAACACGTCTGCATGTTGGAATAAGGGAGTCGTGACAATATCAGTCACAAAAATCACATCGCAAGTCAAACATCACATATATACAAAACACCTGGACTCAATCCAGTATATAATAAGATACATTACCTATAATAATCAGATCTATTACTTTGGCAGTCTGGAATAGCAGAGACTGCCTTACAGGTAATATGGATAAAATATAATGCTCCTAGTGACTTCTGGTGTTGCAAAAAAATCAACAATCAATATTTTATTTTTCTCCAATAGATCACAAAGAGAGATAAACAGGATCATGAGATACCCAGCATAAGCATAACGAATCATGGAGAGTGGAATATGGAACAGGGACTAGATGAAAGCCTGACAGCATGGAAGAGGATAAAGGAGAAAAAAAGAATAAAGATAGAGAAATGTAATTGCAGAAAGCATGAGTAACAATTGAGGAGAATGAAAAATATCTTTAGGTGGCAACGAAAGGGGCCTCACAGAGAGTCAAGGGTAGTTTGCCAGTTAACTACAGGATCTGTGACTCAGTCATAAAAGTAATAGTTACCTGGTGGTGTTGCGTTAATGATTTGCAGACTCTCCAGTGAAGGCATCTGTGTGATCAGCTCCTGCTCTTCCATGGTTAACTCCACAGTAAATATCACACACTTAACAAAAGATGTTCTGTGTTGTTCAATGCAAGTTGCAACATTTTTAACGAATCCAGGGCACTTCTTCAGGACAAGCTCAATGTGGCGTGAAAGAGATAAGAAAACCAACAGATTTTCAGTAACAATCCCATCGAGTATATTTTTTCCTCTTGCCTCCACATGTAGTATAGAAATTTTATGTTCACTTTGATTGATGCCAAATTGGGAAATGCTAGTTCTATTTCTACAAACGTAGTTTTTCTCATGTGTGTCTCTCGCCTCATCCGAAAGTAGAACAAAAGCCTTAGCGTATTCTTTGTCAACTACTGGAACATCCCACTGGGAACCAAAGTCTCCGTTGTACTTTAAGCCTTCTTCATCCAATGTAATATCATGGACTGACAATTCGAATCTGTTAACCAGGGCGAGTCCTTCTGGGTATTTTGAGAGAAATGTCAAAAGGTTCAGGTTGAGATATGATAAATCCATAAAGATATTTTTCTGGTTAAGAAACTGCAGGATGACTGGAGCACAGTCATTCAGAAAATTACTCTTTAGTTCAACATGTATAGCAAAATCCAGTAACATGTGGATGACGAATGAGAGATGAAGACCTGGTTTGTTGCTTCTTAAGGCATGTAGCAATTGTTCCTAAAGGCTAATTCTGGATGGTGTTCAAAGTGGAGCATCACATCAACTTCATAATCAAATGCTTCACTTTTATTCAGTAGTTCAAAAAGATGGGTAATTATTATCAAAGCTGTTGTACATGAAGTGCTGCAACAATATTTCAGGAAAACATAGTAGCGTCCTGCAAATAGCGTAAAATTATTAATTTTCCTCAAGTACGACATGGCTGTGTCTACCTGAACTTCATCTCCAGAGTCCAGAAGTTGACTGAGCCTCTCGGCAGAAAGAAACTCCATAAAGGATGGATGAAAGAATTTGAAAATTGGATGAAGTCTCTGCGAGGCAAATTTACTTAACAGTCCACATCGGAGAGCTTGATCTTTATCTACACCAGCTGCACAGATATCTTTTTCGGTGAAGTCAAAACAAGCCTGAAAAAGACCACTCAATGCTAGATTTCCACAAGCTGCAAGCAGGGAATTTAGTCCATCTGTTTCTTTGGCATGTTTTCTCAGGATGTACATTAAGTATGCTTTACAGATCACAATGTCGTCAGATAAGTTCTCGTTCGGATTTTCCACCCAGTATATACAAAGGGCAAACGCAAACAGGGGGGTATTTAATGCGGCTTGTAATGTTTTAGAATTAAGTAACTGAACAACCAAAATTCTCTAGGAATTCTAAGTCATGGCAATACAAATGTCTATAAATATATAGTGAGCTGTACAGTGGGAGTTGTTCAATGCTCAATACAGTCCTTGCCAACTGTCTTAGTTTCCGGCCCATGCCATTGCGCACGGCGACTGCAACATTCACTTTGGTTGCAGGATTTTGCAATAGAAGTTCTTCTATGGCACTATGAACCAAGTCCATCTCACTATAGTCATCGAGGAGTAACAGGACCTGGGTCCCTAAATTATTTATCATTTCCATTAGAGATTGTTCTGTGAGAGACAATGCAGATCCAACCAGTTGTTTGCGGATTATATCACTTAATGATTGTTGATTTTCAATGGCTGAGACTGAAATGTAAAAGACAAGGCTAAACCTATTTAGTATGGGGCAGGTCCCCGAAGTCCACAGAATTGCTATTTTGCGCAGCAAAGCTGTTTTCCCACATCCAGCTTCCCCTTCTATCATGGTGATATCTCTCAGGTTGGACAGAATATCTGGTAATGTGAGCTGTTGCACCGGCTGGTTTCTCATGTCCTTCAAAACTACAGAGATATCTGCAAAGAGTGATTTCAGATTTACAGAAAGGTGAGATGAATCTGCAAATGGGGATAATTTACTGAAATCTGAACCATTGTATACTTCAATCAATTGATTTTTCAGGTTTGCCCATTCCTTATTCCCGAATTCATTTGGAAAGTCTAGATCTGAAATACAGAACATTCCATGCATTAAAAGTCTGTTTTTTCCAATATGGTTGTGCTTCATAAAACATCTCAGCATTCCATTTATTTTTTCCAGTGAACAAGCATTCAAAGCTTGTCGTCTTCATCTTCAAGTTTTCTACTATCAAAAGTATTCAATATCAGTATACCAGCTGAATTAACATAGGGGCTATTGGAGATGCAACTCCAGGCTCATGGGTTTAAAATCACTTTGATGCCATTATGTTTTAAAAATGTTTCTAAACATTAGGGTGTTAGGGGAAAAAAGTTGCTTTTGACTAGATAAAACAACATATCTGTGCCATGTTTTTCAGTCAAATTTATTTACAACGAGCATCATTTTACTTATGCTGGTATTAGTTTTAGGGCTATGGCTAACTCTAGAACTTCCTCAACCCGAGGAATTATCCCTGTTGCATTTATAATAAAATCATTAACTTTATTGATACAAATTAAAATAAAAATTCACTTCTTTATTATTAAAAAATTATCCGATGACTGACCGTGATCTGCCTATAGCAATAGTGAAGCCTTAGTTGCGATACTTAGCTTCCTTAAATACCCAATTAAGTCAACAATTGTTGAACATTTAGGGTAATAGACCAATTGGTGTGGCGTTTAATGTTCAAGCAGTTTTTCAAAACCATCTGATTCCAGCCACCACTGTCAACTCTTATATTCACTTAATGTTGGCATCGAGCTTGACTCAATTTAGTGTATATAAGAGTTGACAGTGGCGGCTGGAATCAGATGGTTTTGAAAAACTGCTTGAACATTAAACGCCACACCAATTGGTCTATTACCCTAAATGTTCAACAATTGTTGACTTAATTGGGTATTTAAGGAAGCTAAGTATCGCAACTAAGGCTTCACTATTGCTATAGGCAGATCACTGTCAGTCATCGGATAATTTTCTAATAATAAAGAAGTGAATTTTTATTTTAATTTGTATCAATAAAGTTAATGATTTTATTATAAATGCAACAGGGATAATTCCTTGGGTTGAGGAAGTTCTATGTCTACTGTCACGGGTGTTTAGTCACTCAATCCCGGTTGAAAAGTTCTCATATTTGCTGCAGGGAAGATTTTCGATCTATCTCGGCATTTTTTCGATCTATGGCTAACTCTAATTCTAACCCCAACCAGAGGCGTAACTAGAAACCTCAGGGCCCAGGTGCAGGAACCATTATGCCCCCCCACACTAGGCAAAAACATACCCCACCCCTTAACATGCATTGGTCCCCTCCTGGTCCACAATGTTGACTCCAGACAGTGTCGCATTTTTACCAGGTTCACTATGACCTCTTCAGTCCATCCCGTTTTTAATGTAATGTGCACTATGTGTATCTCACAGAGCGCCACAGCAATAAACCTCACAGTAATGTGCGCTGTGTATGAACGTATCACAGAGCTCCACAGAAATAAAACTCAAAGTAATGTGCAGACAGTGCAGTGTGTATGAGCGTATCACAGAGCTCCACAGAAATAAAACTCAAAGTAATGTGCAGTGTGTATGAGCGTATCACAGAATCCACAGCAATAAAACTCACAGTAATGTGCAGTGTGTATCAGTGTAAATCACAGTGGTTTACAGCAACAAAACTCACAGTAATATGTTACAGTTACAGGTTTTTATAAAGCGCTAATAAGTTCCGTAGCGCTATGTGGTGTGTATGAATGTATCACAGAGCTTCAAAGTATAACTCACAAATAAGTATAAAATAAATGTAAAAAATAATTATATATATATATATATTATAGGCAAGCCCCCAGGCACAGGCAGGCGAGTGTGCCCCCCCCCGGCCTCAATGGCCTGGGTGCGGTGGCACCCTCTGCACCCCTGGTAGTTGCGCCCCTGACCCAACCCTAAAGGTATCCTTAACCCTGAAACAAGCACAAATAGCAACCTAAACTAATACTAACCCTAAGCATAAAAGTAACCCTAAACCTAAATTTAGCCCCAAAACAAGCATAAATAGTACTCTAATCCTAATTAGAAAACCCTAACTCTAATAGTAAACCTATCCCAAATAAGAATCCTAACCCCAAAAGTAACCCTAAACCTTGCCCTAAAACAAGCACAAATGGCAATCTAACCTAAATTGCAAACCTTAACTCTAATAGTAAACTTAATACTAACCCTAACCCTAGTTCTAAAAAAAGCACAAAGAGTAATATAACCCTAATTACAAATCCTATCTCTAACAGTAGACCTATCTTTAGTACTATACCTAAAAGTAAATATAACTCTAAACCTAACCGTAGAAAGGTGATTGCACCGGAAAACTTTTCCATTGTTCCTGACTAATGTTTTCACTTTGGCAACTTAAATATTGCGTTACTATTTTCTGCATCCACAAGTTGGTGACTTTACCGTAGGATATTGTGCTTGTTTACATATTATAATAATTGTGCCGTCTGTCGATTATTGCTTTGTAGATGTTCACTAGAACAAGGTAAAGTCATGCAATAAAAAACAAAGTAAATGTTACTTCTAGCAATAAAAAGAGTTAAAATCTAGCTACTTACCAGTTTGTATAACATTATTATCTTGTACTTCATTTTCATTCATCATCTATAAAAGATAGACAAAGCAAGAAAACGCTGTGTAACGTACAGGCAGTCATGAGTCCTCCTCTTAAATTTTACACATTGCAATTAAACATCACATTTGATGGAGGTGAGCAATAAAGTACAAGGTAAAGAGAAGAAAATTTGCATTTTATGGAGGGATGCGTGGAAGAAACTAAGAGAAGACATACCGGGTAATTCAAAGAGATTCGAAAAGTCACCGCACGTTCGGTGACTTTTCGTTCTCTTCAATTCGGTTCCTTTTGCCGATCCCATTTCGGTCACCCTGCTGTGTATTTAGCAAGCACCACAGGGTCCCCGAATTGCAGGGAAAAGCTGCCGTAAACCTGACGAAAACTAACTGCAAAACCCGGCGAATGCACGCTGAAAACCCGCAAAAACATCTGGATTAACCTGAGGAAAACCACGGAAAAACCCGAGCAGGAGCCGATCGCAGCCACCGGAAAAAGTCGAGACCGCAGAAGAGGCAGTGAATAAATTAGAAAAACAGTTTGCATGAAAGTTTGAAAACTGAAACGCTGTTTGCAAAGAAACTACTGAGCGAAAATATCTGAAATGTACATATGAGGTCCAGGGAATGATAATAAAGAGGGCTGTTACAGAAAAAATAAGTAAACTTAAAAAAAATAAATTAAAAAAATCGGATTTAAAAAAAAAAATCCAGAAAAATGCTTAAAATATCCTAAAAAAATCTATAATTAAAGAGACTCTTTACTGCAGAATTTTATAATGAACGGTTTCTTAGATATTTAATTAAAACAGGAATATTTTTAACATTGAAGCCTATGGGATTCTCCTGAATAAACTTGCCGAATTAAACCACCGAATGGCAGGGCATTTTGGGAACCTTTCACTGCTGGTTTGTGTTCTCTGAATAGCTGAAGCAGTGCTTTTTCATGGGGATTCACTGCCCTCGAACAGGCACCGAACAGGCACCGAATGTGCAGGCAATTTGCCAGTATTTGGCGAATTGCCTGCTCTCTTTGAATTACTCTGATAGGTTAGGTTGGGATAACCCTGATGGGATTCAAAAGGTGGGGGAAATCTAGCAAATGTCAGACACAGGTGGATATAAAAGAGATGGAAATGGAAAATTATGGTGACACGGAACAACCAAGAAAGCACGTGAAAAATACTAGAGAAATACATTAGAAATACATATGATGCAGAATATGAGGAGCTAATGTAATAGAAATAAAAAGAGAAGACAGACAGGGAGTAGAGACTCGTGTTGTGGTGGAAAAGGAAATGACAGGATGTGGAGGAGTCACATATAAATATACACAAGACTGCAACCCTGTGGTTTGAGGGCTTTTCCTGAGCTATCTGCTATTAATGGAAATCCCTTCCTTGCATCATTCGACTCTCCCCGTGCCTCCACTATTTTAAAATGTCACTAAAAAACACTAATTCAGAGAAGCCCCCTCCAGCTCAGCTGTCTCCATAGTTGCCCATTGTACCTTTCCTGATCTAATTCCCACACAGCCACGCCCCCCATTCATCCTATTACTTTTCATACACTGCTATTTACCCTCCCCTCTGTCTCCCCACTACTCTTGTAAGCTCATAAGCATGGTGGTCTTTTCCCATCTTTTTCATGTGTGAGACCTATTTTATGTTTGGTTTTCTTCCCCACCCATTGTACAGCACTTCAGAATATGTTGGTGCTTAATAAATAATTGTAACTGTACTTATTTCTCAGATCGGCAGGGCTGTTGCTAGACTATTTTGCGCCCTAGGCAAGACCAGCTACTTGCGCCCCGCTCGAAAAAAAATTCAAACACACACACACACTGTGCGCGGCGGGGGCACATACTGTGCACGGGGCCGCACACGGTCATTCTTTCTTTCCTCTGCCCTCTGTGCCTCTTTCTTTCTTTCTACTGTGCCTCTTTCTTTTGCCCTTTCTTTCACCTGTCTCTTTCTTTTCTTTCATCTGCCTCTTTTTTTCTTTCTTTCTTCTCTGCCTCTTTTTTTCTTCCTTTCATTCTCTTTCTTTCGTGCTTTTCTTTCTTTCTTCTGTGCCTTTCTTCTGCCTTTTTTTTCTTTCATCTGCCTCTGGTGGGACCTACACGTCATCTGGTGGCACCTGCGCATCACCATAAGACGCCCACCTTCTGTGTTGCTTGCGGGGGTCCACCACTGCTTTGTGAGCCACCACTGCCGGCTACACGAGCCACATAATGAAGAATGGGGACAATAATGGAACACGGGTTGGGGCCTGCTGCGCCCCTAGGCGGCAGTGTGCCCTAGGCGGTTGCCTAGTGGGAGCACCGGCCCTGCAGATCGGACCTGCAGGATCTGCATATTAGGATCAGAATTATGCCTGATTGGATTAACCTCCCTTGCAGTCCGATTCTGACATATTTTATATGTCAGAATCGGTCCTATTTATTCTGGCCCCCTAGTGGTATTAGTGTGGCTCGGGGGTTAACTTTCAATACTGAAAGCGGTATCCCCGAGCCACACTCGGGCCGATACTTACATGTCCTGTGCTCCCTCGCTGTCCTCGCAGTCACACTGCAGCCGATCGCGATGTCACACTTCCTGGTTCACTCCTCGCAAGAAGAGAACCAGGCAGTGTGACGTTGCGAGCGACTGGAGGAGACTGCGGGGATCAGCGAGGGAGCGCAGGACATGTAAATATGCAGCCCGAGTGTGGCTTAACAAAAAGTTAACCCCGAGCCACACTCGGGAAAACCGTCAGGGAGGTTAAATATGATACACTGAATGGAATTACCATGTTAGTGAAACTGCGTTGAGCACATGAATTTAATACCTTAATCCAGCCTTGCTATTTCTTACCAAGCTGGAATTAAGTGGTACCTCTTGAATTCTCACTTCTCAGAAATACAGTATATCTCTTACCGGAACATAGATACTGTCTGTTTTCACGTCATGATCACCGTCCATGTGCTGCTGGTTTACCAAGATTTGAAGAAATTCACACCTGCAAAAATGTATGGAACATAACAGTGAACAACAAGCAATACGATTGTCATGTGTTACTGGTATCAAAAAAATAAAAATGCTATTAATAAATTCATATAACAGTCAGTTTGCAGGACTACAGACTGATAAAGAACAGTTCAATAGATCTCAGTATTGAAATATGCTTACAATGTTTGAAACATTATATAAATGTCACAAAATAGTGCAAAATAACCCAAAAAAACAATGTCTATTCTGCGTTGCATTTCTTCCTGTGATGGGAAACTTGTTGAAGAAGGGGGTCTGGTGATTTTTGCAGTTGTGTATTGAAAGACAGTTTCTTATGATTGTTGCAGGAGCACGGCTACAAAAGCCATTGTGTAGGGTATTTAATGTTCTGTGTTTCGTGTGTGTATTTATTGTTATATATTTTGTTTCTTTGCTTATATTGCTGTTCACTTCCATCATAAAATTCCCTTACAGGGTTATTCAAAGAGATCCGAATTGAGGCCAAAAGGTAACCGAACAGTGAAATTCAGCATTCGGTTACCTTTCCTGGCCATTCGGCTATCCAGAGAGCAGGCAGTTTGCCAAATGTTGGCGAATTGCCACCACATAAGGTGCCTGTTCAGTGCCTGTTCGAGGGCAGTGAAATCCCCATAGAGAAGCAATGCTTCATCTATTCAGAGAACAGAAACCAGCAGTGAAAAGTTGCCGAAATGCCCTGCTGTTCGGTGGTTTCATTCAACAGATTTATTCAGGCAAATCCCATAGGCTTCAATGTTAAAAATATTCCCGTTTTAATTCAATACCTAATAAACCGTTGATTATAATATTCTGCAGTACAAAGTCTCTTTATTTATAGATTTTTTAGGATCGTTTAGGCATTTGTTGGGATTTCTTTGCGAAAATATTTTTTCCATTTGTTTTTTTAAATCGTTTTTTCTTTTTTCTGTAACAGCCCTTTTTATTCTCATTCATTGGATCTTATATGTAAATTTTAGACATTTTTCGTTCTGTAGTTTCTTTGCAAACAGCGTTTCACTTTTCAAACATTCAAGTGTACTGTTTTTTTTTTTTCACTCCATTCGTCTGCCGTGTCGGGTTTTTCCGGCGGCTGCTCTGTGCTCTGATCGGCTCCTGCTCGGGTTTCCCCGGCGTATTCGGCGGGATTAATCCAGATGTTTTTGCGGGTTTCAGTGTGCGTTCGCCTGGTTTTGCCGTGAGTGTTCGTTGGGTTTGTGGTGGCTTTTCCCTGCACTACGACGGCCCTGTGGTGCTTGCTGAATACACTGCAGGGTCGCCGAAATGAGATTGGCAAATCGCACCGAATTGAAGAGAACGAAAAGTCACTAAACGTGCAGTGACTTTTCGATTCTCTTTGAAAAACCCTGCTGGTCTCCATTCGGGTTCCCCCAGGCATAATGGTACCAAGGTGGAATGCCTGCTATTGTTCTCTAATCCCTCCCTGGGGACGAAAAGTAAACACTGGAAGTGAATATAAGTAGACCAAAAAACCCAGCAGATAGCTCTAAATTTATTTATTTATTTATAAAGGATTTTACCAGGAAGGATACATTGAGATTTCTCTCATTTTCAAGTATGTCCTGGGTTCAAGAACATTGAATTGTTACACAGGGTTATCCAAAGAGATTCGAAAAGTCACCGCACGTTCGGTGACTTTTCGTTCTCTTCAATTCGGTTCCTTTTGCCGATTGCATTTCGGTGACCCTGCGGTGTATTCAGCAAACACCACAGGGCCCCCGAATTGCAGGGAAAAGCTGCCGCAAACCTGACGAAAACTAACCGAATGCACGCTGAAAACAAGCAAAAACATCTGGATTAACCTTTGAAAAAGCCGAACAGGAGCCGAACAGGAGCCGAACATGAGCCGAATCACACAGAGCCGAAGCAGCTGTGACGTAGAGGAGGCAGTGAATAAATTAGAAAAACCATTTGTATGAATCTGGGAAAATGAAACGCTGTTTGCAAAGAAACTACTGAGCGAAAATGTCTGAAATTTTCACAGGAGGTCCAGGGAATGATCATAAAGAGGGCTGTTACAAAAAAAATAAGCAAACTGAAAAAAAATAAAAAAAAAAATCGGACTTTTAATAAAAAATAAAAAAAATCTGAAAAATGCTTAAAGTATCCTAAAAAATCAATGAATAAAGAGACTTTTTGCTGCAGAATTTTATAATGAACGGTTTATTAGATATTGAATTAAAACGGGAATATTTTTAACATTGAAGTCTATGGGATTCTCCTGAATAAATTTGCCGAATGAAACCACCAAATGGCAGGGCATTAGGGGAACCTTTCACTGCTGGTTTGTGTTCTCTGAATAGCCGAAGCAGTGCTTCTCTATGGGGATTTCACTGCCCTCGAACAGACACCGAACAGGCACCGTATGTGCAGGCAATTCGCCAGTATATGGCGAATTGCCTGCTCTCTGGATAGCCGAATGGCCAGGAAAGGTAACCGAACGCTGATTTTCAGCGTTCGGTTACCTTTCTCAAGCAATTCGGATCTCTTTGGATAACCCTGACAGTGTTACAGAAATATAAAAGTAATAAAATGCAAATTATTATATTCACAAATATATTCACTATGTTACATGTTTACAGGTGCATTCTGTATATAGTCACTATGTTACATGTTTACAGGTGCTTTCTGTATTGAAGTATGTTAATAGGGAGCTTTTAAGTGACTTTAGACTGGGGGAAGATTTGATGGCATCTGGGAGGTTATTCCAGAATTGTGTTGCTCGGTAGGAAAAGGAGGATCGAGCCACTGTCTTTTTGTATTGTGGTATTGCAAGTAAGTTGCAGGTCCTGGATCTGAGGTTATAGGATGAGGGAACTGCTGGGGGAAGCAGCCTATTTAAGTAGGGTGGTAGCTTCCCAGAAAAGCTCTTAAACACCAGGTTGGAAAGGTGAAGAGTGCGTCTAGATTCCAGTGACGGCCAGTTTAGCTCTTTTAACCACAATGGTGGGTCATGTAGTTACACTGTAGCACAAAGCAGCAGAATGAGTTATACAATGTAGTAAGTTTATGAAGGTGTGTTTGCGGGGCAGCTGCATACACTACATCTCCATATTTAAAAGCTGGCTTAAGCATTTGCTGTACAATCTGCTTTCTTACCGCGGGCTTAGGCAGGATTTGTTTCTGTACAGGGCACCTAGTTTGGGGTAACGTTTAGATGAGAGTTTTTCGATGTGGGGGCCAAAGGATAGATTTGGGTCTAACCACATACCTAGATATTTGAGAGAAGTGACTGCGGTCAGCATGTCATTTGATCTTGTCCTGACACCTAGATGGGGAGTTTGTAATTTATGTAGTTTAGGTGCTGTACCAAAGAGCATCGTTACAGTTTTGTCAGTATTTAGAAAAAGTTTGTTATCTTTGATCCACTTTCTACCTCTGTGAATTTGTCTTGCAGCATAGCCTCCAGCTGCGGGAGATTTGGTTTGCTGGTGTAGATTATGGTGTCGTCTGCGTACAATGTGTACAGTTGAGGCTTTGCAGATGTTGGGCAGATCATTTATGAATATTGTGAATAGCAGGGGGCCAAGTATCGAGCCTTGGGGTACACCGCATGCAGTGGCGTCGCTACGTGGGGGCGGGGGGTGCGGCCCGCACCAGGTGACACCCGCCCTTAGGGTGACAATGTCACCCTAAGGGCGGGTGCCTCACCTTGCGCCGCGTGTTCACTCCCTGCGAGCGTCTGAAGCTGTGCAGCTTCAGTGCTCGCCTGTTGGAAACACGTCACCAGCCAATCGCGGCTGGTCACGTGGCTCCCCCAGGCGAGCGCACAAGCTGCACGCCGCCACGCCAGACGCTCAGAGGGAGCGAACACGCGGCGGAGGTGAGCGGGGGCATTATCCATGTGCTGGGCCATTATCCATGAGGTGGGGCATATCCATGAGCTGGGGCACTAAATCCATGAGCTGGGGCAAATCCATGAGCTGGGGGGCATATCCATGAGCTGGGGCATATCCATGAGCTGCTGGGGCAAATCCATGTGCTGGGGCACTATCCATGAGCTGGGGCAATATCCATGAGCTGGGGCATATCCCATGTGCTGGGGCAATATCCATGAGCTGGGGCAAATCCATGAGCTTGGGGCAAATCCATGAGCTGGGGCATATCCATGAGCTGGGGCAGTATATCCATGAGCTGCTGGGGCAGTATATCCATGAGCTGGGGTATATATCCATGTGCTGGGGCATATCCATGAGCTGGGGCATTATCCATGAGCTGGGGCAAATCCACGAGTTGCTGGGGCAAATCCATGAGCTGGGGCAGTATCCATGAGCTGGGGCAGTATCCATGTGCTGGGGCATATCCATGAGCTGGGGCATTATCCATGAGCTGGGGCATTATCCATGAGCTGGGGCAATATCCATGAGCTGGGGCAGTATATCCATGTGCTGGGGCAGTATATCCATGAGCTGGGGCAGTATATCCATGAGCTGCTGGGGCAGTATCCATGTGCTGGGGCAATATCTATGAGCTGGGGCATTATCCATGAGCTGGGGCATATCCATGAGCTGGGGCAATATCAATGAGAGGAGCTGGGGCAGTATATCCATGAGCTGGGGCAGTATATCCATGAGCTGCGGCAGTATATCCATGAGCTGCTGGGGCAGTATCCATGTGCTGGGGCAATATCTATGAGCTGGGGCATTATCCATGAGCTGGGGCATATCCATGAGCTGGGGCAATATCAATGAGAGGAGCTGGGGCAGTATATCCATGAGAGGAGCTGGGGCAGTATATCCATGAGAGCAGCTGGGGCAGTATATCCATGAGAGGAGCTGGGGCAGTATATCCATGAGAGGAGCTGGGGCAGCAATATCCATGAGAGGAGCTGGGGCAGTATATCCATGAGAGGAGCTGGGGCAGTATATCCATGAGAGGAGCTGGAGCAATATCCATGAGAGGAGCTGGGGCAGTATATCCATGAGAGGAGCTGGGGCAGCATATCCATGAGAGGAGCTGGGGCAAAATCCATGAGAGGAGCTGGGCAATATCCATTAGAGGAGCTGGGGCAGTATATCCATGAGAGGAGCTGGGGCAGTATATCCATGAGAGGAGCTGGGGCAAAATCCATGAGAGGAGCTGGGGCAATATCCATGAGAGGAGCTGGGGCAATATCCATGAGAGGAGCTGGGACAATATACATGAGAGCTGCTGGGGCATATCCATGTGTGCTGGGGGCAGTATCCATGTGTGCTTGGGGCAGTATCCATGTGTGTTGGGGGCATATCCATGAGAGCTGGGGCAATATCCATGTGTGAGCTGGTCTGGGGCAATATATCCATGTGTGAGCTGAGGCGCAATATATCCATATGTGAGCTGAGGCCCAATATATCCATATGTGAGCTGAGGCGCAATATATCCATATGTAGCTGAGCCGCAATATATCCATATTTGAGCTGGGGCAATATATATCCATGGGTGAGCTGCTGGGGGCAATATATAATTGTGAACTGGGGCAATATATCCATATGTGAGCTGCTGGGGGAAATATATCCAGAGCTGCTGGGGGCAATATATATCCATGTGTGCTTTCACTGCCTTCGAACAGGCATCGTACTTGCTGGCAGTTGGCAAAACGTTGTGTGAGCATATGAGAGAGCTCCACAGCAATAAACCTCACAGTAATGTGTGCTGTGTGTATGAGCATTCAGTGTTATATGGGAGTACTGATTTAGGAGTAAGAGTATTTAAAAAAAAAATCTGGAAAACTCGGGGGGGGGGGGGTGACACCATAAGTTACCGCACCGGGTGACACCAACCCTAGTGACGCCACTGACTGCATGTGACTGGGAGGGGGACTGCCAGAAATGGACACATATTGCGACCGATCAGATACTTATGATTGAAACCAGGTTAGTGTGCGAACACCAATACCAGAGTTTTTACATTTCTGTAATAGGATGCCATGGTCTACTGTATCAAAGGCCTTGGCAAAATCAAGGAAGATGGCTCCAGTTAGGTTTCCTTGTTCCATGCCAGCTTGAATATCATTGCAAACTTTTAAAAGGGCAGTTGTAGTTGAATGATTTGGACGAAAGCCAGATTGATCTGGGGTTAAATAGTTCCAATACTGATAATAATCACATAATTGAGTGTAGACACATTTTTCCAGAATTTTTGACATTATTGGGAGCAATGATATTGGGCGGTAGTTGGATACCAAAGTCTTGTCACCACTTTTATGGATAGGTACCACTCTCGCAGTCTTCCAGAGTTTGGGTATGTATCCAGTTGCCAGTGATTCATTGATTATAGTTGCAACAGGTTTTGCAATTGCCGGCGCACTGATTTTCAGCAGCATTGCTGGGATTTGATCAGGTCCAGAGTGGTATTTCATTTTTTGATTTCGGAGAAGTTTAGTAATGACACTGACAGGCACTGATCTAAAACAGACTTTTTCTCCGATACAGGGTCTTTGCACAGTTGGAGGGGCCGGGACTGCGTGCTGCCTTTCAGAAAGTGTGCATTTGTTAGCTTAACAATCAGAGTGGTGGCACAGCCAACAAAATAAATATTAAAGGCATTTGCTACATCTAGGGGGTGTTGCAGGGTTTGGTTGTTTACTTTGACAGCAGCTGGTTGGGAGTGGACTGGGGGTGATTGTATGTTACTTGTGACTTTCCAAAAATTTCTTGGGTTTGATTTGTTATTGTTTAGAATTTCATTGAAGTATTGGGCTTTATCCATTTTTGTTTCTTTTGTGCATGCATTCCGCCATTTTCGGTATTCATAGTGTTCGTTCATGGACCCAGTACTCTTGAAATTTGACCACAGTGAATCTCTAAGTTGGAACATTTGTGTAAGATCAGCTGTAACCCAGGGGAGATGGGCCCCTTTTACTCGCACTTTACGCAGCAGGGAATGAGACTTTCAAGAGCTCGGATTTAAAGTATTCAATTGCAAAGTCCAGGTCTGGGATTAGGTTTAGTCTGTACCATGGGAGCTGTTTGAGATCATTTAGGAAGGATTCAAGATTCAATTTCTTGAAAGACCTTCTGATTATTACCTTTGGGGGAGATTTTGTGGCCTTTATTTTGCGCACACAATACACTAGGCAGTGGTCACTGACGCTATTAGGGAGAACGCCTACCTCCTGAATTCTATCAGGACACGAGGAGAGAATCCAGTCCAGCAAGGTATGGTTAAGGCTTTTCATATTAATGCGCGTGGGGGAGGAGATTAATTGTGTTAACTGGAAAGCCTTAAACAGGGAGCAGTGTTTATTGTTTTTAGGATTCAGCCAATCAACATTAAAATCGCCGAGGACCAGCAGTTCACTTTTTTGGTTTTGAGCTACCAAGTTACTAAGGATTTGGGTTATGTCTGAAAGGGAATGCATTGGGGAACTTGGTGGGCTGTAGAATCCAGTAACAATAATTGATTTACTGAACGGGATCTCAATAATACCAGAAAGGAAATCAAATGTGGCTGGGGAGCTAGAATTCTGCAAAGGGGTGAACTTTATGGACTCGTCAACATAAATAACAATTCCCCCTCCTCTCTTCGCTCTATCCTTTCTATAACAAGAATACCTTTGTATTGATATGGCAGAGTCTGGTACTTTTGGGGTTAGCCATGATTCTGTCAGCACAATGACTTTAGGTTTGTAATAGAAGCACCAAGCTTTAAGCTCATCCAGTTTAGGGAGTAAGCTGCGAATGTTGCAGTGCACAAAGGAGAGGCCTTTTTTAGTGGGGAGACCAAATGTGGTGTCAACTATTGGACCAGGGTTGGATTCAACATAATTTGCCAGAGCAAGCAGCAGAATAAAAAGGAACTTGGACATAGTTTTCTTTTGGGAAAATTGTGATTGGAGAGTTTTAAAGCTCTGTTGTCTGGGGGTGGGCGGGCTGGATTTTAACTCTCTCCATCAGCACTCTGCTGATAAATTAGAGTAAATAAATAAATGTATTCATGGGATTGGTACCTGTGGAGCATGCTGTTTCTTTCTACTAAATTATATAACAATACATTCTGCACTCAAGATCTGTACATGATAAATGATGTCCGGTACTTCGTCCAACACCACACCAGGGGCCAGATCAAAACGTTAAAAAGTAAGATGCAAGCAGAAAACTTTTGTAGTTGCCATTTTCCATTTGCGGCGCACCTTTAACATCTGTATTAGAACAAAACCAGTTTGTCAGCAGCTCAAGTTGTAATGCTAACAAATCACAACTTGGTAACACCAGCAGGGTTAAGCGACGCAGGGTTATCAGCTCTAGAATTCCATAGGACTTCATGGACACAGACACAAACTCACGTGAGTGAGATCTAGACTAGGGATGAGCCGACACCCCCCGAGTTCAGTTCAGACCCAAACCCGAACTTTCCAAATGTTCGGATCCGAACCCGAACCCGAACCCGAACTCGAACTCAATACAAGTCAATGGGGCTGAAAATTCGTTTTTTAGAGTGCCCTCCAAGAGGGCATATATGCTAGATATTTGCCATAAAAGGTGTATGGGGGTCCGGGTAGTGCCCTGGGGGACAGGAAACAAGGACAAAAAGTTAAAAAAAAAACATTTTTAAAGGGACAGTGAGTTTTCCATGAAATAAGGGTTAAAAATAAAAATGCAAAATTCCTTCAATTATCGTGCCTAGGAGGTGCCCATAACCTGCCCGTAAAGTGGCGGATTTCTAGGATGTATAGAAATATGTAAAAACCAAAAAATGACATTTCAAATGACGGTAAATGCTTTTCCTTTAATCTATCCATAAACAACTGCTTGGGGCGGCAGTCTGTATGAAAAGAGGAGATATTTTCGGACACTCAGAAAAAGTTTACAGATTTTTTGGCGGTGAAAAGCAGGAGAATGACTGGAGAATGGAAAATTCTAGATCAAATAGCTGATTTGGAAAGTGAGATATATGGGAGAATTTTTCTGGTTTAGCTATTTTGACCTAGAATTTTCTCTTCAGTCATTCTCCTGAGTTTCCCCTTTCTCTGAATAACCCTGTCAGGGTTATTCAGAGAGCGGTGAAGAGCAGGAGAATGACTGGAGAATGGAAAATTCAAGGTCAAAATAGCCAAACCAGAAAAATTCTCCCATTTAGGCTAGGGTCAGACTAGCGAATTTTTAACGTGCGTTTAGGCGCACTTAATCACGGCCGCACTAGCAGCAAATGACGGGCAATGACGGCCAATATACGAAGTACGGCCGCACGAAAGTCCGGCTGCGCAACGCAAGTGGAAAATGAATGCATTTTTTCGAGAACGCAGATCCGCTAGTACGGACGTACAGAGTGCGCTGCGTCCACTAGCGGCGTGTGTGCGTGATTTGGAGACGTCAGACCCTGCTCATGTCCGGCCAACATAACGTCCAGACACCCAAAGTTTCCTGGTTTGGATCCGTAAAAAATCACACACAAAAATGCGCATCGTATGATCGTTTTCGCGCATTCCGTGAAAAAATACGGCAATGCGTTCGGACGCACTTTTTGACAGTCGCTGTGAAAAATGCGTTAGTCTGACCCTAGCCTTATCTCACTTTCCAATTCGGCTATTTGGTCCAGATTGTTCTCTTTTCCTGCCATTCTCCTGGTTTTCAACTTTCTCTGAACAACCCTGAGAGAGAGGTGAAAGCCAGGAGAACTGGCAAGAGAAGAGAACAATCTAGACCAAATAGCCGATTTGGAAAGTGAGATAAATGGGAGAATTTTTCTGGTTTGGCTATTTTGACCTAGAATTTTCACTTCTCCAGTTATTCTCCTGCTTTTCACCGCTCTCTGAATAACCCTGTGAATGTTTAATCCGAGGTGCTTTAGATGTTAAAAGCGGGCAATGAGGAAATTTTGTATTTCTTTCAAACACCAGTTAAATGCAGCATATTAGGAAGTTTTAGGAGGGAAATTAACACTCAAATCTCAATCAGAAGCAGACACTACCCCACCCCCTCAGTACCTCAGTATAGTGTACAATGTATCAAATTGATTAGATCAGACTAAAAACACCAGGTGTTATGCCCGTTTGTGAACAGAGGTCATTTAGAGTTGAGAATCTTTCCACGTACACATTAGTTTTTAATTCAATATCTAATAAACCGATGCTTACAACATTCTGCAGTAAAGAGTCTCTTTATTTCTAGATTTTTTAGTATTTTTTTAAGCATTTTCTATACTTTTTTCAAAATTTCTTTTTTTTTTTTCGAACTCGAACCGAACACACCCAAAAAGTTTGAGGTTTGCGAACCTTCGAACATCCAAAGTTCGGGTCGAACTCCGAACCGTCCGAACGAAACAGCTCATCCCTAATCTAGACGTTAAAAGGTAAGAAGCAAACGGAAAACTTTTGCATTTTCCTTTTACGGCTCACCTTTAACATCTTTATTACAACTGAGCCACTTTGCCAGCAGCTCAAGTCGTAATACTAACCAGCCACAACTTAATAACAACAGCAGGGCTAAATCTTGCAGGGTTATCAGCTCTATAAATCCATAGGACTTCATGGACACAGACACAAACTCACGTGTGTGAGATCTGGCCAGGGCGGTGGAGGGATCCTCAGAGGAACATTTGGAATTATTTGTTCCCAGTGTTCCTCTGTTAATGGAGTGAGGAAGCAGTGGATCGCACCACTCTCGCTTCGGAGGGATCTGAGTTGAGTATGGGATTTTTAGGCGGGGTTAAATTAATCTCAATAACATCGGACACAGAGACCGAGCTGGTTGAAATAGCTTGTTCCACATCTACTAGGGGCAGATTAACGTCTCCCATACAAAGTATAGAAGACTATAACGTAATCTGGTGCTACATCTGCTTTGCCTCCAAGTTGTGATCTGGCCCCAAATATTTCTTGGGTTGAGGAGCACTTATATCTTTATCCCCAATGTATTCTTTTATTTTTGTGTGCAAACTTTAATCCTAAGAAATATATATATATATACATCAACTTGCATTTGGTTGTGGCCTACTGAAGCTGAAAGGGGAACTGAATGGACCAAAAGCCATTCTATCTAACACAGATTTCAGGTTTCAGCTTCATTAGGGGTTATTCAGAGAGAGGTGAAAAGCAGGAGAATGGCTGGAGAATGGAAAATTCTAGGTCAAAATAGCCAATTTGGAAAGTGAGATAAATGGGAGAATTTTTCTGGTTTGGCTATTTTGACCTAGAATTTTCCATTCTCCAGCCATTCTCCTACTTTTCACCTCTCTCTGAATAACCCTGTCTGATTTCTTATTCTCTTGCAAAAAAAATAAATAATGAAACTTACACCCTGGTCTAGCTTTGCTTTAGCTTTTATTAAAAAACATTATTATTAAAATTACAGTCAGATAATGTCATGTGTGCTGTGATATATCTGCGATGCATTCTTCATACTTACTGAGGGCTGTGTTTCAGGTGCTCGTTATAAGGATCATCCTGCGGTTCAAAAATGCCAATGCAGATCCCACATGTAAAGCATTTTACAAAATCCATTCCTAAAACAATGAGAACATTTTTAAATACAGTACTTCCTATTTATAATTATTATTATTTATTTATTTATATAGCCCCCACTGCCTATACCCAAACACCAAAACACTGTCACTGTGCATGCTTTGTTCCTGTCCCTCCAGGTTTCCGGTGTCCATCCCGGTTCCTGGTTTCGTTTCTCCGTTCGGCCGCTCCATTTCCTTTGTCCTTTGTGTCCTGTGCCCTGTGAGGCTGCAGATCTGCCTGGTGAATTCTGAGAGGAGATCCAGCCTGAGGGTCTTGGGAGTGAGCGGCCTTCTTTTACAGTCACTTGTATAGCACCAACAGAATCCGCAGCGCTTTACAATGAGGAAGAACAGACATGATACTTAATAAAAACACGTAGGATATTTTTTTTGTTATACCCATATTTTTATTTCTGGCACACTGGATTGTGCTCTGGACCCCCCCCCCCTTTTATGTGGCGTTATAGGGCTATCTCGGGGTGTGCCATTGTGGCGGCCACTATGGCTCTGCCCACCACACCTGGCCCTCGAGGACCCTGGCCTTATGTCCTGCACAATTCCATGGCCTCCTACTGTACCTCAGACTACCAGGAGTGAGCCAAGAAGGTCACACATTGGGCCTTTGCAATTTTTTTCACCTTTCTTTTTAAGTCTTTTTGGGTCCCGGCGTACTATTTGGTATGTGTTTCTCCTTTTTGTTTTTTTTTCTTTGTGTTTTCAGATGTCTTTTGTTGAACTTGCCACATTTTAAGTATTTGAGAATTTTTTTGCAGTACCCTTGTTGTTGATGTGTGTTTTTTTTTTTGTTTTTTTTTTGAGATTTGGCCCTGCGTTGCTGTCATGTCCGTTTACTGATGGCATTCTTTAAAATAAAAAATTTCTATATAAAAAAAAACCATAAGAAAGAGGCAGCCCTGCCCATAAGATAAATGCCCTACTGATTCAGCACTTTATACAAGTAGTCAGCCAAACATCCCGTGAGTTTACAATCTAAAGGACAAAGGAGGAGGAGGAAACATAGAAACATAGACGAAACATAGAAAAATGTCGGCAGATAAGAACCTTTCGGCCCATCTAGTCTGCCCAATTACATGGATACTTTACCTGGATTTATCTTTTGTTTAGGATAGACTTATGCCTATCCCATGCTTGCTTAAATTCAATTACTGTTTTGGCCTCTACCACTTCAACTGGAAGACTATTCCATGTATCCACCACCCTCTCAGTAAAATAATGCTTTCTGATGTTACTTTTAAACCTTTGCCCCTCTAATCTAAGACTATGTCTTCTTGTTTTGCTACTTTGTTTCCTTTTACATATACTCCCTTCCTCTACCTTGTGGATTCCCTTTACGTATTTAAATGTTTCTATCATATCTCCTCTGTCTCGTCTTTTTTCCAAGCTGTACATGTTAAGATCATTAAGCCTTTCCTGGTAACTTTTCTCCTTCAAGCCGTACACCATTTTAGTAGCCCTTCTCTGACCTCTCTCTAAGATGTCTATATCCTTCTGGAGATACGGTCTCCAGTACTGCACACAGTACTCCAAGTGAGGTCTCACCAGTGCTCTGTACAGTAGCATGAGCACTTCCCTTTTCCTACTGCTAATACCTCTCCCTACACAACCAAGCATTCTGCTAGCATTTCCTGCTGCTCTATTACATTGACTACTTACCTTTAGATCCTCTGAAATAATAACCCCTAAATCCCTTTCCTCAGATGTTGAGGTTAGGACTGTATCAAATATTCTATATTCAGCCCTTGGGTTTTTACGTCCCAGGTGCATTACATAGTTACATAGTTACATAGTTATATAGGCTGAAAAAAGACATGCGTCCATCGGGTTCAGCCTCTCCCACATAACCTACTGCTGTTGATCCAAAAGAAGGCAAAAAACACAGTCTGAATGCTTGCCAATATGCAACATACTGGGAAAAAATTCCTTCTTGACCCCAGAATGGCAGTCAGATTTCTCCTTGGATCAAGAAGCTTTTACCCACATATTAAATATTATAACCCTTAATATTCTGTGTCTGCAGGAAGTCATCCAGTCGTTTTTTAAAAGTCTGTACAGACTCTGACCCAACCACCTCAACAGGCAGAGAATTCCACAGCTTTATTGTTCTCACCGTAAAATAACCCTTCCTATGCTTTAAGCTAAATTTTCTTTCTTCCAGTCTAAATGGATGACCCCTTGTCCTATGTATAGTCCTGTTAATGAATAGGTTATCAGACAATGGTTGATAATGGCCCCGTATATATTTATATAAGGTTATCAGATCCCCTCTAAGGCGCCTTTTCTCTAAACTAAACAGGTTTAAGCTTGTTAGTCTTTCCTCATAACTTAACCCTTCCATCCCCCTTATTAATTTAGTTGCCCGTCTCTGCACTTTTTCTAACGATATAATATCTTTTTTTTTTAAGACAGGTGCCCAAAATTGCACGGCATATTCAAGGTGCGGCCTGACCATTGATTTATACAGAGGCAAAATTATGTTTTCATCCCGTGAGTGAACTCCCCTTTTAATGCATGCCAACACTTTGCTTGCCTTGGCAGCTGCTGTTTGACATTGCACATTGTTACTTAGTTTGAAGTCTATGATTATTCCCAAATCCTTCTCCTGCTTGGATTTCCCTAACTCCGTACCATTTAGGGTATAAATTGCTTGTGTGTTCTTCACTCCAAAGTGCATAACTTTACATTTATCTAGATTAAATCTCATCTGCCATTTAAGTGCCCAGTCCCCCAATCTATCTAAATCCCTCTGCAGCGAAGTAACATCCTGCTCACATTGTATTACTTTTCCTAGCTTTATCTTGCACTTATCCACGTTAAAACTCAATTGCCACAGCTCCGACCATTTTTTTAGTTTACCTAAATCATTTGTCATTTGTCATTTGGCTGATCCCTCCAGGAACGTCAACCCTGTTGCAAATCTTTGTGTCATCAGCAAAAAGACATACTTTTCCATTAATACCTTCTGCAATATCACTAATAAAAATATTAAATAGAATGGGTCCAATTGGTGGACGCACCTTTTCACCTTTAACTGGTTATATATTCATATTTTTCAATTCACTTCACTGATAACTTATGTGGGTCAACATTCAATTGACAACTATCCTAATTATCATCAATTTTTAATTGTATTTCTCTAATAAAGTTCCTATTAAGTTATAGGTTTATTCCCCCTCGGGGGATTTGATTTAATAAATTGTTTGGTGTTCAATCACTATCCTATTCAATTAACCCTTCCCACGGTGGGTCATCCATCGATTCAATAGTATCAAAAGCCTTACTGAAATCTAAATAAGCAATGTCTACTGCACCACCTGTGTCTATTATTTTTGTTACCCAATCAAAAAAATCAATAAGATTAGTTTGGCATGATCTCCCTGAGGTAAACCCATGTTGTTTCTGATCCTGTAATCTATGTGTTTTTAGATGTTCAACAATCCTTTCCTTTAACATGGTTTCCATTAATTTCCCCACTACTGACGTAAAACTAACTGGCCTATAGGAGTGGCTAAACACTGAGTGAGGGAGCAGTGCAGCGCACATTGTTGTTGAGGATCATTGCTGCACTATAGTAGAATGCATCTTGAATATAAGTATTACTTTGCATGATTCTGTGTGATTTTATCACTGCATGGGGTGGTGTTTAAATACCAATGGTATAGGCAATTAACTTGCTGTTTTCACCACGCTGACATATTGCACATTTTTCTGTGTTAATAACGGTTTGTTACTGTGATTTTACGCCTATTTATTATATTCATGCTGCACAACAATGTAAATGAGTGATCTTTCAATAACAAGGCTGTAGCGCTCACTCCCGGAGGAGCCACTGAATTTGAACCTCGGGTCAGTCTCCCCGCACTAGGGAATAAATATACTCCAGCACCGTCGTGGATTTTATAAATTATATAGTTTACTGAATAAACTGGCATATAATGAGTAACACGGTATATGTATATATATTTACAGTACTTCATAATGCGGGAAACGCGCAGCGGAAAAGAAATACAATGCTTCGTAATACGAGAAACGCGCAGCGGAAAAGGGAAAAATATATCTTTAACCCCTTTGTGGTTGGGGAGTGAGTCCCGTACAGGTTATGTCCCAAAGAATGTATGTGTATGTGTGTATTGGTACCCGGGTACAATATTCAACTGGCCAGTGAATTATTTATGAGGTATCTTCGACTAGTCACGTTGGGGCCCTGTGGGTTTTGAAACAAACTGCAGCGTGCTTTAGATTTTCACAACGGCCTGGAAGGCCTCTCACCCATCTGCCTGATACTCTGTGCTCCGCTCGACCCAGGACGTCTCTCCGCTCGATTATGACTGGGGTTCTCGGTGTCACCGGCTCCGCTGTCTTGCTTGTCTGTATCTGCCACAAGATGTCCAGCTCACTGCCTGCACTCCCTGTTAGATCGATCTGCGGTGCTCCTAACTCGGGGTCCTCCAGCTCACTCGGTATCAGCTCGGGTTACTGTGGTAGATCACTGGGTCTTCATAAGATAAGGTGGAAAACCCCGGTCTCCAGCTCTGTCAGTCCGCACCTGCGCTCCGGCCTGGTCACTGTCCCGTTCAGCTACACTGCGTCTTGCTCCTCTCACTCCTAGGCGCGCTCTTCCAGCTCTGTCCACGAGGCTCAGGATGTCAGCGTCTCTTCCCCAACCACTTCCTGTCCCTGCCCGCAAAGCATGCTGTAAAATGTAGTCCCAATGTTCAGTGTCTCACATCGCGCTTGTCTCCCTCCGGTGGCCAAAAACAAGTACTACAACAACAGGGGATTTAAAACCAGCGCTACACTCTCCCCCTCCTAGAACTCTTGGGTCTCTCCAAGGAGGTACAACAGTTGAATTACAATTCAACACATATTAGGCAACATATACAGGCTCAGCAGCAAGCATACAATGGGATAAATACACTTCCTCAAGGTGACTCATACTTTGGGCTACCTCAGCTAACATAGCAGACACTTCGGGCAACCTTCGCACTGTGGTGACGGCCTCTTCAGTGCTATGTCCTGGTGTGTCGTAGGTGAGTCTCTGTGGCGGTCGAACAGAGCGTTTTGGTTCTGGCTCAATCAGTTCCTCTTCAGGTGGAAGTACTATAGGCGCAGGTTCAGTTCTTCTTTCTACCACTGGAGCAGACATCTCTTCGGAGTATGATCCTTCCAGTGAAGGCATAGAACTGTAGTCATAAGATTAGACTTCAGGAACTACAGGGATTTCAATAGTCTCGGGGACTTCTAACTGAAATTCAGGAGCCTCAGGCCTCAAATTACTTTCCCACCTTTCAGGAACTGAGAAAACCTGTGAGCGCATCCAGTCCAGACAAAGACTCTCTTCCTCACTGTCCCTTTCGCTCTCTTCGACAGCCCGGGTCTGCTGAGACCGAGTAATGGGAGGCAAACGTGGAGCAGGCGGATTTGGCAGAGAAAGTTCGTCCCCAACTGGTATCCTCACAGCCTCTCTCAAAAGGTAATAAATGATTCCGGTGCCAGTTCTTAAGAGGCCCAGCCTTTCCATCCGGCCGGATTTGATACACCGGCAGACCTGGCAGTTGCTTGCAGACAATGTAGACCTGAGAACTCCATCTATCCGCTAACTTGTGCCTCGCAGCAGCACCCAAGTTCTTCAACAAAACCCTATCACCGGGTTGTAGATCCTGTATCCGAACTTTCAAGTCATAGTTCCGTTTATTCCTTTGTTCCCTGTTTCCTGAGGTCAAACGGGCCTGTTCAAATGCAGAGGCCAGATTCTTTTGAAGTCTATCCACGTAATTTCTATGGGAAGCTACCGACGTCTGGTCCAGAGATAACCCAAACGCCAAATCAACTGGCAGTCGAGCTTCTCTTCCGAACATAAGACGGTACGGTGAGTATCCAGTAGCGTCACTCTCCGTACTGTTATATGCATGCACTAGCGTAGCTATGTGACGACTCCAGCTCTGCTTCTCTGTGTTTGACAGCGTCCCCAGCATATTTAGCAGCGTGCGATTGAACCTTTCGGGTTGAGCATCACCTTGAGGGTGATATGGTGTAGTTCGGGTCTTTTGGATTCCCAGCAGTTCCAGTAATTGCCCAACAAGCCGGCTTTCAAAGTCTCTACCCTGATCAGAGTGTATTCTCTTTGGTAGGCCGTAGTGAACAAAGAACTTTTCCATCAGAACCTTCGCCACTGTCGGAGCGCGTTGGTCTTTCGTAGAAAAGGCTTGGGCGTAACGTGTGAAGTGATCAGTCACTATAAGAATATTTCCCTGCCCACAAGCATCCGGCTCTAAGCACAGGAAATCAATGCACACCAAATCCATGGGTCCTTGACTTTGCAGATGGCTCATTGGAGCGGTTTGGGTCGGTAGGGTCTTCCTTTGAATACACCTCAGACATGAATGGCAGTAACTTTCCACTTCAGCTCTTATGCAAGGCCAATAGAATCTGTCTCGCAGCAGCTTAAAAGTCCTTTCTGCGCCCAAATGTCCATGCTCATCATGTAGCGATCGCAGCACACTCTCCCTATGTTTAGTGGGAAGGAACAGCTGTTGGGTCTCTTCAGCATTGATTGAGGGGCCCCTTTGGTAGACCACCCCATCCAACATCTTCAGCCGCTCCCACTCTTTGTAGACCAATCTGGCTCCATCTGGAGAATTGGTCAGCAGAATTTCCCGCTGGTTCGCAGTTAGGGCCTTTATGGTTAACGCGATTAAGGGGTCTCTAGCCTGATCAGCTTTCAGATCCTGTTTTGAAAAGGTAGGCAGACTTTCATCCCTCAACTGCGTAGGGTTGCAGTAGAACTCCGGAATAGCCGCAGCCATGACTCCTATGGCCTCCGCTTCAATCCCTCCCTTGACCCGGCGCTCTGCTCATTGACACAAAGCTTGTACCCCGTCTGGAGTTAACTGAGTCCATTCTGTAGTGTAGAGTCTTCTCGACAAAGCATCAGCATCTCGATTATTCACCCCAGGGCGATATTTCAGGCTGAACCGAAACCCTGACAGAGTGGCCAACCACCGATGTCCCGTTGCGTCCAGTTTTGCAGTAGTAAGGACGTAGGTAAGAGGATTGTTATCCATCTTTATCACAAACTCGGCCCCATACAGATAGTCCTTTAGCTTAGAACATAGAAACATAGAAACATAGAAAAATGTCGGCAGATAAGAACCTTTCGGCCCATCTAGTCTGCCCAATTACATGGATACTTTACCTGGATTTATCTTTTGTTTAGGATAGCCTTATGCCTATCCCATGCTGCTTAAATTCAATTACTGTTTTGGCCTCTACCACTTCTACTGGAGACTGTTCCATGTATCCACCACCCTCTCAGTAAAATAATGCTTCCTGATGTTACTTTTAAACCTTTGCCCCTCTAATCTAAGACTATGTCCTCTTGTTTTGCTATTTTGTTTCCTTTTAAATATACCCCCTTCCTCTACCTTGTGGATTCCCTTTACGTATTTAAATGTTTCTATCATATCTCCTCTGTCTCGTCTTTTTTCCAAGCTGTACATGTTAAGATCATTAAGCCTTTCCTGGTAACTTTTCTCCTTCAAGCCGTACACCATTTTAGTAGCCCTTCTCTGAACTCTCTCTAAGAGGTCTATATCCTTCTGGAGATACGGTCTCCAGTACTGCACACAGTACTCCAAGTGAGGTCTCACCAGTGCTCTGTACAGTGGCATGAGCACTTCCCTTTTCCTACTGCTAATACCTCTCCCTACACAACCAAGCATTCTGCTAGCATTTCCTGCTGCTCTATTACATTGACTACTTACCCTTAGATCCTCTGAAAATAATGACCCCTAAATCCCTTTCCTCAGATGTTGAGGTTAGGACTGTATCAAATATTCTATATTCAGCCCTTGGGTTTTTACGTCCCAGGTGCATTATCTTGCACTTATCCACATTAAAACTCAATTGCCACAACTCCGACCATTTTTTTAGTTTACCTAAATCATTTGTCATTTGGCTGATCCCTCCAGGAACGTCAACCCTGTTGCAAATCTTTGTGTCATCAGCAAAAAGACATACCATTGTCTACCACTGCCCACTTTAAGGCTAGGAACTCCAACTTGTGGGTAAGATAGTTATTTTCTGAAGGCGTAAGGCTCCGGCTCACATACGCTACAGGCCTCAACAATCTACCATATTCTTGATACAGGACTCCTCCTAGACCTTCTCTGCTGGCATCCACATGTAACTCGTACGGCTTGTGAGGGTCCGCATAGGCCAAGACAGGAGCTCGAGTTAAGCTCTCTTTCAGCTTTGTAAAAGCACCCTCACATTGACTAGTCCATTCTCCCTGGATAGACTCTCGAGCTTTCCTTGGCCCTGGAGCTGACGGATTTCGGTCAAAGACCTTGCAGCCTTCTTCGGTGCTTTCCTTCTGTAGGAGCTTGTTCAGTGGTTGAGCTATTTTTGCGAATCCCCCTACAAATCTTCGATAATAAGAGCAGAAACCCAAGAAAGACCTAAGTTCAGTAACGCTTCGGGGTCTAGGCCAAGAAGCTACGGCCTCCAACTTCCGAGGATCTGTCGAAACGCCTTCTGCTGAGACCACATGTCCCAGATACGTAACAGATGGTAAACAGAATTGACATTTCTCCAGAGATAGTTTCAATCCCTCTTCATGGAGCCTCTTCAAGACCTTCTCCAAACGTTGTTCATGTTCTTCCAGAGTCTTCCCGAACACAATTATGTCATCCAGGTACACTAATACTTCGATCAGATTCATGTCCCCGACTGTCTTCTCCATTAACCGTTGGAACGTGGCTGGAGCCCCAGTAAGGCCTTGAGGCATTCTGTTAAATTCGAAGAACCCCAATGGGCAGATGAACGCAGTCTTCTCTTTGTCTTCAGGATGCATTGGTATCTGGTGATACCCGCTTCGCAGGTCTAGTACACTAAACCATTTTGTTCGATAGTCTATGCATAGGCGGACAGAACCATTCTTCTTCCGGACCATTACTATTGGAGATGCATATGGACTCCTGGACTCTTGGATCACCTTGGTTCTTTGCAGTTCATTCAGCTGTTCTCGTAGATCATCCAAGTCTCCCAGCGGAACTCGTCTTGACCTTTCACGAAACGGCTTGTCCTCTTGTAATCGAATGCGGTGCTCAGTACTTTTAGCTAGGCCCACGTCGAACTCATCTTTCGAGAACAAGACTCTCCACTTTAGAACTTGGGACTGAAGACGTTTCTTCCATTCAGGTGAAATGGGAGCGTCCTTGGGGTAGAACCTTTCATCTGGAATCTCTTTATCCACTCCCCCTCCTAAATCGGTAGGCGAGAGGGGCGTAGCGGACGCTACTTGCCCGATAGGCATTCGTGCTTTAAGCACTACTGGAGAATCAGACACATTGCACACGCTGACTGAGACTCTTCCGCGTGTTCTATTCAAAGCTTTAGTGGAGATTATTTCAGGGATTACTTCTACTCCGGCTTCACTCCCATGATTAAAATCGGTTTCCAGTACCACATAGGGCCCTGGTTGCAATCCGTTCAACTTGACTGAAGCCCGGAAGCTCGCTACTTCTCCAGATTGCAGAACCTTTTCTGTTCCTTCTAATCTCCATAGGCGCCCCACTTCGGCAGGTGCCTTCTGTTCTTCGACCATTCTCTGATAGACTGGACGTAACATTGGGTGTACCCCTTCAGTAGAACCGTCTTCCAATACGATAGGTGTCAGGAGACGTCGCACCAAATCAGTATTCGTCCCCACTATCATGGAACTCCTGTTTGCCCCTGAAGGCCGAGGACACACAATGGCCAATGCATCACAACCTCCGGACTGTCCGATGACTTCGGATCCGATCTCCAACTTCACCTGTAGACACCCGTCATAAGGGAGTTTCTCAGTTCCGATACCCCAGATTTCCAGATCCTTCAATTTCTGTAGAGGGATGTGCTTCAAGTGTTTCTCATAGAAGTCTTGGTAGATCAATGTCACTTGAGCCCCTGAATCCAACAGCGCTTTAGTGTAGACTCCCTCCACTTGGATTGGCACAATAAGGGAAGGACCTATCAGCTGGTCAGGAAACTTGGTGGTGGCACCAGGACACTTAGACCCAGTTTGTTGTACCCTGGCCTTCTTCTTGACCCGTGTAGGTTTTGGGTGTGCATTGCTTCCCCATGACGTAGGTCCGGATGCTAAGGGAGTGACTCTTTCAGTCCTGGCAGGCTCGGCAGTTGGCCAGACCTTGGGCCCTCTCGCCCTCTTAGTCCTGGCTTGATTTTTGGAGCGTGTTTCAACCTTCGGGCACCCAGGTTGCTCCTTCACTTGTGCCCTCTGGCGTTTCCCGCCGGTAAGGTAGATAACAGTCCTTCCAAAGCTTTCAAGAACTCGTCAACTCTATTTCCTTCAGGCTTTTGGCTTTTGCATTGTGCACGGAAGTGGCCCATTTCTCCACAACTGAAACATCTCTTCTTTGAAAGCGGAGACGCAGTCGCCTGCTGTGATTCGGTTGAAGGACCCTGGCTAGACGCCACAGCAACTCCGGTTGTCTGCATGTCTGTAAGGAACTTCTGCATCTCTGTCTGTGTCTCTGTCACCTTCAACAATACTCGGCACAGTTCCGTGTGCGCCTGTTGCAATTCAGCTTGATCCTCTTGTACCTTCTTAACAGTTTTGTGTAACTCAGCATGTGCAGAGAGGTTTAATTCTTTGACAGCCTTCTCTGTGGATTTAAAAGCGATCAGATGCTCTTGTTCGTCCACGTCGGATCCATAGGCATCCAACGAGTCGCTTTCAGGCTGCAAACATTCGTTATGCCTCACAGGTTGCGCGTAAACTCTTTCTCCTCTCCTGAAGGATTTTTCTTCCAGTAAAGCCTCCTCCTCTCTGACAGCTCGGATCAGTTCCAGGTACTTCAGTTCTTGATTACCTTCCCTGCTTCTCAGCTGCAGCATCACTGGATCTAGAGGTTGAGCGCCCCTCAGGATCTGTTTTATTCAGATCTTATCTACTTCAGCCGGTTCGGCCCCTTTCTTGAGGAGTTTCTGGTGCAGAATCTTATCTAGGCACCTCATATATTCGGTCATTCTCTCACCTTTCCGCTGGTAGGTGTGTTCATACTGATATACGAGCTCTGCAGCCTTTTCCGTTCGCCCAAAAACTTCCTCCAGAACATTTAAATAATCTAAAGCAGTGCAGTCTCTCTTACTCAATTTTAGGTTTCTTACAGCCTCTGACGCAGGTCCCTTTAAGCTCTCAGTGATCCTTTGCTTTTTCTGTGCTTCAGGGACGTCCCACTCATCCAGAGCCTGCATCGCCTGTTCCACCCATTCTTCAGAGGTTTCTTCTCCCGCCGGAGTTGGTATGTTTCCTGTAAAATTTCTCAACCGTCAATAACCAAAGTTAGTGTGCGGAGGGCTTGTTCTCTGACATTTAGCCAGCAAATCTCCAATAGCCACTATAAATTCAGGCCCGATCATGGCCAACGGACTGGGCGCGGGAACACTCACGGATTCGCCACGTGGCGCATTTGGCTGAATCAGTTGGACTTCCACCTCATCGGTCAGGTTCACGCTCGCGCCCTGAAAACACACTGGAACACCCTTTCTCCACTCAAAAAGAACATATGTGTGAGAGGTATCTGGGTTCTCTTTAATGTCCAGGATTAACCCCCGATGATCTGGTGTCAGCGCGCCCCGGCCTGGTGAATCTGATCTTCGGCCCAAGTGTCTGCAGGAATATCCAGGACTATACACAATTCTAACTGACTACTGTGCTCCTTACACCACTTGGCAGCAGTGTCTCCATCCATATTTAACCCTTTAAATGCGGTTTTTCCAGAGACTGGATCCCGGAAACGAGCCCCCACGTGTAGCGCTCACTCCCGGAGGAGCCGCTGAATTTGAACCTCGGGTCAGTCTCCCCGCACTAGGGAATAAATATACTCCAGCACCGTCGTGGATTTTATAAATTATATAGTTTACTGAATAAACTGGCATATAATGAGTAACACGGTATATGTATATATATTTACAGTACTTCGTAATGCGGGAAACGCGCAGCGGAAAAGAAATACAATGCTTTGTAATACGAGAAACGCACAGCGGAAAAGGGAAAAATATATCTTTAACCCCCTTTGTGGTTGGGGAGTGAGTCCCGTACAGGTTATGTCCCAAAGAATGTATGTGTAGGTGTGTATTGGTACCCGGGTACAATATTCAACTGGCCAGTGAATTATTTATGAGGTATGTTCGACTAGTCACATTGGGGCCCTGTGGGTTTTGAAACAAACTGCAGCGTGCTTTAGATTTTCACAACGGCCTGGAAGGCCTCACCCATCCGCCTGATACTCTGTGCTCCGCTCGACCCAGGACGTCTCTCCACTCGATTATGACTGGGGTTCTCTGTGTCACCGGCTCCGCTGTCTTGCTTGTCTGTATCTGCCACAAGATGTCCAGCTCACCGCCTGCATTCCCTGTTAGATCGATCTGCGGTGCTCCTAACTCGGGGTCCTCCAGCTCACTCGGTATCAGCTCGGGTTACTGTGGTGGATCACTGGGTCTTCATAAGATAAGGCGGAAAACCCTGTTCTCCAGCTCTGTCAGGCCGCACCTGCGCTCCGGCCTGGTCACTGTCCCGTTCAGCTACACTGCGTCTTGCTCCTCTCACTCCTAGGCGCGCTTTGCCAGCTCTGTCCACGAGGCTCAGGAGATGAGAGGTGAGTATGGGATTTTAGGGGGCTTAGGACAGTGTGTTATGTGATTTTGCCAAATCACTTAAGACCAGCTTTTATGAGAAGATATTTCATTGTGAATAGCTTGTGCTTCCATGTGTAGGTGTAAACTAATGCCTCCTATACAAAGTATAGAAGATGTTATTTTACAGTAATCAAGTGGAAGGAAGTGCTACACTCGAGGCCCAAGCCCAGCTTGCCCCAAGAGTGGAATAGCAATTCCAGGCAATGAGATAACTTCTCGAGACGTTATGTATAATGTCTCGCCACCCTCGGAATAGGACCCCAGGGGCTCTATTACATTCTTTGCGTAATCAACTTGTTAAATGAGACTCTAAGGGGAAATTTGCGAGCTCAAATTTTTCTCCTTAGAGTCCCCGTTTTAGCTTAGGGCAGATGATAGTGCCCAAAGTATTTTGAGGTTGAAGGGGCCAGTTTTGAGTATAACAGATTTATAAAGTGCTTACCTTTCTCCCTTCACTACCAAGTGATTTTCCAAAAAACACTGTCATGAACCAAGGCGTACTAAACAGAATATTGGGATGATGGGATGATTGATTGCAATACTCAGCTCTATCAATAAGTATCAGTATACAGAATACACACACAGCTGCTAATGACCCAATATATGTTGTTCTTTTCTGCAGTTTCTGTTTAGTACGTCCCCAGGAACCAGTGGTTTTTTGGAAAATCATTTCTAATAAATTAAACACTACAAAATATTTGGGAATATTCCCGATGTATTTCTTACTGTAATAACCTATTTGGCAGCAGATGTGATCCTCTACTTGGCGAAATGGAGTTACTGCAGTTAAACCTGCAGCTCATGGCTCAATATCAGGAACCTGATGGTAGGCTTTGAAGACCTGATTTATCTCGATTTTGGAAGTTAAGGGGTTAAGAGCGCTATGCGAGGACGATGTCCAATATAAGGAATCAATTTAGTTCACTCAACTTTCAGTATATGTGGTTGCTAAAATGATAAGCAGATTCTACAAATTCCATGCAAAATCAGGGTGAGAATCAATAATATTTGGTGTTTCCCTTCAGGGATTTTTTTTTTTTTTTTATAAATCATTCGGTAGTATGGTAGTGAATGGGTTATTTATCATGATAAAGAAAACACAAGTTTGTGAAATGTTCACACTATGTAGTAGACTGTAACTATGTCGCTTTATACCCCTCGACTCTGGTTTATAAATTTGTTTGTAATTTTGTTCTCTTAATTCACTGTTCTTTATTGTAAAGCACTGAGGAAACTGTCGGCTCTATATAATAATAATAAGTAATAGTTTCACTCACCTGTGTAGTAAAACCCAACTCTTGCCAGGTCAGAGGGGTTTGCATGTGCATTTTCTGGCCAACAATTAAACGAATCAAGTCGAACTCCTTCATCTTCAAAGATACCCAGACTGGGGAACCCTTAGGAATACATCAAAAATTATTTCTTACGGTGATTTTTTTTACCACAATAACTAACTGAGCTGAAAGGTAAACCAGTAAGGGTACAATAATAGTTATGCCTTAAAAAGCCTTTCAGTCGACCGAAATGGAAAGTGAAAAACAAAAATGAAATATGTTTGTAAATCTGCATCGAAAGATATGAAAAACACAAACATAATTTGGAAAACTAAAGTTATTTTAAAAAGAAACCACTTGGGCTGAAAGGATTAATATTAACCAGGGTCAACGTCTTTTCAAAATAAGTGTGGGAACTCACAATTCTGTCACCATTATAAGGGCTCTCGTCTCATTCTTAACCCACCACCCTACACTCAAAGTTAGATATTTATACATGTGCAATATGTATGATTATAATGTTTCCCTAAAACCCATCCCATATATAAATCTATATATATAAACGCGAAAGTCCTGACTGACTGACTGATTGACTGACTGACTCATCAACGCCCAGCTGAAACTGTTTAACCTAGGAACGTGAAATTTTGAAGGTGCACTGTTTTTATGATGTAGGCACCCACTAAGGAAGGATTTTTGGAAACTCTGCCCCTAAGGGGGTGAAAAAGGGGTTGAATATTTTCAACAGGATACCTATAGCTCAAAAACAGAAGATGGTACAGACGTGAAAATCGGTATTTAGATTCTTCTTGAAATATAAAAAAACACGTATTTTACCGTTTTTCAAAAATTCAACTGGGGCAAAAAAAGGGGGTTAAATACTTTAAATATTTTAAGCAGGATACCTATATCTTAAAAACAGAAGATGGTACAGACGTGAAAATCGGTATTTAGATTCATCTTGACAAATAAAAAAACATGTATTTTACCATTTTCTGAAAATTCCTTGGGGGGCAAAAAGGGGGGTTGAATACTTTTATCATAAACGCGAAAGTCCTGACTGATTGACTCATCAACGCCCAACTGAAACAGTTTAACCTAGAAACGTGAAATTTTGAAGGTGCACTGTTTTATGATGTGGGCACCACTAGGAAGGATTTTTTTGAAACCCCGCCTAAGGGGGTGAAAAAGGGGGTTGAATATTTTAAAACACGATACCTATAGCTCAAAAAAGAAGATGTTACAGACGTGAAAATCAGTATTTAGATTCTTCTTGAAAAATAAAAAACACAAATTTAAACGTTTTTCAAAAATTCAACTGGGGGAAAAAAAAGGGGGTTGAATATTTAAAATATTTTAAACAGGATACCTATATCTTAAAAACAGAAGATGGTACAGACGTGAAAATCGGGTATTTAGATTCATCTTGACAAATAAAAAAACATGTATTTTACCATTTTCTGAAAATTCCTTGGGGGGCAAAAAGGGGGGTTGAATACTTTTATGACGGAATGGAGATGTTGTTCCGCCTGCGGGTGTGCTCAATCTGCGTGACCCCGTCGCTTACCGCCGGCCCGACTACCGAGTGGCGCCCACTCGGCGTCTCGTGCGGCCTGGCGTGACCCTAGGGTAGGGTTAGCGGGCGGTGGAGGGGACCCCTGCCTGAAACCAGTCCGACCACTGAGCCCTACAGCACTCAGCGTCCGAGCAACTGGTTCCTTGACCTGGCGGGTGTGGGACGCCTGCGGGAATCAGCCCTAGCGGCCGCGGAGGAAGATTCGGATCTTATGGGGAAACGTTTCGGTTCTTAGGTGGGAAACGTTTCCGATCCGGGGGCGGGTGTTTCTTCGGATCTTGAGCGGTGATGTTTCGAGTCGGGAGGGATGGCGGGTCGGTTCGGAACTGGAGGGCTTCGGATCGGTAGGAAGGGCGCTTCGGATCTGGCGGGACCAGGGGGAAGTTCGGGTCTTACCGCGGCGGTCGATGCGCGGCTCCGGCGGGGCCGTTCGGTTCGGATCGCTGTATTTCCCCGATCGAATCTTCTTATGTAGCGCCGCTGCCCTGATGCTCGATGCAGGGTCAGCGCGCTCGATTCGGATCGGATGGGCACCGTATTCTGAGGCCGCGGGGGACACTCAGATCCGAAATACGGCGGAGAATCAAGCCACACCAGACACAGCTGAATGTACTGCAGGAACTGGGTTTATTGTTTACAGTACAGACTTTTATTACTTCTTATCATAATTAGAATACAATGGGACTCCTTGCCCGCCCTCCCAGGACCCATTGGCCCTTAGCCTTCAGGGAGTCGCCAATTCGGACCGGATGGTCCGAATCGGCCATTTTACGATTCGAACCGGATGGTTCGAATCGGCCATTTTCCGAATCGAAATTCCAACTGCGCCACAAGGATCGGAAAATGGCGGCGAGCAAGGCAAACACAGGGAAAATACATCACACCATAACCAACGGGGAACACTTTATTAACACCACACAATGTCACATCTAAATAAAATAACGAAAACAAGGTGCGTGCCACCACACCCAAGTGTCCATGTCACCACTGTCACTGCACCGCCCCTGGCTGAGGGTGCTGGGCCATCCCGTGACACTCCTCCCCCTCCCCAAGGTCCGACGCACTCGGTTGGACCTCACCGGGTCGTACCGAGGTAGTCGGGGCTCCCCAATCCCCTGGTTCCCGGGCCGACTGTCGCGATAACCCATCTGCGTTACCGTTCTGCGACCCGGGCCGATATTGGATGGAAAAGTTGAAGGGTTGGAGAGCCAGGCTCCACCGCAGCAGGCGGCCGTTCTCCCCGCCACTCGGTTGAGCCATACCAAGGGGTTGTGGTCGGTCATCACGGTGAAGGACCGACCGTAGACGTAGGGTTGGAGCTTCCGTAGGGCCCAGACCAGGGCCAGGCACTCCTTTTCCACTGCAGCGTACCCCACCTCTCGTGGCAACAACTTCCGGCTAATAAACGCCACCGGATGGTCCCCCCGTCGTCCCCCACTTGACTCAGGACAGCTCCCAGTCCGAACATGGACGCGTCTGTGTGGACAATAAAACGTTTATTATAGTTGGGAGCTGCCAGCAGGGGAGCTTGGGTCAGGGCGGCCTTCAATTGTCGAAAGGCCTGTTCGCACTCCGGGGACCACAGGACTTGGCGGGGCAGGGATTTCTTGGTCAAATCAGTCAGGGGTTTGGCCAGATCACTGTAGTGGGGTACAAATTTCCTGTAATACCCCGCGGTACCCAGAAAGGCCAGGACCTGAGTCTTGGTCACAGGAGTGGGCCAGTCCAGGATAGCCTCTATCTTGGCGGGCTCCGGCCGCTGTATCCCGCACCCCACCCGGTGGCCCAGATACTGCACCTCGGCCATCCCCACCTTGCACTTCTCCGGCTTTAGGGTCAGGTTGGCGTCCCTAATCCGGCCCAGGACAGTCCCTACATGCTCCAGATGTTCCTCCCAGGTCTGGCTATAGATGGCTATGTCATCCAGGTACGCGCAAGCGAATCCCTGGAGGCCATCGAGGAGGCGATCGATTAACCGCTGGAAAGTAGCAGGGGCGTTCTTCATCCCGAACGGCATGACTCGAAACTGGTACAGGCCGAACGGGGTGATGAAGGCCGACTTCGGGGTCGCCTCCTCGGCAAGGGGAATCTGCCAATACCCCTTGCACAGATCCACCGTGGTCAGAAAATGACCCCCGGAGATCTGGTCTAGCAACTCGTCGACTCGGGGCATCGGATAAGCGTCCGTAACAGTACAGTCGTTTACCCGCCGATAGTCGACGCAGAACCTGGTGGTACCGTCCTTTTTGGGCACCAGGACCACGGGCGACGCCCATGGGCTGGCCGACGGCTCTATGACCCCCAGCTCCAACATCTCCCGGATCTCAGCCCGCATAGACTCGCGGACTGCTTCCGGGATCCGGTAGGCGGGCTGTCGGAGTGGCCTCTGGCCGGGGGTGTCCACCTGATGGACGGCCTGGTCCGTATATCCTGGAAGGGCCGAGAAAACCCCCGGATAGGCGAGAAGCAGCTGCCGCGCCTGCGCCTGTTTCTCGGGCCCTAGCTCCTCCCCAACTGCACTTGCTCCACCCCGGAAGGCTGCTTAGCTACCCCCGGGAGTTCCTCCAAGGGAAAGGGCTCCGCCTCCTCGGCCGCCGGCGCGCATATGGCGTCCACCGACTCCGGCCGCTCATGGAAGGCCTTCAGCATATTGACGTGGAACGTCCGCTGGATTCTGGTGTCCGCGCAGCTTACAACCACACATAGGTGGTATCCCCCAGCTGGGTTACCACCTTGTAGGGACCTTGCCAGGCCGCCTGCAGCTTGTTCTGCCGCTGTGGTTTCAACACCAGAACCTTCTGTCCCACACAGAACGAGCGGCTGCACGCAGCGCGATCGTACCACGCCTTCTGCTGAGCCTGGGCCGTCTCCATGTTCTCCTGCACGAACCCCTGGAGGTCCGCCAAGCGCTCCCGGAGCTTCAGAACATACTCCACCACGGGGACACCGTCCTCCTCCGGCGGCCCTCCCACTGAGCCCTAACCAGATCCAGAGGACCGCGCACCCGGCGTCCATACAGCAGCTCAAACGGTGAGTACCCGGTGGATTCCTGCGGAACCTCCCGGTAGGCGAACAGCAAGTGGGGAAGATACTTCTCCCAATCCCTGTTCTCATGCACGAAGGCCCGGATGAGCTGCTTCAGGGTCCCATTGAACCGCTCGCACAGCCCGTTGGTCTGGGGGTGATACGGGGCGCTGTGCAGCGCCTTAACGCCACAGAGACGCCAGAGCTGTTGGGTGAGCTCAGCGGTAAACTGGGTACCCTGATCGGACAGGATTTCTCGGGGAAACCCCACCCTCGTGAACACCCTGAGGAGCGCGTCCGCTACCGTGTCCGCCTGGATGTTGGCCAAGGCCACAGCCTCGGGGTACCGGGTGGCATAATCCACCACGGTAAGAATATACCTCTTACCGGTGGCACTGGGCCGTGGCAACGGCCCTACGATGTCAACCGCCACCCGGCTAAAGGGCTCCTGGATGATGGGCATGGGGTGCAGGGGCGCCTTCGGATGGTCCCCAGCCTTCCCAGCCTTCTGACAGACTGGGCAGGTGCGGCAATAATCGCGGGTGTCGTTGCTAAGGCGAGGCCAGTAGAACGCGCGCGCCAACCTGTGCCGGGTCTTCGACTGGCCTAAGTGACCCGAAAGGGGAATGTCGTGGGCCAAGCGCAGAAGCTCCTGCCTGGGTCCTTGCGGCACCACCAGCTGCTTCTGAGGGATCTGCTTCTTCTTGGCCCCCTCCCTCACGGTGTAGCGGTACAGCAGCCCGTCCTCCCACTCCACCTTGTCTTTCCCCTGGCCGTCCAGGCCCTGACCAGCTCGGTCCCGGTAGCCCTGTAATGTGGGGTCGGTTTGCGTCTGGTGGCGCAGAGTCTCCGGGGTACACCACGGGGAAGGGAGGTCAAGCGAAGGGAAGAGCATCGAGTCCCGTCGGGGTCGGGGAGGGGATAACGGACTGGGAGGGCGGGAAGGGCCTGGGGTTTTGGCCTGTCGGGGAGGTCGAGGGGATCGGTAAGGGTTGGGCGGTCGCGGAGGTCGAGGCGATTTGGGAGGTTTGGGAGGTTTGGGAGGTCGGGATGGTGTTGGTGGAGGTCTCACCTGGGTCCCATTCGGAGTGCTCTGGTCGTGGCGTCGGCTCTGTTGCCTAGTGGTAACCGGGGTAGCTGCATCTGTGGAATAAGCGGACACTAACTGCCCCAGATCATTTCCCAGGAGCACCTCGGCCGGCAAGTGTCTCAGCAACCCCACCCGCACCTCTTCTCCCCCGTTCCCCCAGTCCAGGTACACCCGGGCTGTCTCCAGCCGGAGCACTTTCCCTCCCGCCACCCGTACCGGGTGCTCTGCATGCGGTCGCTTGGCGGGACCAAGTGGGGCCGGACGAGGGTGATGGTAGCCCCGGAGTCTCGCAGCCCCTCAGCGGGCCGCCCGTTTATCCACACCGCCTGGCGGTGGTGTCGGCGGTTGTCATCCGCGGCGGCTTGCACTGGGTCGGCTTCGTGCAGCTGCTCCCACCATTCTTCCGGGGCCTCCGGCCACGGAGCTCCGGCGTCGCAACAATGGGCCGCCAGCGAGGCCTGCCGGCCGGCCGGGTCAATTCCGGGCGGTTGGGGCAATGTTGTTTATAGTGCCCCTCCTGGTTGCACCCGTAACAGCGGACATTAGCCATGTTGGTGGGCCGGCTGGGAGCCCGTGCTACAGGCGCCCGGACCACGGGTGGTGGAGGTGGTGGAAGTAGTGGGGCGGGTAGAATGGGACGGCTGGCCAGAGGCCGCTCCCCCCCCGTCAGCTTCCGGGTGTCCGTGTACTCGTCGGCCCAGGTGGCCGCTTGCTGCACCGTATAGGGCTTCCTGTCGCGCACCCACTCTCGGACAGCGGAGGGTGTGTGCTCGAAGAACTGCTCGAGCAGCAGCAGTTGGGTGATCTCGGCCACTGACTCCGCTTGGCTTCCCGAGAGCCAGGTGCGCAGGTCCCTCTGCAGCCGATGGGCCCACTCCACGTGAGTGGCGCCACTGGGCCGGCGAGAATTCCGGAACTTCATCCGGCTGGCTTCAGGGGTCACGGCATATCTACTCAGCAGCGCCTGCTTGACGTGCGAGTAGCTAGTGGCCTCGTCATCCGGCACCGTGCGATAGGCCTCGGCGGCCCGACCGGTCAGCTTGCTCGCCAGGATCCGGATCCAGTCGGCGCGGTGCACGTCATGCACCCGACACAGGCGCTCAAAGTCCTGGAGATAGCTTTCGATCTCTTCCTCAGCTTCCCGGAACTCCTTGAACGCCTGGAACGGCACTTTTCGGTCGGCATACCGGTCCGATGGCGAGCGGCTGCTCCGCCGGCTTCGCACTTCGGCCAGCCGCAGTTCGTGCACCCGCTCTCTCTCCCTCTCCTCTTCCTGACCGAGTTCCCGACCCAGTTTCCTCAGTTCTGCCTCCGATGGAGCCGGACCCATCATGGAGATCCGCTCCCGCATCTTCCGGCAGAATTCGCTATCCTCGGCCTCAGCGGGGACGGCAGCCGGTACTGGGTCCGCGGGCAACTCCGCGAACGCCTCCGCCTGATCTATCCTCCTCAACTCCTCTATCAGGGTCTCCCGACTCTTGGAGCCCGGGACCCCGCCCCGATTCTCCAGCATCCCGCGCAGAACGTCCCGCTTATAGGCAGAATACTTGATCATGTTGCGGGTCCCCCTGGGGTCTGCAGAGAGCGATCCCACCGCTGCCACCAGTATGACGGAATGGAGATGTTGTTCCGCCTGCGGGTGTGCTCAATCTGCGTGACCCCGTCGCTTACCGCTGGCCCGACTACCGAGTGGCGCCCACTCGGCGTCTCGTGCGGCCTGGCGTGACCCTAGGGTAGGGTTAGCGGGCGGTGGAGGGGACCCCTGCCTGAAACCAGTCCGACCACTGAGCCATACAGCACTCAGCGTCCCGAGCAACTGGTTCCTTGACCTGGCGGGTGTGGGACGCCTGCGGGAATCAGCCCTAGCGGCCGCGGAGGAAGATTCGGATCTTATGGGGAAACGTTTCGGTTCTTAGGTGGGAAACGTTTCCGATCCGGGGGCGGGTGTTTCTTTCGGATCTTGAGCGGTGATGTTTCGAGTCGGGAAGGGATGGCGGGTCGGTTCGGAACTGGAGGGCTTCGGATCGGTAGGGAAGGGCGCTTCGGATCTGGCGGGACCAGGGGGAAGTTCGGGTCTTACCGCGGCGGTCGATGCGCGGCTCCCGGCGGGGCCGTTCGGTTCGGATCGCTGTATTTCCCCGATCGAATCTTCTTATGTAGCGCCGCTGCCCTGATGCTCGATGCAGGGTCAGCGCGCTCGATTCGGATCGGATGGGCACCGTATTCTGAGGCCGCGGGGGACACTCAGATCCGAAATACGGCGGAGAATCAAGCCACACCAGACACAGCTGAATGTACTGCAGGAACTGGGTTTATTGTTTACAGTACAGACTTTTATTACTTCTTATCATAATTAGAATACAATGGGACTCCTTGCCCGCCCTCCCAGGACCCATTGGCCCTTAGCCTTCAGGGAGTCGCCAATTCGGACCGGATGGTCCGAATCGGCCATTTTACGATTCGAACCGGATGGTTCGAATCGGCCATTTTCCGAATCGAAATTCCAACTGCGCCACAAGGATCGGAAAATGGCGGCGAGCAAGGCAAACACAGGGAAAATACATCACACCATAACCAACGGGGAACACTTTATTAACACCACACAATGTCACATCTAAATAAAATAACGAAAAACAAGGTGCGTGCCACCACAACCCAAGTGTCCATGTCACCACTGTCACTGCACCGCCCCTGGCTGAGGGTGCTGGGCCATCCCGTGACAACTTTTAAATCATAAACGAGAAAGTCCTAGACTGACTGACTGACTCATCAACGCCCAGCTGAACCGTTTTTACCTAGGAATGTGTAAATTTTGAAGGTGCAATGTTTTATGATTTAGGCGCCCCATAAGGGAAGGATTTTTGGAAAAATCCAACACATAACCATAAGGGTGAAAAGGGGTTGAATATTTTAAACAGGATACCTATAGCTCAAACAGAAATGCTACAAGAATGTGAAAAAATCAGTATTTAGATTCGTCTTGAAAAATAAACAACACGTATTTTACCATGTTCTGAAAATTCCTTGGGGGGGCAAAAACGGGGGGTTGAATACCTTTATTTCAAAAACCAAACATGTTACGGGTGTGAAATTTGGTATTTACAATCTTCGTGAAAAAAAACCAAACATGTTTTTTTGCTTTCCACAAATCTATTTTTGGAAAGGGGTCGGGGGAAAGGGGTCTGAATATTTTTATCATTATATATATTTCAAACCAAAGATGTTACAGAAACAATGAAATTTGGTATTTTACAATCTTCTTGAAATAAAAAGGTGTTGTTTTGCCAGTTTACAAAAATCCCAAGGGGGGATGAAAAAAGGGGACTGAATACTTTTAAAGAGGATACCTATATCTCAAAAACAGAAGATCTTACATACGTGAAAATTGGTATTTAGATTCGTCTTGAGACACAAAAAACACCTATTTACCATTTTCCAAAAAATCAGTGGGAGGGAGCAAATAGGGGGGCTTGAATACTTTTATCAGTATACCTATATTTCAAAAAACAAAGATGTTATGGGTGTGAAATTTGGTATTTACAATCTTCTTGAAAAAAAACAAACATGTGTTATGCCTTTTCCACAAATCCAAATAAGGGGGGGGTCGAGGGAAAGGGGTCTGAATACTTTTATCAGTATATCTATGTTCAAAAACCAAGATGTTACAGGAGGGAAGTTTGGTAATTACAATCTTTTGAAAATAAAGAACATGTGTTTTACCATTTTTCAAAAATCCAAGTGGGGGGTAAAAAAAGGGGTGAATACTTTTAAACAGGATACCTACATCTCAAAACAGAAAGAGGTTACAGATGTGAAAATTGGTATTTAGATTTGTCTTGAGAAACAAAAAACACCTATTTTACCATTTTCCAAAATCCAGTGGGGGAGGGGGAAAGGGGGGTTGAATACTTTTATCAGTATACCTATATTTCCAAAAACCAAAGATGTTACACGTGTGAAATCTGGCCTTACAATCTTCTTGAAAAATAAAAAAAACCACATGTTTTACCACTTTTCCAAGAATCCCACATGGTGGGTGAAAAAGGGGGGTGAATACTATTCCACAATCCTACTATATCTCAAATGAAGATGTTACATTCGACGTTGAAAATTGGTATTTAGATTCGTCTTGAAAAATAATAGGCCGTATTTTACCATTTTCAAAAAAATTCAGTGTGTGGGCAAAAAGGGGGAATAATTAGATATCACCTATATCACTATACCTAATTTCAAAAACAATGATAACCAGTAGGAAAAGCAAGTGCTCATGCCACTGTACAGAGCACTGGTTGGACCTCACTTGGAGTACTGTGTGCAGTACTGGAGACCGTATCTCCAGAAGGATATAGACATCTTAGAGAGAGTCTCAGAGAAGGCTACTAAAATGGTTGTACGGCTTGAAGGAGAAAAGTTACCAGAGAAGGACTTAATGATCTTAACATGTACAGCTTGGAAAAAAACGAGGACAGAGGTGATATATACGTAAAGGGAATCCACAAGGTAGAGGAAGGGAGTATATTTAAACGGAAACAAAGTAGCAAAACAAGAGGACATAGTCTTAGATTAGAGGGGCAAAGGTTTAAAAGTAACATCAGGAAGCATTATTTACTGAGAGGGTGGTGGATACATGGAACAGCCTTCCAGTTGAAGTGGTAGAGGCCCAAACAGTAATTGAATTTAAGCAGGCATGGGATAGGCATAAGGCTTATCCTAAACAAAAGATAAATCCAGGTAAAGTATCCATTGTAATTGGGCAGACTAGATCTGAGGCCGAAAGGTTCTTCATCATCTGCCGTTATTTCTTCTATTTGTTGTCTATGTTCTATTTCTCTATTACAGGTGTGAAATTCGATAGTTAATCAATATTCGTGCAATAAAAACCCCATGTTTTTACCATTTTCTGAAAATCCAGTTAATGGGGTGCGGGAAAGGGATGTGAATACTTTTATCAGTATACTTATATTTCAAAAACCAAAGCTGTTACAGGTGTGAAATTTGCACTTACATTTCTTCTGAAAAATAAAAAAAACACGTGTTTTACAATTTTCCAAAAAATCCCAAGTGGGGGGGGGGGGATTCTACCAAAAAAAACCCTCAAGTTTCTTTTTAAAAAACTATTTTAACAAATCCTAAAATCCACGTGAGCAAAGCCGCGGGCAAAAGCTAGTATTATATAGTTAGAAAACTTACGGGGTTAATAATCACAGAGCACCGAAATGTCAGTGACATTTCAGTGCTCTGTCGTACCCCGCACTTTGGGGAATCAAATTTTCCCACCCTGCAGTGAATTCACCATTCACCGCAGGGTCCCCGAAGTGCAGCGAATAGGCCGCCGCCAACCTACTGCAAACACGCCGGGCACTGCCAACCTGCTGCAAACACACCGGCCGCCGCCGCCAACCTGCCCCAAACCAGTCGCCGCCAACCTTCGGACAGTCGCCACAAACACGCCGGACAACCGCCAAACACAACTGCCGAGTACAGCACCAACCAGCCACAGAAATAAGCCGACAAGTCGCCGGATGGGTAAAAACCCCCAAAAAAAACAATACAATTGAAAGGGTTAAAATTGAAACGCTGTTTGCAAAAAAACTACTGAACGAAAATGTGTGGAATTTACATATAAGGTCCTATGAATGATAATAAAAAAGGTCTGTTACAGAAAAAATGCTATTTAAAAAAAAGGTATAAAAAATTCCTGAAAAATGCCTAAAAGATCATATAAAAAGATAAAGTTTTTTTACCACAGATTAAAAGAATAAACGATTTATTAGATGTTGAATAAAAAAAACGGGAATATTTTTAACATTGAAGCCTATGGGATTCGCCTGATTAAACCTGCCGAATGAAACCACCGAACATCAGGTGGTTTCACTGCTGTTCGGTGTCTGTGAATAGATTAACCATTGCTTCTACATGGGGGATTTCACTGTCTTCGAAGAGGCACCGTACTTGCTTGCAATTCGCCAAAATTTGGCGAACTGCCTGCTCTGTGAATAGCCCCGAAATGGCACCGTACGGGGATATTCACTGTTTGGTGCCATTTCGGGGCCAGATCGGCTCTTTGTGAATAATCCTGATAATAGAAATGCACTCATTCCTTTTAAGCAAACAATGAATGTAAATGCCCCGGTGCAAAATCTAAATAATATAAAAACGAACTACTATGTGGGAGCACTCAGGGACTTAAATGTACTAAGTATACAATAAAAAAACAAAGTTTTGGCTCCTCAGGGACTTCTTGAAGGTTAGATGTATTATATGAATGTAATGTATTTATAAATATTCTTTTGAAACTACATGTCCCATGCAGGGGCGGATCCAGACACAGGTTTCGGGGGGCACTCTACCAGTTTTGGCTAAGAGCTGGTGTTGGGTTCGCAGTGACAGGCAGAGATGCACATAATCGCAAGCTGTGCTCGTTACACTCACTCTCCCCCACAACTCACATGGATATATAGTGCCCCAGCTCACACGGGGGCATTACTGGGGGGGCAACAGGGCAATTCCCCCCCCAGAAAGTATTCCCAAGTGCTTCTCATTGTGCGAGCGGCCGCCGGCATCAAGCTTGGACGCTCACGTGGGAACCACCAGAGTCGCGATCTAGCGAGATTGCTGAGTTAATTTCCAGGATCTTGCGAGAGCGTGGCTTGTGCGTGGTTCGCACGCAGGCGAGTGGCAGTGCTTGATACCGGCGGCCACTCGCACAGTGAAAACCACTAGGGGCCTGGCCTGGCACTGCAGACAGCAGGAGACCGATTGGGACCACCTGAGCTGGGGGCAATATATATATAAAATGTGAGCTGGGCACTATATATACAGTGGCAAGAAAAAGTATGTGAACCCTTTGGGATTACGTGGAGTTTTGCATGAATTGGTCATAAAATGTGCTCTGATCTTCATCTAAGTTACAACAATTTCAAAAACACAGTCTGCTTAAAATAATACAACACAAACATTATATGTTTACATGTCTTTATTGAACATAACATGTAAACATTCATAGTGCAGGGTGGAAAAAGTATGTGAACCTTTGGAATTAATAACTGGTTGACCCTCCTTTGGCAGCAAAGACCTCAACCAAACGTTTCCTGTAGTTGCAGATCAGACCTGCACAACGATCTGGAGTAATTTTGGACCACTCCTCTTCACAAAACTGTTTCAGTGCAGCAATATTCTTGGGATGTCTGGTGTGAATCGCTCTCTTAAGGTCATGCCACAGTATTTCAATCGGGTTGAGGTCAGGACTCTGACTGGGCCACTCCAGAAGGCGTATTTTGTTCTGTTGAAGCCATTCTTTTGTTGAATTACTTGTATGCTTTGGGTCATTGTCCTGTTGCATCACCCATCCTCTGCGGAGCTTCAGTTGGCGGACAGATGGTCTTACGTTTTCCTGCAAAATGTCTTGATAAACTCTGGAATTCATTTTTCCATCAATGACAACAATCCGTCTAGGCCCTGAGGTAGCAAAGCAGCCCAAACCATGATGCTCCCTCCGCCATGTTTTACAGTGGGGATGAGGTTTTGATGTTGAGGTGCTGTGCCTTTTATTCTCCACACATAGTGTTGTGTGTTTTTTCCAAACAACTCAATTTTGGTTTCATCTGTCCACAGAATATTTTGCCAGTAGTGCTGTGGAACATCCAGGTGCTCTGTTGCAAACTTCAAACATGCTGCAATATTCTTTTTGGACAGCAATGGCTTCCTCAGTGGTGTCCTCCCATGTACTCCATTCTTGTTTAATGTTTTCCTTATTGTAGATGTGTCAACAAAAATGTTAGCATGTGCCAGGGATTTCTGTAAGTCTTTAGCTGACACTCTAGGATTCTTCTTTACCTCATTAAGCATTCTGCGCTGTGCTCTTGCAGTCATCTTTACAGGACGACCATGCCTAGGGAGAGTAGCAACAGTGCTGAACTTTCTCCATTTGTAGACAGTCTGTCTTACCGTGGACCCATGAACATCAAGGCTTTTGGAGATACTTTTGTAACCCTTTCCAGCTTCATGCAAGTCAACAATTCTTGATCGTAGGTCTTCTGAGAGCTCTTTTCTGCGAGGCTTGGTTCACATCAGGCAGTGCTTCTTGAAACCAGTAAACCCAAAACTGGTGTGTTTTTTTAAAGGACAGGACAGCTTTCAGCAACACATCCAATAATATCACACCGATTGGACTCAAGGTTGGCTCACTCCTGGCTCCAATTAGCTCTTGGAGAAGTCATTAGGCTACGGGTTCACATACTTTTTCCACCCTGCACTGTGAATGTTTTCATGTTATGTTCAATAAACACATGAAAACATCTAATGTTTGTGTTGTATTATTTTAAGCAGACTGTGTTTTTCAAATTGTTGTGCCTTAGATGAAGATCAGAGCACATTTTATGACCAATTCATGCAAAACTCCACGTAATCCCAAAGGGTTCACATACTTTTTCTTGCCACTGTATCCATGTGAGCTGGGCGCTATATATACCCATGTGAGCTGGGGTACTATATATATCCATGTGAGCTGGGCGATATAGATTCATGTCAGCTGGGCCTATATATCCATGTGAGCTGGGGTAGTATATATCCATGTGAGCTGGGTCTATATATATCCACATGAGTTGGGGCAGTATATATCCATGTGAGCTGGGGCACTATATATCCATGCGAGCTGGGTCAATATATATCCATGTGAGCTGGGGCACTATATATCCATGCGGGGAGCTGGGGCAATATATGTCCATGTGAACTGGGGCACTATATATCCATGTGAGGAGCTGGGGTACTATATATCCATGTGAGCTGGGGCACTATATATCCATGTGTGAGCTGGGGCAATATATATCCATGTGTGAGCTGGGCTGGAGCAATATATATAAAATGTGAGCTGGGGCAATATATTACATGTGAGCTGGGAGGGGGGTACCCTGGGCCCCTGGTATGAAAAGGGTTAACAAGGCTGCGCAGATGGGGTGCCATGTGTGTCCTGCCAGCATGGAAAGGGTGCAAAGGGCAGCCCACACCTGGGTTACCCTACACTGCATAGCTTCAAGGGGTATGTGCTGGGAAGGGGGTACCCTGGGCCCCTCGTATGGAAGGGGTTCGCAGGGCTCATGAGCCACATGAGGACAGAACCTATGCAATGTTCTGGGGAGAGTGAGTGTAACGAGCACAGCTTGCGATTAGGCGCGTCTCTGCCTGTCACTGCAAACCCAACACTAGCTCTTAACCAAAACTGGTAGAGTGCCCCTCGAAAACCTGTGTCTGGATCCACCCTAAGCTCACATGGATATATAGTGCCCCGGCTCACATGGATATACAGTGCCCCGGCTCACATGGATATATAGTGCCCGGCTCACATGGATATATAGTGCCCCAGCTCATATGGATATATATTGCCCCAGCTCATATGGATATATATTGCCCCAGCTCATATGGACATATAGTGCCCCAGCTCACATGGATATATATTGCCCGAGCTCACATGGATATATAGTGTCCCAGCTCACATGGATATATATATATTGTCCCCAGCTCACTCGTGGATATATATTGGCCCCAGCTTATATGGATATACATTGGCCCCAGCTCACATGGATATACAGTCAGGTCCAGAAATATTGGGGCATCGACACAATTCTAACATCTTTGGCTCTATACACCACCACAATGGAGTTGGAATGAAACAAACACAATGTGCTTTAACTGCAGACTGTCAGCTTTAATTTGAGGGTATGTACATCCAACTCAGGTGAACGGTGTAGGACCTACAGCAGTTTGCAGATGTGCCTCCCACTTGTTAAGGGACCAAAAGTAATGGGACAATTGGCTTCTCAGCTGTTCCATGGCCAGGTGTGTTATATTCCCTCATTACCCCAATTACAATGAGCAGATAAAAGGCCCAGAGTTCAGTTCAAGTGTGCTAATTGCATTTGGAATCTGTTGCTGTCAACTCTCAAGATGAGATCCAAAGAGCTGTCACTATCAGTGAAGCAAGCCATCATTAGGCTGAAGAAACAAAACAAACCCAAAGAGATAGCAAGAACATTAGGCATGGCCAAAACAACTGTTTGGAACATTCTCAAAAAGAATGAGCTCAGCAACACCAAAAGACCCGGGAGACCACGGAATACAACCGTGGTGGATGACCAAAGAATTCTTTCCCTGGTGAAGAAAACACCCTTCACAACAGTTGGCCAGATCAAGAACACTCTCCAGGAGGTAGGTGTATGTGTGTCAAAGTCAACAATCAAGAGAAGACTTCACCAGAGTGAATACAGAGGGTTCACCACAAGATGTAAACCATTGGTGAGCCTCAAAAACAGGAAGGCCAGATTCGAGTTTGCCAAACAACACCTAACAAAGCCTTCACAGTTCTGGAACAAGATCCTATGGACAGATGAGACCAAGATCAACTTGTACCAGAGTGATGGGAAGAGAAGAGTATGGAGAAGGAAAGGAACTGCTCATGATCCTAAGCATACCACCTCATCAGTGAAGCATGGTGGTGGTAGTGTCATGGCGTGGGCATGTATGGCTGCCAATGGAACTGGTTCTCTTACATTTATTGATGATGCGACTTCTGACAAAAGCAGCAGGATGAATTCTGAAGTGTTTCAGGCAATATTATCTGCTCACATTCAGCCAAATGCTGCAGAATTCATTGGACGGCGCTTCATAGTGCAGATGGACAATGACTCAAAGCATACTGCAAAAGCAACCAAAGAATTTTTGAAGGGACAGAAGTGGAATGTTATGCAATGGCCAAGTCAATCACCTGACCTGAATCCCATTGAGCATGCATTTCACTTGCTGAAGACAAAACTGAAGAGAAAATGCCCCAAGAACAAGCAGGAACTGAAGACAGCTGCAGTAGAGGCCTGGCAGAGCATAACTAGGGATGAAACCCAGTGTCTGGTGATGTCTATGCGTTCCAGACTTCAGGCTGTGATTGACTGCAAAGAATTTGCAACCACGTATTAACCCCTTAAAGCCGCAGGACGTACAATTACGTCCTGCGTTAGGCGGGTTTTGACGCTGCAGGACGTAATTGTACGTCCTCTGCGTTTTCAGCCCCCCCGGCAGATACTCACCTCCTCCCGCAGCTCCCTGGCTGATCTGAGTCCCACGGAGTCAGATCGGCAGGGTTTCCTCCTCCGGTGCACTGACGTCATCGTGCCGGGGGCGCGATGACGTCAGTGTCAGGCGTCCCCCCCGCCGGCGCAGGGGAAGCGCCTGAAGGGGAGGGGGGATCCTTCGGATCCCTCTATCTCCCCATCGCCGGGGACCAGGACGCTGTGGCCAGTATCGCTGGAAGGGTCACAGCCTGACCTTTCCAGCGATGTATGGGGGGGTTAACCCCTTAGTTGCCGGGTTGCGACCGGGCACTAATTCGTGCCCGATCGCGGCCTATTTCCGGTGGGGGCCGCCATCTTGGATGGCAGTGCCTACCTCTGGGGCCCCCCGCGTCAACTGACTCATCGCGCCATGCGCCATGATGTCAGTTAACCGGGGAACCCCCTAGCTGCAAAGGGATTTCCTATGGAAATCCCATAGAGGAGATAGGGGGGTTCTTTGAACCCCTTTATCTCCTGATCGGTCGCAGCTAGGGGGTCATGTATGATATTGCTGGAAAGGCCAGAGCATGGCCTTTCCAATGATATCAAACATGACCATGGTACAAGTAAAAGAAGAGTTTAAAAATTTAAAAAATATAAATAATAAAAAAATAATTAATTAAATAATAAAAGAATAAATACATGGTTTTTTTTTTAATGCAGCACTATTGTTCACATTTCAATTATAATGTGAACAATGATGCTTCACTAATGATTTTTTTTTGGGGGGGTTTAGCTAAAATCACGCAATTTCTCCCCAAAAAAAAAATGGGTTCCCCGTTCGAATTTTTTTAACAAGTCTACCCCATAGCATATGACCGCAAAGGCTCGGATAAGAAAATTAAAAAAAATAAAACACTTTACACACTGTGGAAGATTGAAATTTTATTGAAAATTCAAATTTATTTACTTTTTTTTACATTTTTTGTTATAGCATTTTGGCAGGGCATCATGACATATAAATATAATAATGATATATTATTAATCTGCCGAGTCTGCCGGAAAGAACGATATAAAATTTGTCTGGGTGGTATAAGAATACGTGACTTAAAAACGGTCAAAATGAGCTCTGCAAACTTCTACTTCCGAAACAGCGCCGAAGTTGTAAAATTACTCCCGTCCTTAAGGGGTTAAGAACGGAAAGTTTGATTTATGATTATTATTCTGTCCCATTACTTTTGGTCCCTTAACAAGTGGGAGGCACATCTGCAAACTGCTGTAAGTCCTACACTGTTCCCCTGAGTTGGATGTACATACCCTCAAATTAAAGCTGACAGTCTGCAGTTAAAGCACATTGTGTTTGTTTCATTCTAACTCCATTGTGGTGGTGTATAGAGCCAAAGATGTTAGAATTGTGTCCATGTCCCAATATTTCTGGACCTGACTGTATATATTGCCCCAGCTCACTCAAGGATATAGATTGCCCAAGCTCATATGGATATATTGCCCCAGCTCACATGGTCCAGTGGTCTCCTCTGCCAGCCAGCCCAGCAGTGGCGACTCTAGGAACAATATTTAGGGGGGGCACAAAAGATACCACAGTCAAAACTGGGGGGGCACTAATCATTTACACCACTAAATAATACCACTGAATAAAACGAATTACCCTTTCACATAGCGCGAGTCGGTAAAACTTAGTGCCTGACGACCTACTAACAGATCACATTCTCTGCAGTAGTCCATGAACAAGGTCATTTGGTGCATGCTATGAAAACTCTAAGACCCGGGCTGAGACCCAGCGCTAATGCGGTTGTGTACAGGATAGAACTGTTTTTTTTGGGGGGGTTTTCAGTGCAGAGTGCCGGGCCATACCTATCCCCCGCCCTCACAAGCTTGAATATGAACACATCCAGTGAATAACCTCAAACCCCTGCATTATTAAAATCCTCCAAGTTGGCCATATCATCCATGTTTTGATGCACACATATATTAAGGCTGATGGGCATTGCATGATAAGTGCCACCCAGCAGCCAGCATGTAGAATCATTACACTGCATTTAATAGATCCAAAAGGAAGGCCAGGCGAGCGACGCAAATTTCCCTGCTGCAGCATATAAATAATACTAGTTTCAGGGCAAGACTTATTTACGTGACCCTTTACACAAGGTCACCCTATTAAAAAACAGCTTACATACTATGAATAACCCCCAGCATAAAATATTTAAAATTAGGCAATATATTAGGATATATGTGGATAAAGGATAAATCTATGTCATAATAGAGCCTACTGCAACAGCAGCAACATTGCTGACCAGATCCATTACTATGGTGAATGGGACCAAGAGAAAACCTGTGCTGCATTCCTTTCAATTGCCTGTTAATTTTGGGGCGAAGATCTGTTTTTTCTGTTTTTTTGGAGTTAGCACCAGGGTTGAGCAGTAGGTAAAATGATGCAATTAACGCCGCTCCAAAAATTAGCACTGGCACCAAGTGATCTGCTAGCTGCAAAAGTGCTGGAGATCTCTAGCGCTCCCCGTGTTAAGTAAAGGACGCAGAAAGTACAGTAAGCTCGTGGTACAAAATCGGTTAATAACGACGCGCTAAGTGATTTTTCACTTTTGTAGCAGGAGGCAAGGAAAAAATAAAATGTATACTGTGAGGGATGAAGCCTACCCATTAACCCTTAATATACAACTAAACCAAGGCAAAAACTAACGTAATACACATTCTAATGTATAGTCTGAACATTAACCACTTCACTGCTGAGTCATTTCAACCCTGTGAAAATGTTTAAGTGCCCGTTATTATTTAATGTTTTATGACTTTTACTTCACACCGAATATGGTCATGTTGGGTATCATTGGAAAGGCCAGAGTCTGCCCTAACATATGACACCTAGATTGTCCATATACGATGCACAGGGACGGAGATACAGCGGTCTGAAGAAGTGTGGGAAGCTAGATGCTGATTTTTGGTGGGGGGCATATGGGGGGGCAAGGAATAACCTAGGGGGGGCAATTGCCCCCCCTTGCCCCCCTGTAGAGTCGCCTATGCAGCCCAGGGCACGAGCGGCCACCGGCATGAAGTTCTCCCGCTCGCCTCGGAACCACGCGCAAGCCGCAGTCTCACAAGATCCCGGACGTTCACGTGAACTCACGGGATCGCAGCTGGCTGTGCTGGTCAGGTGGATCCCAGGCGAGCGGCCAAGCTTAGCGCTGCCAGCCGCTCATAGGATCGTCGTACCGGCTCAGCAATATTTTCTGGGGGGCAATTGCCCGTTGCCCCCCCCCCCTGGATCCACCCCTGGTCCCATGATGCTCCATCAACCTTAAGACTGGCTAGGCATCATGGAAGATGTAGTTCTGAAACATCTGGGGGGTGTTAAAATTCAGCATCACTGTCCTATGAGTAACAGGAGATGGCAGCACGGGATGATTCTGCTTGCTGAGCTTCACTGATGACAAGTAAGCCTGGGTTGTTGAAACATATTAGAATGCTCCTTACACATACACTTTAACTGAAAAATGACAAAATACAGACAAAAATGCTTAGAAATTATTTTGATTACTCACCTTTACTGGTGTTTAATGTCTGACCACGGACATTAGACAAAAAATGCTTTCCCTGGAATACAAAACAGCACAGAATTATTCTCTTTTGGACATGTAATTATATGGTTGGAGCAGACGAACATCTCATTTAAAAACCATGAGTGAGGAAAGAAACAGCATTCTTGGAAAGAACTAAGATTCTCATTTTTTTCAGTTACTCTCTAATAGGGAAGTGGTTTTCTTGTACTAGAAAAGCTCAAAACCTCATTCCGGTTTCACAATAATACTCATTTGAGTAATCAAGAACAAAGTTTAATGCATGCACAATTCCCTCTCTTGGGCAGCGCTGCAGAGCAAGCAGACAGCCACATACAGGGTAATTCAAAGAGATCCGAATTGCTGGAGAAAGGTAACCGAATGCTGATTTTCAGTGTTCGGTTACCTTTCTTGGCCATTCGGCTATCCAGAGAGCAGGCAATTTGCCAAATGTTGGCGAATGGCCTGCACATACAGTGCCTGTTCGAGGGCAATGAAATCCCCCCTAGAGAAGCAATGCTTCGTCTATTCAGAGAACAAAAACCAGCAGTGAAAAGTTGCCGAAATGCCCTGCCATTCGGTGTTTTAATTCGGTACGTTTATTCAGGCGAATCCCATAGGCTTCAATGTTAAAAATATTCCCGTTTTAATTCAATATCTAATAAACCGTTCATTATATAAATTCTGCAGTAAAGAGTCTCTTTATTTATAGATTTTTTAGGATACTTTAAGCATTTTTCTGGATTATTTTTTTTTAAAAGTCCGATTTGTTGTTTTTTTTTTTTTTTTTAAGTTTACTTATTTTTTCTGTAACAGCCCTTTTTATTATCATTCCCTGGACCTCATATGCAAATTTCAGACATTTTCGCTAGTTTCTTTGCAAACAACGTTTCACTTTTCAATAATTCATGCAAACTGTTTTGCTAATTTATTCACTGCCCCTTCTGCGGTGTCGGCTTTTTCCGGCGGCTGCGATCGGCTCCTGCTCGGGTTTTTCCGTGGTTTTCGGCAGGTAATCCAGATGTTTTTGTGGGTTTTCGGCGTGCATTCGCTGGGTTTTGCGGTTTGTTTTCGTCGGGTTTTGCTGCAGCTTTTCCCTGCAATTCGGGGACCCTGTGGTGCTTGCTGAATACACCGCAGAGTCACCGAAATGGGATCAGCAAAAGGAACCGAACGTGCGGTGACTTTTCAAATCTCTCTGAATTACCCTGTAAATTACAACACACAAGAAACATTGGAATTTGTGCTCACGTTGACTTCTATCTCTAGTAGACACAACGGAAGAAATGGTAGCACCTTCATAGGGCACGTTATATTAATACAAGAGAAAGGGGGGAAAATAAGGAAAAAGTGTTTAGCACATTCTGTGAGACACTGTATAACTTTATATGTTTGTGTCTAGGTCTCCTTAACAGTCACTTTGTTATGTCTGTACTCTTTTATCACAATAATATTGAATCACAATATCAATAATATTTTATCGTTCACAGTGTGTTTCACTAGGTTAGGACCCACCTGAGATTTGCCCTGACAAGGGGGTGGGCCTAACACCACCACCCCTTCACAGCGTCGGCGTGCTATGCCATCCAGGTGGTGGCAGGCTTGAATTCCAATGGGGCGACATAGCATGCCCTGCAGCTCTCTGGTACATCCTCCGTGCAGGAGGGCTGCCGGAGTTCCTCCATTGGTAAGGGGTTAATTGACATTTAATAGACAAACAAATCTCTTGCTTGTAGGATTAATAGGGATTTGAGAACAAATGATAATCTCTCTTGTTTGTAGTAACTCATTCAAATAATGACAACACATATTAACAATAGCTTTTTACAACTTGATTCACCTACTGTATATCCATCATATCCATCGTATGATTTAATATAATATTTGATTTCATCCTTGGTTTTCTTATTTTGGAGAAAATCACACCTTTAAAAAAGCAAAAAAAAACCAACAACAATAGCAACAAAGGGACGTCAAACATGAGATATACACTAGGGTGATAGCACATTTTATACCACAATGCATTTTGATGGTGTGTGACCTAAGTAAGTGTTAAATTGTTACTTTTCTCCGGTCTCGGAGGAGGATGTCTCAGCAGTTCTCACGTCCTCTGCCCGTCCACCTGTTCTCTTGACCCCATCCCCTCACACCTTATTCGGCCTGTCCAACCAGTCATGGTCCCTCCTTTGACTCATATTTTTAACCTCTCCCTCCCTCCTCTGAACTCTTCCCCTCTGCATTCAAACATGCTCTGATCACCCCCAGTCTAAAGAAGCCATTTCTTGACCCCCACCTCCTTTTGTAACTACCGTCTCATCTCTCTGCTCCCCTTTGCCTCCAAAATCTTAGAATGCCTGGTCTATAACCAGCTCACTGGTTTTTTTCTTGCTGCCAACTCTCTACTCGATCCGCACCAGTCCGGCTTTCGCTCCCAGCACTCTACTGAGACTGCTCTGACCAAGGTGACTAATGATTTAGCTGCTGCTAAAACCAAAGGTCACTTCTCCCTCCTTATTCTTCTTGACCTTTCTGCTGCATTTGACACTGTTGACCACCCTCTTCTGCTCCTCCGCTGCGTAAACTTGGTCTCAGTGACTCCGCTTTCTCCTGATTCTCTTCTTATATCTCGCTTCGCTCCTTCAGTGTCTCCTTTTGCTGGTACCTCTTCACCCCCAGTTCCACCTTCAGTTGGGGTACCCCCATGCTCTGTTCTGGGTCCCCTACTCTTCTCGATCTATACCGCCTCTCTGGGCAACCTCATTTCTTTCTATGGGCTCCAATATCATCTCTATGCTGACAACACCCAAATCTACCTTTTCTCCCCCATCTCTCTCCTATCGGCTGTCTCCAACTGGATCCAGGTAAAGTATCCATGTAATTGGGCAGACTAGATGGGCCGAAAGGTTCTTATCTGCCGACATTTTTCTATGTTTCTATTCCAAGGTTGGTGTAAACAGAAGGCGGTTGTAAATGTAACTCCATAGACTGTAATCCAGGATGACCTTCTGTTTCCTAAATTCTCTCCCTCTAAAACCAACATTCCAGCACCCATTTCCGTTCAGGTGCCACCATTACTTTTACCTCTCGGACTCATTGCCTCTGGGTCCTCTTCGACTCATATCTCTCCTTCACTCCTCACATTCAGTCATTAACCAAATCCTGCTACTTCCACCTAAAAAACATTGCACGCTTCTCGTCCCTGTCTTAATCAGGACTCTGCTAAAATGGTCATCCAAGCTCTTATTATCTCACGCCTTGACTACTGTAACCTCATTCTATCTGGCCTTTAGAGATCCTAGATTCTCCCTCTGCAGTCTGTTATGAATGCCTGTGCTAGGCTCATTCACCTCACCTCATGCACATGTCGCACCTCGCCCTTTGTCAATCTCAATACTGGCTCCCTGTTTCCTTTAGAATCCAATTCAAAATACATGTACAAAGCCCTCTATAACCGTGCCCCCTCTCCCCGTCTATCCAGTCCTTCAAGAAGTCTCTGAAAATGCTTTACTTTAGAGAAGCCTATCAGCTCACGCCATGATCCCCCCACTGTACATTTCTTGCTCCATCTTCCCACCCAGCCCACATACGCCCCGCTACTTCAGATTCTCTATTTACCCTCACCTAGTGTGTCACCCACTCTCCTCTTAGATTGTAAGCTGTCATGCAGTGACCTCTCTCCTACTGTTCTGTATATTTAACTTGTATGTATATTTGTTATTCTGTCTCATCCATTGTACAGCGCTACGGAACTTGTTAGAGTTTTATAAATACTTGTAACTGTAATGTATAGTAGATATTTTCTCATTCCCATGGTCTAAAGAAAGATGAAATTCAACCTAAAGCATGGGAAGGGTTTTTTTTTTACAGTGTGAACAATAAAGCTGTGAAATTCTCTGCCTGTTGAGGTGGTTGGGGTCAGAGTCTGTACAGACTTTTAAACACAGACTGGATGACTTCCTGCAAAAACAAAATATTAAGGGTTATAAAATGTAATAGCTGATAATGGCTACTTGATCCATGGAGAAATCTGACTGCTATTCTGGGGTCAATATGGAATTTTTATCCTGTTTGTTGCATATTGGCGAGTGCTTCAGACTGGGGTTTTTGCCTTCTTTTGGATCAGCCACAGTAGGTAGTGTGTGAAAGGCTGAACCCGATGGACACACGTCTTTTTCAGCCTATGTAACTATGTAATGAAGATGAATGCTACACATATGGTGTAAGGGCGGCATGTAGCACAGATATCCCAACAAAACTCACTCAGGGAACCACTTTGCGTGCTCTCTCCAGGCATTATCATTTTCTTCCCAATGACTTAAACAGGCTCCACAGGAGAAGCACTGCACTGTGTCTCTTCTCCCTGGTTAAAAAAGCACATATATAGACATAGTTTATTATTTTTATAATTATTTTCATTTATTAGGTGCCAACAGCGCTTTACAAAAGGTGCAATGAGTTGAGGTGCTATGAGGTGCAACAAGAGAATTCTACATTACACCAAATCAATATTTCAACAACTGATACAGGAGGAACTTAATGCCCTGTTCCTGTGCGAACTTACAGTCAGGTAGTTTACTACAAAAACAGTAATAACAGCTCTCTGTGTCACTCACTGCATTCACAGCTATAAGCATTATTTCACCAACACTTTGGCCAGTATAAGTCACAGATGAGAGCACGACCCCCAGTCTCTGGGCCCTGGCAGGTACAAACAAAAGCAAAAGTCGGCCAGGTTGATGAAATCCTTGTACTTGTATTTGTTCCTCCCGCATTCCTACAGGACTGACAGACAATATTTCATCTTGAAATGGTATTTGTCAAGTCTGCAATACCTAAGAGTAAATGAATAATGAATCCATTGATTAGACCATTAATTAACCAAATAAATAATCAATAAAGAGAAAAATAGTACTATTACAATTAATTATATTATTATATTTTCTTTTTTTTGCAGGATTCTCTAACATCTTTAATAAGTGCACTTATTTCCTCTTTGCTCCTCCGTATTCTGAGACCTTTTCCTGTGAACGTATGTAAATAAAGTTGGAAATGCACAATTGCCTTTTTCCTCATTTATTTATTTATTTATTTATAAAGTATTTTTACCAGGAAGGATACATTCAGATTTCTCTCGTTTTCAAGTATGTCCTGGGTTCAAGAACATTGAAGTGTTACAGTTGTTACAGAAATACAAAGTAATACAATGCAAGATATTTAAAAAAAAAACACAAATATACAGATTAACAGAAAATAAATATGTAGGAAATATATTCATTATGTTACATGATTACAGGTGCATTCTGTATTGAGGTATGTTAATAGGGAGCTCTTAAGGGACTTTAGACTGGGGGAAGATTTGATGGCGTCTGGGAGGTTATTCCATAGCTGCGATGCTCTGTAGGAAAATGAGGACTGAGACACTTTCTTTTTGTATTGTGGTATTGCAGTTGTAAACAACTGACTTGTCAATCGGGTAGCAATTTCATAGTCAACTTAAAACCAATTTACCCCCCAAAAAAATCGTTATCTGCAGTAAAACTCCCTTGTATTCAGGCTAAGCAAAAAACATAGGGCCCCTTTTCCAATCTTGGTGATAAGATAACTTTGAGATGCTATACATATTGTCTCAAGAAGTTATCTTATCGCCAGGAATTCCTATTCCTCCACTCTTGGTGCAAGCTGGGATTGCTGCTCGAGTATCATGCTTCCCTGAGTTTCCCTATTGTAAATTGTCATCTCCTATACCTTGTATAGGAGGTGTTACCGTAGATACTAGTGTATAGCGCGACCCGAATATTATGCGATGGATAGAGATTTATTATGGAAATGAGAGAATACTCAAGGCTCTAATATAACGAGAAGAACAAAATTTTACTCTACCGGTAAACAATTAAAATCCTTCCAGGTTCTCTTAACACAGTCAGGCTACCCCTCGGGTCAGGGTGTTCTGCTCTAGAATGATTGCAGTTGTTTCTAAGTATGAAGCCGCCGGCCACCCGTCTTCTTTACTATCGATTAGATGAGTGAGGTGAATGATTGACTTAAACCGAGCATGCCCTCTGGCTGTGATGGAAGTGAACCCACCTCTCCCGAATCCGGGAGTTCCTGAAGTGTTTGCAAGCATCAGGGAGCCTGAATTCACTTCAGCGAGACTACCATAACTTCTGGGAGACTTGGGATCCAGAGCAAGGCAAGATGTTTTTTTTTTCTTTTTACACTTTTACACGTAATGTAGATGTCTCGAATATAACGCGACCCCTCCAATTTTATTTTATTTTTATTTTTTATTCAAGGCAAAAATGGCATACAAAAAGTAAATAGGTAACAGTACAATAAGTAGATCAGAGCAGACATAGCATATACACAACATTAGGAGATATGCATCGGCACGTGCTAAAGTTAGGTATGCACTTGAAAGTATGGTGAGATAATACATCAAGGTAAAGGTAGTGAGAAGACATAAAGACATCCAGTGACATCTAAGTCCGCTGAGCTGCCTGCTAAATCGGTGGTACCCCCAGAGGGCAAAGAAGCTCGAGGAGGCGCAGTACATCAAGTAACAGCGTGGTGATCTAAGAGGGGCAATAGCTGCGACATCCGGGCGGAGGTCAGCAAACATGGAAGAGAGAACGCATCTAGCCAGATTCAGGGCAGCAGAGAAATCAGAGGAGGAGCAGCAGGTGGGGGTAGGGAGGGGGAGAAGAGAAAGTGGTGGATAAAGTGGTGAGAATGGGAAGGTAAAGTGGTGAAAAGAGAGAAATAAGAGAAAGAAAGAGGGGGGAGTTTAGCATCAGAGTCAAGGTTAATTAGTATTTCAGTAAGGAAAGTAGGAACCGCAGCGGCCGGACAGTGGGCGGTGGCAGCCTTCACAAGGCCAGAGCATCTAGGAACCCCATTTAAGGCAGTGGGTGGTAAGTGGGGGGGGGGGCTCAGCGACCGAATCAAACCGAATCAAGGTCCGGTTCGGTTGCGACAGGCTGGTGAGGGCAGATATGCGCACCTATGGTACCATTTGTGTAGGTGCTTCTCTAGTGAGCCCTCCATCCCAGTGACCAGGTTCTCCTGGCTCCGCACCTCCTCCATTTTTGCCAGTCAGTCATGGTATGTGGGGGGTAGCGCTGATTTCCAGGAGCGGGCAACAAGAAGGCGCGCCGTCAACAGCATTGGCATCGCCACGGACCTCCTAAAAGGGCCCACTGGGCAGCGTGTGTACGTGAGAAGGAATGCCCCGGGTGTAAACGGCAAATCAAGATCAGTAACCGCAGCAATCGTGTCTCGCACCAAATTCCAGGAAGGGAAGATGATCACACATTCCCACCAAACATGGAGGTAAGAACCTGACGAGTTGTTACATCTCCAGCAGTTCGGCATGAGATGGAGGCCAATCTGGAACAGAAGCAAGGGGGTGCAATACCAAAGCGTGAGGATCTTGTATGAGGTGGATTGCAAACAGGCCTGAGGAGAGCCATGATGAGTAGGTTCATACGTATCTTGCCATTGCTCCTCAGAGATAGTGGTGTCGAGCATCTGCTCCCACATATGTTCGAAGGACGGGGGGTCTGGGGTCGAGGACATTTGCAAAAGACTGTAGATAGCCGAGATGCCATGGCTCAGTGGGCGCCTGGCAAGGCAGAGTGTTTCAAACGGAGTGGGGGGCCGAAGCAATCGGTGACGAGTGGGGAGGGAGAGCAAATAATGAGAGATCTGGGTGAAGTTAAACCGCTCCAAGGGTGTAGAGTTGGGTGTCTGGGTAGGTCAGTCCACGGGGGAAGGAGATTCAGACCCGAGAGAAAGTGCGTGGCCCTAGGAGTAATCACTGGATCCAGTCGCTGTCGGAGTTCAGGGTGAACGCCAACTGAGAAGTCCGGGTTATCAGAGAGCAGGAGCATCGGGGAGGGGTACGTGGAAAAGGAGCATCTGCGGAGGACCGAATTCCAGACTCGAAGAGTGGCGCCTATGTATGGATGGTGGGACGAAAAGGGTGAACATCGACTCGGGGCTATCCAAGGAAGGACCATGAGGATGTAGGGGGTGGCATCCCACTACAGGTCCTGCCACAGTGCGTGTCTACCACCTGTGGACCATTCCACCACCCGGACCAAGTGTGCGGCCTGGTAGTAAAGAGCAAAGTCTGGCAGGACTAAGCCACCGGTCGATTTAGGGCGGGACAGTGTACGCACATTGACTCTCGCTCGTGACGAGTTCCACACAAATCGGGAGCAAAAGGACCGGATCTGGGCAAGGAAGGTGGAGGGGACATGAACGTGCAAGGTTTGGAAAAGATAAAGCAGTCGTGGCAGGATGTTCATCTTAAGAATACTTATTTTCCCAAACCAAGACACCTTCAGCCGTTTCCAGCTCTGCATATCTCTGCAGAGAGCAGTCCATAGTGGCTGAAAATTATCCTTGAAAAGGTCCAGTGGGGATTTTGTAAGCGACAGCCCTAAATATTTCATTTGCGTGGGGCACCAGACGAAGGGAAGTGCGCATCAGAACGTGCGCTCCGTCACCTCTGAGACATTTAGGTTTAAAATTTCAGATTTGTCCATGTTTAGTTTAAGGTTAGCCAGCTGGCCGTAGATCCGAAACTCTGCAACAATTTCCGGTAGGGCCGTCAATGGATTGGAAACGTAGAGAAGAAGGTCATCAGCATAAGCCGATACCTTTTGAGTGTGAGTTCAGCCCTGCAGGTCAGGGATCAAGGCAGAAACCCCGTTAACCCTAACCTAGGCATTAGGGGCGCTGTAAAGGGCAGCTATCCACTTAACAAACTCCACCGGTAAGTTCATAGCCCGCAGCGTTGAGAACATAAAGGGCCACGAGACCCTGTCAAACGCCTTTTCGGCGTCCGTGGACAGAAGCAACATGGAGGTGTCAGAACATCGTGCCTTATGTATCACATTCAGGGTCCGGATCGTGTCATCTCTAGCTTCCCAGGCAGGAATAAAAAAAAATTTCCTCACAAGGGCGGGGAGGACCGGTCGCAGGCGGTTCGCAGGATCGTAGCAAAGATTTTAAGATTGCTATTAAGAAGAGAGATGGGCCTATAGTTGGAGCACAGTTGGGGATCCTTCCCTTCCTTGGGGAGCACCACTATCGTAGCCGAAAGGGAGTGAGGATGGAGGGGCGACCCCTCCAATTTTAAAGTAAATTTTTGTCACCAAAATCTAGCGGTATACTCGAGTATCTACAGGTAATTTGTGCCACAGAGTAGAAGTACCACATATTACGTGACAGCTCATTCTTCCATCTGGAGATGATATTTATCGCAGAAATGCCGTGTGCTAAAAGCTGTTATTAAGTGATTTTACATTTGTAAACTCTCAATTTCTAAACTCCTCCAACCCCCAAAATCCCTTACTCACCTCTCATGCCACAGTCAGGTGCGATCCGTCGCTTCCTCTCGCCGGGAGCACATGAGACTGGGAGCAAATAGTTCCCAGTCTCAACGCGATTCAATCGTGGCGTTGTGAGGGCCCGTGGGTGCAAGCTTGCAAGGAGTTTGCAGTCAGGTAGGGCAGGACTCTATCGAGTCCTAGGGACCTCAGGCACTGTTCTTGTGGTGGCACACAACACTACTGCAAGTATCACTATCACTTCGTGCTGTGGCTCATTCCGGGGCTAGGTTATAATAAAGTGCCTACATTGGAATACATACGCTAACAGTGATACGCAGTAAGTAAAATATGAAGGCACAGATTTTTTTACTTACCGCCTCAATTTTAGAGTCTGTGGGGGAATAGGGCCCATAGGTCTTTAGTTTAACTTGAAAAGCCATTAAAGTATTTAAGCCCACCATCAAGGCGACCTCTGAAGATAAGTCTTAACCTAACGCCATTACACCGTGTAACATATCTCCGTAACCAGACTGGGTCTCATCTGTTAATGCCGCTTCCTTGCCGGACCCCTGTGTTCTCCCTAGTAGACTTTTGTGCCTTCCTCCAGTCCTTAGATAAAGCTTAAGGACGGGTACAAGTAAAGAGCCTTGCTAGCTTTCCCTGGAAATAAGACGACGCTGTAGATCTGAGCGTTTTGGAACAGCTACTACAACTGAACACCTTTAAGGAGTTGAATATATACAGTCCCAGATGGACCTAGAAACCAATGGAAAATTACACCATGGCGCCCCCCTCCCGGCCTTCAGTGAACCATATCCAGACATGAAAGATGTCCAAACATTAAACAATAGGGTGTCCTGTAATCACAGTCTGATACCAAAATCTGTCACAGAGTAAATGCATTCTATATAGGGGGAGTTGAGTTTGGCTACAGTGGCCACAGAGTAATTATATAAACCATAGTAACAGTAATCAGATAATGAGGCAGTGTTTGCCCGACAAGGCAAATCATCAAAGACCACTCAAACATACAACAGATGATAACACATTCCTGATGGGATGCTAGAAAAATGTTAGGATTACCCACCCAGCCATCAGCAGATAGCAACAGATACACATAGACAATAACGATAGACAGACAATGACATTATTCATACATAACACAGATTACACAAACACTCCGCAAATATTCAGGCAGAGGGTGATTTCAACAAGAGAGGGCAGGGAAATAATGTAGAACGTCAGTCCTGCAACAACCAAATACATCTCTAGGTCCATGTACCCCAAATTCGTCACACACGACAATCTGCTTTTTCTCACGTAAGAGAGAAAATTGTGGGTTTATTATTTATACCTTCCCCAAACTTTTTTACCATTCAGGGTAAAAGAAAACATGGTGGGAACAGCAGCAAAAAACTATCTGCTGCACCATACAGAAAATAATCACATATGTATAAAATGAAATCAGCCTCGTGCTCTATTCTATCAGAGGTCACCATGACGCAGGAGGTGGGCTTTAATTTTAGTGGCCATTCAAGTTGAACGAAATACGTCTGTTTTTGTTTAGCATAGTTATATGGGCGTTTTAACACAAATTACACGCATTAAATGGGGCTGGACACAAACATCTTGAGTTGCCGCCAATGGTGGGAATAGAGTGTGAGGCTAAGAGCAACTAATAGATAATCATATTAACATTTAAGTGGTTAATCTTTTTATCTATTTTGTGACACAGAGTGGGATAAAATTGACATTTCTATCACTTCACATTGTTTTTTCAGCATTCATGATTATTAAAATACGATCTTAAAGGGACACACTACACACCTGAACCACTATAGCTAATAAAAATGTTCAGACTGCCTGGGATGCTACTCCCCAGCCCCCACATTGTTGTATCAAGTGTACTAGTATCCTCGTCTCACACAGCTGTCTCTCAGCAGATAGTAACTGAATATCCTGCCTGCTGGGAACCAAATCGAGGACCGATGATATCAGCATGCGCAGCGTGTTTAAGGTACATAAGTCCTGTGTGATACGCAATTTGCTTAGTCTACGTTACACAAGTTGCATGAAAATTACGTAAGAAGCTGCAGGGACGTCTGCGTTTCAGGGACCCTTAGCAGAAGGGGAGGAATAGCGTGTGCCGAGGAAGAAAAGGTGAGTATTTTCAAATAAACTAAAAAAAAAGTTCTAAAAAAAACCAATTCGGCAGATACTATCAGTAGCATCTGCCCATTATGTAAGGGGAAAAAAAGGGGGCATTTTCTAAACAGTGCAATGAATGAATGAAATGTTGATAAGTGTTGCTACTGCATTATTATATCGATTTAAATTAGGATTATATACACCTCAAAGGAGGATTCTTTGGAAGTAAATGCTGTTTTTTATCCTACATTTCCTTCTTAAGCACGTGCCCCATATTTCAAATATATGCAGTAAGAATATTTTTTAAGCAAAAAGTGAGTAGCAATACAAGAGTTAAAAAAATTATTTTAATATCCACAGTTAGAAACTACGACTATTTGTGTCTGAAAAATTCTACCCCGTCTAAATGTTGATTTTTTTTTATATATATATATTCCTTTTTTCCTATTGTTTTCCTGTTGTTTCCTCGATAAATTTAAACTGGGAATAATAACACCAAAAAGTCACATAACAGAACAATATGTTACATATGGGAAACTGAAGTGTTAAGAATGGGTTAATGGATTGCGAAACCGAGCTATAAAAGTCTTTATTACGCTGTAAACTGCAGGAGGTCATGGTACACAGATTGAGAAAGTATTGATAAAGAAACGTTTTTGACCAATGTTTCTGTTAGAACGTACTGACTCGACGCATAACCATAAACCTATGCTTTTTAATATTACCACTTATTTTATTAAAGGAAGAAAATTGGCTTCGCACAAATTAGGATTTATTTAATATAATAATATGCAAGTACAGCGAAACTGGCACGTATTGCTGAAAGCATCGACCTGAGATCTGAGACCTACTCAGAGAAAACGTCCGCTGCATAAACCGCTTCCCTCAATACAAACTGAATTAATTACATACAACAAGATGGAGATCCCTCTACTTCAGCTACTGAGGATCTGAACGAACCTCCAGCCAATACTCCAGGGATACAAATTGCATCAGACATGGTACAGACAGGCCACACGGCCTGATTCAAGAGTTATCATTCCACTTGCCATTCTGAGTCTCGCAGTAATATGCGTTGCCGCTGGAATGTTTTACGAGGATACTGTACTTTCCTGCATTATACACTTTGTATATTCCCCACTTTGCTTTAACCCCTTCACTGCTGAGCCTTTTCACCTCTGTGCTGAGCTCATTTTTACCGTTTTTGCTCATTATGTTTAAACACGATTTGAAGTTATGTTTTATTATACGACACAAATGATATATCCTTTTTTTTTCGGCACACTCGGCAGATTCATAATATATATGTATACGACATGACCTGCCTGAATATTATAATAAAAATGCAATGAAATTTTAATTTTTAATCATCTACACAGCATGTAAAATAATTTTTTCCACATTTTATCATTTGAGCCTTTGCGGTTATATTTTCCATGGAGTACACTTCTTAAAAAAAATAGAAATGGGAACGCATTATTTCATTTTTCTCGGAAATTAGGTGATTTTTAGCTACAACCCCAAAAATAAAAATCGATAGTGCAGCATCATTGTTCACAATATAATTGAAATGGAAACAATATTGCTGCATTAATAAAAAAAACACACAAAACAACACGTTTTTATTTTACTTTTATCATGGTCATGTTTGATATCATAAGAAAGGCCATGCACTGGCCTTTCCAATGATACAAATCATTAACTTCTAGCTCCCAAGGATCGTGAGCTATCGGGATCCAAATGATCCTGCTATCTCCACCTTACAGTTTACATAGAATTAACCCCTAGCTGCCAAGGGGTTTCCCTAACACTGACATCACTGCACCATGCACGATAATGTCAGTGGGCGGGGAGAGGCCCCGGAGACGTGGCCAACATCCAAGATGCCAGCCACCTCTGGGAGAGGTCCGCAAAGGGAGGACTCTGCCCTTTCCAGCAGTGCCTGTCTTTAACTTTTACTTCCTCCCAATCGGGAAGGAGAGGGGTCAGAAAGGACCCCTGCTCCTTTCAGGCAATCTTCCAGCATTGCCTGGGGGCTGCCTGAAAAAGACATCAACGTGCGAGGAGGGGTCTTAAAAGCAGCGTCTACTTCAAGAAAGTCAGATCGCCGCGGGACACAGGAAGAGAGAGGTGAGTACCAGAGGGAGCTCCCGATATGCGGAAGACGTGTGGGGAACGTCCTCCGCATATAGCAGGAGACCACCATGACGTTCCCCACATGTCTTCCGCAGTGAAGGGGTTAAATAAGCAACAAAAAAAAAACAACAGAGCCCATATCCTGTATTGGAGTCCCACATCAGTTTCCCAAAGATCAAATTAATAACACCAAATTTGGACAGAAAATATTTTTAAAGTTTTAAGATATTTTCTGTCCAATTTTGGCACGTTACTTTCAATAAAAGTGTGATTTTTGTTGGCTCGTTTTTCGATTCAGGTTAATTTCAATTAATTAATTAATTAATTAAATCTACTATTAATACATGTGACAGTGGGATTGAGGTGCACGGACCTGGAGATGCGTTTGGGAGGTGCGGGTCTGGTGTTTTATGTTGTTTCCCTGCCATCTCTTATGTTGAAGTCACTCTGTGCCTGTAGGTACATGGTTTTTGCGTCATTTGTATCCTATTCCCTGATGGCTGTTTTAATAATGTTAATATCTTTATTGTTAATGGTTAATGTTACTGAACCCCATGATCAGAACTTTCCTCCTACAGGTTAAGTAATGTTATTTTATGTACTGCGTTGCCATGAGACCCACTGTTACCCCGAGATCCCCCCCAATCAAGGGCCCTTTCTCTGTATGACTGATGTGACTGTGCTAGGTGAACCTTATGGGGAGTATGTTTGACTGTGGTCCCGGGATGTCTGGGTGGGCTGAGTTTGGTAATGGGATTAACTGTTATCTGATTCTGTACCAAATAAAAGGAGGTCTGCTGGAATGGGCAGTCAGTCTGCTTAACCCAATCTGATCAGTGTCGTCTGCTTTATTGGGAGAAATTAAGAACTGACATTAATTAAGCGCTGCTTGCTGAGGGAAGAAGGGACTAGAGGAGGGAAAATTGATACGATGGCCAAGGGCAAACCGCAACCTTAGTTCCTGTAAAAATACAGTTATACAATTTATTTATTTTATTTTTTATTTATTTATAAAGGATTTTACCAGGAAGGATACATTGAGATTTCTCTCGTTTTCAAATATGTCCTGGGTTCAAGAACATGGTTACAGAAATACAAAGTAGTAAAATGCAAGAAATTAACACAAAACAAATATACAGATTAACAGAAAATAAATATGTAGGAAATATAGTCACTATGCTACATGTTTACAGGTGCATTCTGTATATAGTGACTATGTTACATGTTTACAGGTGCATTCTGTATATAGTGACTATGTTACATGTTTACAGGTGCATTCTGTATATAGTGACTATGTTACATGTTTACAGGTGCATTCTGTATATAGTGACTATGTTACATGTTTACAGGTGCATTCTGTATATAGTGACTATGTTACATGTTTACAGGTGCATTCCTTATTGAGGTATGTTAATAGGGAACTCTTAAGGGATTTTAGACTGGGGGAAGATAAAAAAAACTATTTTAAAATAACTTGGAGGAAAAAATGTAAATTTTGGTCTCGTTTCGATTTTCGTCCAAGCTCAGTCTGTATTTTTGTTTTTTGTCCAGAATTTTAATTTTGGTGCATCATAAGTCATTTCCTTATGTGACGGAATGAGGTGTTATCCGTCTGCGGGTGTGCTCCAATCTGACCCCCTCTTGATGGCGTCAGGCCCGACTACCGAGTGTCACGGCACTCGGCGTCTCGAGCGGCCTGAGATGACCCTGGCGTTACCTGGCGAGATGGTGCTGCCGAATTAAGTTGACCCGTTCTGCGTAGTGGGGAGCTAGGAGACCGCCGAGTGTCTCCTGCACTGTGATTTTAGCGATGAAATGATTGACGACACCAAACGGGGCTGTATGCTTCAAGTCAAACGCAGTTGAACTGACTCTTTACTCAAAATGGGACACACATTTAAACATCTCACACACAAAGGAGACATGCCCAGGCTTGAATGGGAACTCAATTTGCATACAATGGCATGCTTGCATCATCAGATTACACACACACACACAGCTAATGTACACAGAAATTAGCATACAATTGAATTTCAAGACAACCTTTCACTCCTAGCAACCAAGGGGAAATATAATACCTTTAAATGCATCACACAATTACACATCTGAATCCACACTCATACAATACAGGATACATGGTAATACATCACACCAATAAAACCACATCTAGAAAAGGTATAACTGTTCATTTCAACACGCAAAACCGAAAGAGTCTCAAATAAAGAAAAAGGTCTTTGAAATGTCCCAGGCTGTTAGTTCTGGGGCTCGCTGGTCAGAGCCCCTATGTCCGTTCCATGACACCTTATACCAGGGGTCAGCAACCTTGGCTCCCTGATGTTTTGGGAACTACATTTCCCATGTGGCTCAGTCAGCTCAATGGCTGACTGAGCCACACTGGAAATGTAGTTCCCAAAACATCAGGGAGCCAAGGTTGCTGACCCCTGCCTTATAAGAATTACAATTTGAATTATTTAAAAAGTGCCACATAATCCACAACTCTGTACAGAACAAATAAATATAAAACTGACAAAACCAAATAGATGCACAGAGAGTAGTAAGTGGAGTTGGTGGAAAACACAAAGGTGAGGGTGAATTCAAAGATAAATATGATAAATAATGAGATGCACAGGGGCTTTGCTTGTAAAATGAGGTGGATGTAATAAGTGGAGGAATGTATGAGGTGATAAGGGAGATCTCCCCACTGAAGTGTGCCTTTAGGGAGGTTTTGAAAGACTGGTGATAGTCAAAATATTTATTTATTTATAAAGTATTTTACTAGGAAGGATACATTGAGATTTCTCTCTTTTCAAGTACGTCCTGGGTTCAAGAACATTGAGTGGTTACAGAAATACAAAGTAATAAAATGTAGGGATGGAATTCCATAGGTTTAGGGCAGTTCGGGAAAAGTGTCTGTGAGGGGTGTGTGTATTTAATAAATAAGTGAGAGGGAAAATGTAGTGGGCTTCTTGACTAAAAACATAACTCTGATGCAAACAGAAAAGTTGTAGAGCTAGTGATAAGTAAATCCCATTCTAAGTATATCACAATGGCACTGTTAAATTCAAAGTCCAAAAGGGCTTTAATGGCAACTTGAAAAAAAGAAGTAACGTTTGTTTGCTCACCTGTATAGAAGAATCCTGCCTTGGCAAGTTTGGCAGGTTGAGTCCTGGCATAGGAAGGCCAACCAGCAAAAGACTTTAATCTGGATTCCTCTTCCTTGAAACCTTCTAATTCAGTTTGATTGATTTCTGGCATCTGAACTCGCACCTCATACCTGGGGATATTACCAATATCTTTGCCTCGAATTAACTCACATCTTGGATTGTATTTAAGGTGTTTTTCATACGGTGACATCCTCACACTTGCATTACAAAGGACAAGCCCACAGCAGAAACATTGGATACTGTGTTCAACACCGGTGAAATAAAATCCAGCTTCGGCCATCTTCATAGGACACCATGTCGATAGGCTACTGTATGTGAGGAACGACTTAAGCCTCCTGGCTTCACTCCTCATATCAAAATTGTAACCTTTCCATTGCTGCCAGACCTTTTTCCTAATTGCAGCATTTTCTCTGTTGGTGTCGGCAGCGAGCTGCTTAAAATCAAAGTTCCAATGCGACAGCCGCTTCTCAATGTCTTCAGCATCAACTTCTTCAATATCCATGAGGTTTGCAGTCTTATTCCCTGTCACAAAAAGGTTTTGTGTAAGTTATCTGTATCAAATATGAATGCATATCATTGCCATTCGCCGTTCTGAAATCTGCTTCTGCTAAACCTTATGTAAGATGGAAGGTCATGGAATAAGTAGACAATGGTTCGGGCCGGGATAGCATCCTTTATAGCAGCCTTGCTAGCTCAGCCGAAATGTTGTCTACTTATGATATGAGCTAAATTGAAATTGGTTTGTCAGGATCACCTGGACGAAACTTTCATTTTTATGATGCTGCAATTTTGTTCATGGGAAATTTGGTGAATAAAGTTTTGAAAACTGTTTTTGTTCAAATGTAGTCGTACAGAGCACTGTGTGTGGTTGTGCAATGCCAGAGTGTCTCAAGTTGACTTGTCACGACTAAGCACAGCAGTGCGCACCCCATGTACATTGTGTGGGCATGCTTAGAACATTTATTACTAACAAACTATAAATAACCCCAAACAGTTTTCTTGTTCTTTTTTCATGAGCCAGATAAGCAACATCCAAAAAGTGTAGATGTGGTCATCAAAGGTGGACAAGCAGGACCACTTAACTCAGCAGGTACTCCCTCTGCAAAGCCTATGTGAAGAGAAGCAATGCCAGCAGTCTATATGTTCAACAAGTACTTGTTATTCTTGATAACATATAAATGGAACTAGCACCAAAGTACAGGACTGATAGGTCTAGGCTTAACTCTGTCCTAGCCCTAACTAGACCTAAGGGGACAGAATTCCTGAAGCTCCACTCAGGGTCGGATTAAGATCTCTATGGGCCTGGAGCTGAATGTTTTGGTGGCTTTTTTGGAATTTAGTGAAATGAAAACATATTTAGGTTATTTTATAGTGCAGATACAGTATATGTAACCAGGCAGTTACTGTGTGATTCATTTTTCATTAAGATTTCAATCATTTTCAGCGTGCAAAATAATGTTTTCCCATTTTATCATCCAAACCATTGTGGTTATGTACAGTGGCGTCACTAGGGTTGGTGTCACCCGGTGCGGTAACTTATGGTGTAACCCCCCCCCCGAGTTTTACGGATTTTTTTTAACTACTCTTACTCCTAAATCAGTACTCCCATATAACACTGAATGCTCATACACACAGCGCACATTACCGTGAGGTTTATTGCTGTGGAGCTCTCTCATATGCTCACACAAATTTTTGCCAACTGCCAGCAAGTACGGTGCCTGTTCGAAAGCAGTGAAAGCACACATGGATATATATTGCCCCCAGCAGCTCTGGATATATTGCCCCCAGCAGCTTACCCATGGATATATATTGCCCCCAGCTCACATATGGATATATTGCCCCAGTTCACAATTATATATTTCCCCCAGCAGCTCACCCATGGATATATATTGCCCCAGCTCACATATGGATATATTGCGCCTCAGCTCACACATGAATATATTGCGCCTCAGCTCACACATGGATATTGCCCCAGCTCTCATGGATATGCCCCCAGCACACATGGATACTGCCCCCAGCACACATGGATACTGCCCCAGCTCGTGGATATACTGCCCAGCTCATGGATATACTGCCCCAGCAGCTTGTGGATATTGTCCCAGCTCATGGATATTGCCCCAGCTCATGGATATACTGCCCCAGCAGCTCGTGGGTATTGCCCTAGCTCATGGATAATGCCCCCAGCTCATGGATATGCCCCCAGCACATGGGATACTGCCCCCAGCACATGGATACTGCCCCCAGCACATGGATAATGCCCCAGGCTCATGGATAATGCCCCCAGCTCATGGATATGCCCCAGCTCATGGATACTGCCCCAGCTCATATGATATTGCCCCAGCACATGGATAATGCCCCCAGCTCATGGATAATGCCCCCAGCTCATGGATACTGTCCCCAGCTCATGCGATATTGCCCCAGCACATGGATAATGCCCCCAGCTTATGGATATGCCCCAGCACATGGATACTGCCCCCAGCTCATGGACAATGCCCCAGCTGATGGATACTGCCCCAGCAGCTCATGGATATGCCCCAGCAGCTCATGGATATGCCCCAGCAGCTCATGGATATGCCCCAGCAGCTCATGGATATTCCCCAGCTGATGGATATGCCCCAGCAGCTCATGGATATGCCCCAGCTCACCTCCGCCGCGTGTTCGCTCCCTCTGAGCGTCCGGCGGCGTGCAGCTTGGGTGCTCGGCTGGGGGAGCCACGTGACCAGCCGCGATTGGCTGGTGACGTGTTTCTCCCAGGCGAGCACCGAAGCTGCATGCTTCGGACGCTTGCAGGGAGCGAACACGCGGCGCAGGGTGAGACACCCGCCCTTAGTGTGACGGTGTCACCCTAAAGGCGGGTGTCACCTGGTGCGGACCGCACCCCCGGCCCCCACGTAGCGACGCCCCTGGTTATATATTCTATAGGGAATTCTTGTTAAAAAAAGTGAAATGGGAACCTGGCTGTTACTGCATTTTTCTGAGAAAATATACAATTTTAAACAAAAAATAAAAAATATAAAAAACTTTTTGCTTATGTTTTTGAGAATGATGTTTTATGAATAATATGACTATGTATTAGAGATGTGCAATGATTTTTTTTTGGTTCGTTTCGTTTGGATTTTATAACTTTTCGTTTCGGATAATGATTTTCTTTTCGGCTCATTTAGTTTCGGCTCGTTTTTTCGTATCGCCTTTTTTCCCGTGATTTCGGCCATTTTCGTGTTATCGGATCGGCTCGTTTTTCGTATAGACTTTTTTTCGTGATATCGGAGATTTTCGAGTTTTTCGGAACGTCTGTTCTCCTCGTTTCAAAGTGTCTATTCCTTTTGACTGAAACTAATGGTTTTTCGGATCCGATATTTCTGTCGATACGGTAATTCTGCTGATTCTATCGTTTTTTTATTAAATAAAGATCCTTTTTCTCTTATGAATATGCATTGCTCAACTTTATTTAATCATATTAAAATGGTATGAAAGGAACAAAAATTAACAAAACGATTTAAAAAAAACAAAACTGACCCTGGTCTAACTTTAAAAATAAAAACCAGAATAAAAGGTTTTAAAACAGAAAAAAAGCTGAACAAAATTATCAGAAACGAAAAAAAAATCCAGAAAAATAAAATGATTTAAAATTAAAAAAAATAATTAACGCAGCATATGAATACACACACTGCTGGGAAGCGCCTCTCTGCGGTATAATTAAGGCAGCATATGAATACGCACACTGCTGGGAACAAGCGCCTCTCTGCGCGGTATAATTAATGCAGCATATGAATACGCACACTGTGGGGAACAAGCGCCTCTCTGCGCGGTATAATTAATGCGGCATATGAATACGCACACTGCGGGGAACAAGCGCCTCTCTGCGTGGTATAATTAATGCAGCATATAAATACGCACACTGCGGGGAACAAGCGCCTCTCTGCGTGGTATAATTAATGCAGCATATAAATACGCACACTGCGGGGAACAAGCGCCTCTCTTCGCGGTATAATTAATGCAGCATATGAATACGCACACTGTTGGGAACAAGCGCCTCTCTGCGCGGTATAATTAATTCAGCATATGAATACGCACACTGTTGGGAACAAGCGCCTCTCTGCGCGGTATAATTAATGCGGCATATGAATACGCACACTGCGGGGAACAAGCGCCTCTCTGCGTGGTATAATTAATGCAGCATATAAATACGCACACTGCGGGGAACAAGCGCCTCTCTGCGCGGTATAATTAATGCAGCATATGAATACGCACACTGTTGGGAACAAGCGCCTCTCTGCGCGGTATAATTAATGCAGCATATGAATACGCACACTGTTGGGAACAAGCGCCTCTCTGCGCGGTATAATTAATGCAGCATATGAATACGCACACTGTTGGGAACAAGCGCCTCATTGCGCGGTATAATTAATGCAGCATATGAATACGCACACTGTTGGGAACAAGCGCCTCTCTGCGCGGTATAATTAATGCAGCATATGAATACGCACACTGTTGGGAACAAGCGCCTCTCTGCGCGGTATAATTAATGCAGCATATGAATATGCACACTGTTGGGAACAAGCGCCTCTCTGCGCGGTATAATTAATGCAGCATATGAATACGCACACTGTTGGGAACAAGCGCCTCTCTGCGCGGTATAATTAATGCAGCATCTGAATATGCACACTGTTGGGAACAAGCGCCTCTTTGCGCAGTATAATTAATGCAGCATATGAATACGCACACTGTTGGGAACAAGCGCCTCTCTGCGCGGTATAATTAATGCAGCATATGAATACGCACACTGTTGGGAACAAGCGCCTCTCTGCGCGGTATAATTATTGCGGCATATGAATACGCACACTGCGTGGAACAAGCGCCTCTCTGCGCAGTATAATTAATGCAGCATATGAATGCGCACACTGTGGGGAACAAGCGCCTCTCTTCGCGGTATAATTAATGCAGCATATGAATGCGCACACTGCTGGGAAGCGCCTCTCTGCGGTATAATTAATGCAGCATATGAATCCACACACTGCGGGGAAGCGCCTCTCTGCGGTATAATTAATGTATACGTCTGTGTTATATGTATATGTATCCTGTCTGTATATTATAACTTGAAATGCAATAAAATTTGAATTTTCAATAAGTTACAAGGTGTAAAGTGTTTTTTTTTCACATTTTAACATGCGAGCATTTACGGTTATATTTTGTATGAGTTGCGCTTGTTAAAAAAATTAGAGATGGGGACTTGTTGCATACATTTTTTTGGGGGAAAATTACCCGATTTTTAACAAACGCAACCCATACAAAAATCGTTAGTGCAGCATCATTGTTCACATTATAATTGAAATGGGAACAATATTGCTGCATTAGCAAAACAAAACAAAACAAAACTTTTTTTTTTTTTAAAAAATTTTAAATATTGTTTTACTTTTTCTTAACGTTTAACATGGTCATGTTTGGTATGGTTGGAAAGGCCATGCTCTGGCTGATCCAACGATACCAAACATTAACATCTAGCTGCCACGGATCGGGAGATAGGGAGTTCCAATGAACCCCCTATCTCAACCATTGGTGGCAACTAGGGGTTAACTCCAGAACTAACTCTATCCGATGTCCCGATGTAAAACATAGGGACTTTGGATAGATTTTTTTAACTTCGGATAGTCGAAATCTATCCAAAGTCCTGATGAACGCAGTGCGAACGCGCGTGCAGCCGCACTTTATCACGGCCGTAGTAGCAGCAAATGACGGGCAATGTACAAAGTACGGCCGCACAAAAGTGCGGCCGTGCAACGCAAGCGGCAAACATACGCATTTTTTCGAGAACATGATACCACTAGTACTAACGTACAGAGTGCGCTGCGTCCACTAGCGGCGTGTGTGCGTGATTAGGAGACGTCAGACACTGCTAATGTCCGGCCAACATAACGTCCAGATGCAAAAAGGGTTTTATTGATGATCCGTACAAAATCACGGACGCAAATGCGCATCGTATGACCGCTATCGCGTATTCCGTGAAAAAATACGTCCATTTGTTTGAACGCACTTTTTCACGGACAACGCGAAAAATGTGTTAGTCTGACCCTAGCCTTAATTATACAGCGCAGAGAGTCGCTTGTTCCCGCAGTGTGCGGATTCATATGCTGCATTTTTTTTGTTTTAGTTTCTGATAATTTTGTTCAGCTTTTTCTCCGTTTTAAAACCTTTTGTTCTGTTACTTTCTTTAAAGTCAGACCACTTGGGTCAGTATTTCATTTTTGCGTTTTTTAAATTGTTTTGTTCATTTTTGTTCCTTTCATACCATTTTAATATGATTAAATAAAGTTGTGCAATGCATATTCATAAGAATAAAAGGAAAAAAAAGATAGAATCGTCAGAATTACCGTATCGACAGGATTATCGTATCGACAGAAATATCGAATCATTGGAAACGATACGGAACTACGGAATCAGCAATGGAACCGAAAAATACGATGTCCGAAATGTCTGAAATGGAACCGAAATCACGAATGGAACGAAAATGACTTGCGATTTTACACATTTCACGTCCATACGAAAAATCAGACGAATCCGATGCCACGAATCGGACCGATTCGTGAAAAATACGAATCGGTCCGAATTGAAACGCACATCCCTACTATGTATAAAACACTGACCTTGCTCCCAGCGTGGCAAACTAAAAGATGAGTAATGGCAGTGGTACTGCTCATTTTATATGTGACAAATGGACAATGCCATCGCTTTAGAACTAAAAATAAATAAATAAATAACATTTTTTGGTTTTCTCTTCTTTTAGATTTTAGACTGTCATGTTTGGTATCAATGCAAGGGCCAGACTCTGACCTGTTCAATGACACCTCACTTGACTTTGTGAGGTGTATCATTGGAAAGGCCATGCTCTGGCCTTTCCAGTGATAACTCACATGACCCTGTAGCTACTATGGAGTTGGAGATACAGGGGTCCAAATGCCCATCAATGCAGTTTTTTTTCCTGTGGGCCTATTCTGGGGCAAGGGCCTGTAGCTGCTGCTCCATCAGCCCCTATGTAATTTGGCCCTGGCTCCACTATGCCTTTCTCTCCATCTCAAAAACAACTTTCTCTCTGAATGAGAAAGTTGACTCTGTAGCAGCAAACATTCTTTCTGTATAATATTATACATATATAAAGTAAAACAAGGATTAGTTAGATTAAAAACAAAGGAAGGAAGGTATGTAGAAGAGGATAAAAGTCTCGCTGACTGCCTCAATGAATACTTTTGTTGAGTCTTTGCAGAAGAAAAGGAAGGAAAGGGACCTCAGGAGGAAACACTAAAGAGACATTTACATATGAGTTTACAGAGGAGGAGGTTCTACAGCAGCTGTCTAAAGTAAAGACAAATAAGTCAATGGAGCCTGATGGGATCCACCCTAAATTATTAAAAGAGCTCAGTGGTGTAATAGCAAAACCGTTAACAAGGATTGGTTAAATAAATCTGTTAACGCTAGTCGTCCCAGAAGACTGGAAATTAGCAAATGTTGTGCCCATTTACAAGAAGGGTAGTAGGGAGGAATCGGAGCTATAGGCCAGTTAGTCTTACTTCAGTAGTGGTGAAATTAATGGTAACCATGTTAAAGGAAAGGATTGTTGAAAATCTAAAAACACATACAGGGTAATTCAAAGAGATCCGAATTGCTTGAGAAACGTAACCGAACGCGTTCGGTTACCTTTCTTGGCCATTCGGCTATTCAGAGAGCAGGCAATTCACCAAATCCTGGCGAATTGCCTGAACATACGGTGCCTGTTCGGTGCCTTTTCGAGGGCAGTGAAAACCCCATGAAAAAGCACTGCTTCGGCTATTCAGAGAACACAAACCAGCAGTGAAAGGTTCCCCTAATGCCCTGCCATTCGGTGGTTTCATTCGGGAAGTTTATTCAGGAGAATCCCATAGACTTCAATGTAAAAAATATTCCGGTTTTAATTCAATATCTAATAAACCGTTCATTATAAAATTCTGCAGTAAAGAGTCTCTTTATTTATAGATTTTTTAGGATATTTTAAGCATTTTTCTGGATTTTTTTTTAAAAAGTCCGATTTTTTTTTCTTTTTAACTTTACTTATTTTCTCTGTAACAGCCCTAGTTATTATCATTCATTGGACCTCATATGTAAATTTCAGACATTTTCGCTCAGTAGTTTCTTTGCAAACAGCGTTTCACTTTTAATCATTCATGCAAACGGTTTTCCTAATTTATTCACTGACTGCTTCTGCGGTCTCGGCTTTTTCCGGCGGCTTCGCTGCGTGTGATCGGCTCCTGCTCGGGTTTTTCCGGCGTCTTCGACGGGTTAATCCAGATGTTTTTGCGGGTTTTCAGCGTGCATTCGGCAGGTTTTGCGGTTCGTTTTCGTCGGGTTTGCGGTGGCTTTTCCCTGCAATTCGGGGACCCTGTGGTGCTTGCTGAATACACCGCAGGGTCATCGAATTGAAGAGAACGAAAAGTCACCGAACGTGCAGTGACTTTTCGAATCTCTTTGAATTACCCTGATAGATTACAAGATCAGAAACAACATGGGTTTACCTCAGGAGATCATGCCAAACTAATCTTATTGATTTTTTTGTTGGTGGTAACAAAAATAATAGACACAGGTGGTGCAGTAGATATTGCTTATTTAGATTTCAGTAAGGCTTTTGATACTGCTCCGCATAGAAGGCTTATCAATAAATTGCAATCTTTGAGCTTGGATTCCAATATTGGTTGAATGGATTAGGCAGTGGCTGAGTGACAGGCAACAGAGGGTTGTGGTAAATGGAGTTATTCGGCGCAGGTCTTGTTACCAGTGGGGTACCTCAGGGGTCAGTACTTGAACCCATTCTCTTTAATATTTTTATTAGTGATATTGCAGAAGGTATTAATGGTAAAGTATGTCTTTTTTGCTGATGACACAAAGATTTGCAACAGGGTTGACGTTCCTGGAGGGATCAGCCAAATGACAAATGATTTAGGTAAACTAAAACAATGATCGGAGCTGTGGCAATTGAGTTTTAATGTGGATAAGTGCAAGATAATGCACCTGGGGCGTAAAAACCCAAGAGCTGAATATAGAATATTTGATACAGTCCTAACCTCAACATCTGAGGAAAGGGATTTAGGGGTTATTTTCAGAGGATCTAAGGGTAAGTAGTCAATGTTATAGAGCAGCAGGAAATGCTAGCAGAATGCTTGGTGTGTAGGGAGAGGTATTAGCAGTAGGAAAAGGGAAGTGCTCATGCCACTGTACAGAGCACTGGTGAGACCTCACTTGGAGTACTTTGTGCAGTACTGGAGACCGTATCTCCAGAAGGATATAGACATCTTAGAGAGAGTTCAGAGAAGGGCTACTAAAATGGTGTACGGCTTGAAGGAGAAAAGTTACCAGGAAAGGCTTAATGATCTTAACATGTACAGCTTGGAAAAAAGACGAGACAGAGGAGATATGATAGAAACATTTAAATACGTAAAGGGAATCCACAAGGTAGAGGAAGGGAGTATATTTAAAAGGAAACAAAGTAGCAAAACAAGAGGACATAGTCTTAGATTAGAGGGGCAAAGGTTTAAAAGTAACATCAGAAAGCATTATTTTACTGAGAGGGTGGTGGATACATGGAACAGTCTTCCAGTTGAAGTGGTAGAGGCCAAAACAGTAATTGAATTTAAGCAGGCATGGGATAGGCATAAGGCTATCCTAAACAAAAGATAAATCCAGGTAAAGTATCCATGTAATTGGGCAGACTAGATGGGCCGAAAGGTTCTTATCTGCTGACATTTTTCTATGTTTCTATGTTTCTAGCCTGTCCAGTTTATGTTAACATTGAAATGTATGGCCAGACACCCCACTGCACAGCCTACACACACCCTGACCACACATGCAGCACCAGACCACATCTCAGATACACTATATTGCCAAAAGTAAAGTAAAGACTAGATGGGCCGAAAGGTTCTTATCTGCCGACATTTTTCTATGTGTTATATATATATATATATACTGATGACTAGCATTCC